>JAYESA010000014.1:110774465-111144465 GCA_036927795.1 Iris macrosiphon
TATACTTTATTTTCTTCACCTTGCTACTTGCTACAACTGCTTTATAGTTTTTATCATTTAATTGGAACTGCTGTTAGAGGTGTACTTGCTCTAATCCTGACTGGATATATTTTTCAGAGGATCCGGAGGATTGGTGTCTGATATTTTATGGACCTCAGCCTGTCGATGGTGCAGACAGGGACCCCCTAGTTCATGAGTGATTTTCGAGTTGGTAGCCGGGATCACTAGGACCTCAGTTGTATTTTATTAGCTTTTGGTACCAGATTTGTCCCCGACTTTTGGTTTGAGACCTTGTATTATATTTAATTCTGGATGTTGTTCTATTATTATTATTGTTGTTGTTGTTGTTGTTGTTGTTTTAGTAGCAGTTGTTTAGACTTTGTAGTCGTTAGACATCTTTGTTATCTTATCGTGCTTAGATCGTGATTGAGTATTGTGTTATCTTTATCATATTGCTCCTCCGTTTGGAGTTGAGATCTTGATAGGTACTTATATTGTTGTGTGAGATTGTTAGCTAGATAGTAGACCTAGACAGCGTTCTACCACCGATGCTGCGGCGTAGGCTGGACGTACCCACAACTCATGCCTGATTTTTTGGGTGCAGGTCATGACAATACGGAGGAGCTACAAATATTATGACCCATTTATTTGCAAATGGCCACTAACGTTCGACCAACGTTATGCACGGTTATAAATATATGGCAGTATATCTTGCGATAGTCCCTAGCCTCGAGCTATGTCGATTGATAATATATTTTAGCATATGTACAGGCTCCTAGACTCGAGCTATGTTAGTTACCTATTCAGTCTTTCCATCCACACGTACAAAAGTTGTCCTCAATTGCATTCATATGGATGATTAGTGTACTTTTAATATATTTGTATTTGTTTAAGCATATTGTTTGTATCATGTTACGTCCATATAAGGATCTGGTTTCCTTCCAGGTTATTTGGGTAGATTATTCTGAGAGTAACCGAAAGGAACGTTATTGGTAGTCCTATTCTTGGATTCATATATTAAGGTATCATTTATCTATCATAGTTATATTTTTATATTTTTAGTAAAATTTGTTGTTATAACCTAGTGTTTATAGGTCTATATTATTCTCAAGACTTTGTGAATACCTTGTTGCAAAAGATCTTTAACCCTTCTCTTCCATAGTCTGAGCATTGTCATAGGTTTTGTCACACCATTGTTGATCTTCTCAATCTTCAACCGAAGCTCTAATATTACTTTATTGGAAAATATAATGTGTCAAGGACAATAGCTGACCCAAGAGATGTGATATTGGATCGGACATCTTAAAAAAGAATTATCATATAAGGCCTGAACTAATCCAAATTATCTACACCTATCACGCCCCAGTCCTAGGACCAGGCCATGTGGCAATAGCCAGCAACACATTCAAACGAACTTCAGTCTGACTCGAATATGTATAAGCTATCAGATTATGTGTCAATAAATCCATAAATAACATCCACAATACTAACTATATACTATGAACTAAGAATAGGAACAAACTATGAGAGAGAAGATAAGAAGGTATCACTACCTAAAATCCAGAAGAAGTATCCCCAATAATCCTATATCAGAAATCATCATATACTTGAAAGAAAACTATGTCCTCAAAGGGACATAGCAAGATACATAATATACATGCCTAGATTATAGTATAATCATGCAAAATAAAAAAATAAAAAAATAATATGTACTACTCCTAGCCAGTCTAAGTGTACATGCAATCGAGGATAACTTTCGCACCTGGGCTAACCGACTCAGGTACACGGGTATCACTCAATAAGCCAATAACAAGACTTATCAGGTGGTGCTCATCTAGAGTCACTAGCAAAAACACAAGTACACAGATAACACTCGTCTCGAGGCACTAGCAAAACACAAGTATACGGGTAGCGCTTATCTCAAGGCACTAACAAAAATACAGACACAAACATAGCCCAAGCACAGTGACTATCCTTCCCACCCAATGCAACTACAGAAATCTAGTCTATTTCAAAAATAATCACGGGAGTACCAACTATCTACGAGCCAGTGATACATCAGGAATCATAACAAAAATAAGTAAGCACAGGAACACTAAGCTCATATGCATAAAAATCTCGTGTCAGAATCAGTATCATCAGAGCAAGTAAATATACGACTATCAACATATATGGAATCAAAAGCAACGAACTAAAATGATAGAATAAGCATACAAAATATATAAGCATGAAATACTGTAACTGATGGCAATGTATACTTGCCTCATTTTATCCAAATCATTGTTGTGACTACAGTGCTAAGGTCTAGTCCAGTTTAATCACGAACCAACAAGCTATGAAGTCCTTTTTAGGGTTTACCTCTAAATATAGTTTCCTTCATCCAATATATATATATATATATATATATATATATATATATATATATATATATATATATATATATATATATATATATATATATATATATATATATATATATATATATATATATATATATATATATATATAAACTTACTCTGATTATTATATATACCCTTATGACACTAAAAATAATAAAATGTATATAACATGAGCTTATACATAAATATTTTTAAAGCATAAATGTTTGTTTATAAAAAAATAGTTATGTAATATCATGTATACAAATTTATCAGAGTTCATTTATGAAAAGAAATTATTTTATTCATTAGTGGTACATTAAAAAAAAATTATTAGTAGTACTATAAGTTACCAATTAATTGTATACTTAGAAGAAAACAATTTCATATATTAGTAAGTACAACATCAGGGTAGTCTTTAGAAATTTAATTACGTAAGTATTAATTATTTTAAGTTAATTTCTATTTAATTATATAACATAGTTCCCAGGTTCACTACTTATATATATATATATATATATATATATATATATATATAAACACCTATAAAAATTATCCATGTTCATAATTATATGCAATTACCCATACTCATATACAACCTTAGTTATAATACTTTACATGTGCAACTTACATAGGAAGATACTGATTTGTGTAAATACTACATTAACCACAAATTGATATGCACATTTATATTTATAACTATATCCTTAACTAACTAACTAACTAACTAACTAAATTATATATATATATATATATATATATATATATATAGAGAGAGAGAGAGAGAGAGAGAATAAGGGAGGTGAGATGGCACCTCACCCTCAAATGAGGGTGGCGGTGAAGTGGCACCATCTCAGCCCTCCATCTTACAATTGACACTTAAGGCACTTATTTGCACTTAAGTCCCCTAATTAATATCTCAAATGAGACTCACAGGGAAAATGAGTTTTCTCAAATGGTTCCCTCCCCCACCCATCGGCTCCTCACCTCCCCCACCCCGATGCTTCCTCCTCCTCCACCCCGAACGGGTCCAGAGCCCCCTCCCCCACCTTTCGGCTTCCCCCTCCCCCTCCCCTCGGCTTCCTCCTCCGCCACCTCGATGTTGCGGCCGCCCCCTCCCCCACCTCTCGGCTACCCCCACCCCCACCTCTCGGCTACCCCCACCGCCACCTCCATCCGTGCCCTAGGCCACCGACAGAGCCCCCTTCCCCACCCTCGGCTTCCCCACCCTCGGTCACTCGGCTTCCACCCAGAGCCCTAGGTCACCGGCTTCCCCACCCTCGGCTTCCCCACCCTCGGCTTCCCCACCCTTGGCTTGCCCTAGGTCACCGGCTCGAAGACTCCGAAGTACGCGGTGGCACTCACGAGGATGACCGGTTCCGCGCGGCGGCAGGTGGTTCGAGGAAGCGGTGTCACGACTTCGTCGACGGATTCTAGGGTTGTGTCTGTGTCGTCGTGTCGAAACCGGGGACGCGAGGATTTGCATGGTTTCTCTGTTTTTTCTGAATTTATGGGGAATGTGTCGGACACAGGGGCTGGATGCATCCACCCAGAGCCCCCTCCCCCACCCCTTCGTGTTCTCAAGTAGGACACTTTTCTTTTGTTCTTTCTTTTGTTCTTTCTTTTCCTTCACTCTTTTCATGAGCATGTATTGATTTCTCTTGTTCAAACTCTTGCAGGATGTTCTCAGATTTAAGCAGCAATGCAGGCAGTGGTCGATATGGAAAAGTACTCCTTTTAATAGTGTTTTAGCAGCTAGATAACTCTTTCTTTTCTTAAAGCATTTTTTCTTGTGTGTGTGGGGGTGTTGTTGGGGTGTTGCTGAAACCGAAAAACTTCACAAGGGATCTACAATGAACCTAAGACTTGAAATCCTTGTCTGTATTCTTTCCTTTTTCCAGATGAAGTTGATGAGCTTTGAAGTTTGATTCCTCTTGTGTAATGCAAATGTGATGTTTTACATAATGTATTTATTATGTCATTCAATATGGATAAAGTTGAGAACATAACTTACTATATTTAATGTGACTGATGAAGTTTCTAACTGCTGAAGCATGGTATGGACATAACACAGTTTTATGTTACACTTTGGAAAGCCAGATTCTCAAAATTAATTTCTAAAAGAAAGATTTACTTGCTGCTTGAAGCATCTTAGAAGATCAGTGCATAATTTTCCTTCTAAAAGAATTTGGTCACATTGAATTTAGTAGATGCTGATTGATTCGATTTGCCTTTTTTTTGTTTTGCAGTTAGCTGGTGCATCTCAAGAGCTCATCAATAAACTGATTCCAGAGCATGTAAGGCGGAAAATGGGTCTTAGTTTCATCCACACAGCTGGGACTTAAAGATGTGAACCCTATAGTGAAAGCTAAAACGCAAGGGCTTTTCAATGAATTTTATGTACTTACAAAAGAAGCTACCGAGTGAGTTTGCCTACTACATTGGGAAGTTAAACCGGTGAGACTTGCTAGTCGGAGGTTGGATGTCAATAGTTTTCATCCGGCCACGTTTGTATATTAGTATTAGGATCATTAGAATCCTTTATGATGAGAAAGCTGGGTACTGAAAGCCAGAGTGTTCAGAGCGAGGAAAAGTCCGGGCCGAGGAAGGAGAGGGTTTCTTATCAATGGTGGTTTTGGTTGTGTTGTACTTTAGACTGGAAAAATATCTGTCGTCACTTATTTTCTCTCTTTTTATTATTAGTGGCCCATGTTCGGTAGCTAGAGAGGGTAGACAATATGCTTGAAGGTGTTTGTTTCTGTAAATCTTACATTTGTAATCCAGAGTTTTGAAAAGTTGTGCAACTTGGACATGCAATTTAGTCAGTTCGGTTGATATTTTCTATAAGGCTTCTCATATGCTTCCTAAATGCTTTTACAATTTTTTGTGGATAATGGCTTCTTGATAATGCTTTTGGTAAAAATCTGCAATGCAGTGTTGACAAGTATTGCAGTTTTGCCAGCTTGGTTGATATTTCTATAGAACTTCTCATTTGGCTCTAAGTGCGTTTACATTGTTGAGAGTGGCTTCTTGATAATGCATTAACAAACGCCACAAATGTAATGTGGATGAATATGAGCAGATTTGTATTTTCAGCTCCAGAGCTGCACATCTACTTCAGGAAATCATCTCCTCATCAAGAATTATAGTTCCTCATAATTGAGAACACGAGCAAGGAATTCTATGGCCTTGAAATTGTCAGTTGTAATGTCAGAGTAAAAGATAGAAAGTATATCAAATGGTTGAATATGACAGTTTTACTTTTATTCTTTGTTTCATCTGGTCTATATTTGCATCTTATTCTTCTTTCTAGGCTCGATTTTATTAGGTAGTTTCCCCTTATGACAACATGCATTGAAAAAAAATGCTATGCAACAAATGGATTGCAACAATGCTTTGCAAGAGTAGAGTGCACATCCTGAATTCATATCTTAATCATGCAGCTTGCACCAATGGAAACATTGGGTTTATATAGGTAATCATTTTAAATTCCCATCAGAAACTTTGGTGCCATATCCTTATTAAGGTTACAGTAAGAGCTCATAAATGCAATAAATAGAAATTTTGAGTTTGATTGCCAATATGCTCATAACAATGTGTTGAGCAAAGAACCCTGCAGATTCACATAAATAATCATGTAGGTTTATGCAAAAAATGCAAAGAGATAATAGTCAGGAAAACCGTATAAACTAATCGCAACAAATGTCAACTACTACAAAGATTAAACTCCTTGCATGGCCATGAAAATACAATAAAACAGAAATCAACAAGCAACAAATTAATAAGAGCTGTTTCAACATAAACATCCTCTCCAAACGAGTATATAAGTTTCCTAAGCTTCATCTTGCCAGAAAATCATGCAAAACCTCAAGCCTGAAAAGGAAAACATATAGTCAATATCATGAGTCAGAGAATGTAAGAAAGAAGAATATAATTAAATGGAAATAAGCTATATGAACTGAACACAAATTCAGATGAAAAAAACCAAGTTATACCTTGCTGGCAATGTTACTCGAGAGCCAATCCAGCCCCTCGTACAAACCCTCTCCAGATGTTGCACAGGTGCTCTGTATATACCTGAAGGGCCAAGCAAAAATTTCTAGTATCAATTGGCTGCTTTATGCATTTGATTGGCAGAGGAATCATTCAGAAATTAGTGAGACAAGGATAAATGAATCAAATTATCGGGCACTTCTGGCATATAGGAGCTATATATGGGTCGCAATTAGAAAGATATTTTGCCAGATCCAGGGTTTATCTTCCATCCACATCAAAGGTACATTTAACTTCTCATAGGTTAATCAATGAAGATAGTATATTGATTGAAGGCACTACAATTGGTAGCCTCAGAAATGCTCCAACCTTTTCCTGTTTTCCCAGGGGTTTTTCCTGATGTTGAACTTAAGAAACTATATATAAATTCAACCAAGATATAAGCAGGGAAACCTTATTTTCTTGAAGATTCCTTCTCCTAGGAGACTGGTCCTTAAAGAGCTGAAGGAGAAAAAAATAGACTAGGAAGAAAGGGTTATTTGTACATAGAGGAGATAGGCTTTGTATATGCTGTAATTATATGTTGGGCATCATAGAGTAGGGCTCAAGGGTTATTTTTTTGAAGTTTTCAGAGTAGTCCAGGAGAGAATTGTCAATTACTACATTCAACAATTGAACTTATACAATACCTTAGCTTTGCTACACCCAGTCCTGTAATGACCCTTTTTTCCACAAAATCCGCATGTTTTTCTTTTTTTAGTAGCCTCTTTTTGAGACAATTCTAATCCGGAAGATAATCTGGAAGGAAGCCTTGGTCGCCCTTTATGCCTCTGAGATGTCGTAGGATCACGAATATTAATTTCAGGAATTAAACTTGATGAATTTTGGGATACGGTTGGTGCAATAGGATCAACTTGGTGATTCATTCCTTGGGATGGTACATCATCTCCTTCAGACAATCTTAAGTTATCATATTCTTCTAACTTGCTTGTTAGAAACCTATCAAATTCAGCAGCAAAGTTAGGCACCTTATATGCAACCTCCAAAGCCTTGTTGCATTTGTAACGAATACCCCAATGAAGATTACGATCCACTTCAGAATTTTCAATAGTAGCACCCATGCCAACATCTCCAAATCGATGTCGAGATTTAATGGTCCATCGCTTCAAAATATAACGATCCGGTATCTCTGGAATATGTTTTTTCCACAATATGCACAGGGCATGTCTGCAAAGTAATCCAACATAATCAAAATGTCTACAGCCGCATGAAACTACAACCCCATTAGAATCATATAACACAGTCCTCCATTTACTTCTCTCTTTTGTCGCCCGTCCAACAAGATATGTAGTTATTGTTCCTTCTTTGTGCACTTTATCAGCCCAATAAATCTGGGCATCCTTCATTTCTTGTTTAAAAATATAAAACAAGGCTCTTGTATAGCATCTACTAGCTTGCTCCTCAAGTGGCCATTCTAAAGATAGTACGGGCCTAGTATCGATAGTTTTGAAATCTTCATCCTCCTCGGCTTTTCGACGACTTGCCAATGCCTTGTCATATTGAACGACAAACTCAGTTAAGGGTGTACTTGCATGAACATATGTATCGAAAAAAGCATTTATGCTTTCCGCTCTTTGACTTGTACGCGTGCCTGCAAGAAACTTATCATTCAAATAACAAGGTAACCAACTAGCTCGCCGCTCCCACAACTTTGGCAACCAACTTTTTTCTCGTAGCTTGTACGTTGCCATCATCTCTTTCCAACAATCTTCGGCTTCACATATACTGCTACTACTTCGTAGTCTATTGAAATGCAATTCAAACTCGGATCCGTGGATAGCTTTAAGATAGACCATATGCTCTCCAACATTCTTGTCTAGATGCCAATCACAATATCGGTGTATAGTATTTGGAAAAACTCTAGCAATTGCATTCCCAATAGCTGCATCCTGATCAGTAATGATAGCTCCTGGTGCTTTACCTCCCATACATTTAAGCCACTGCTCAAATAACCACACAAACGTCTGCTCTGTCTCATCAGCTAACAATGCACATCCGAACAAGGTAGATTGTCGATGATGATTGATACCAGTAAAAGGAGCAAATGGTAAACAAAAATTATTAGTACGATATGTCACATCAAATATAATTACATCACTAAACTTTTGGTAGGATTCTTGTGATCTTCTATCAGCCCAAAAAATACTTCTTAATGTGTAGTCATCATCTAATTCAATGCTTGAGTAAAACTTCGGATCTTGGTCCTTTTTTTCGATAAAATGCTTAACAATTTTAGCACAATTTTTGCCCAAATTGTTCTTCCTCTCAACTCTTAGGTGATCATGGACTTGTTGTGGTGTAATCAATTGTTGTAGGTCAGGCTCGAAGGAATTGACCACTCTTGCAATGCTTGCGTTTGATATGCCTTCGCTATGAAGCTGAGTAATTAAGTTCTTCACTACTGGTTGACGGTGGACCTTCTTATGAGACCGATACTTTATTGCTTTCGATGGAGTGGATAACTCGTGATTATTATGTTCAGGAACAAATTTTCCAACTCTCCATCTTCCTGACTTTGTAAGATAAATCTTGATCATTGCTTTGCAATCAACCCGTATCTCACGACGATGATATACCTCTTCGTCCACAATTGGTTTCTTCAAGACTCTTTTTTTTCCTTCCTTGCTACATACAATTAATCTGGATATAACTAAATTGGGATCAGACCTAGACTTACTAGTGGATGACCATCTAGTTCCAAATCCCATCTTCAATGCATACCGGTTGTAAAAATTGTACGCATCCTCCTGTGTAGCAAACTCCATTCCTATCTTCGGCGTAATGGTGTCCAAATAATCTTCATCTCCATCTCCTACACCATCTCCCAAATCAACACCATCTCCTACAAAATTTAACACAATAACGAATAAACAAAATATGAATGACTTTTTCTTCAACTCGCCTATAGTGTGTTTCTTAGTGTGTGTCGGACACGGCATTCTGGAAAGTACACCAAGCAAGTAAATAGCAATAGATAGGAAAGACTGGATGCGTTTGATATACCAGCAGAGGAGAGGTGACCCTCTTCTCTACAGCGAGCACGACACCCTCCTTCGTCTTCAGCCTGATGGCTTCGATGGTGTACTCCATCTGGAACAGCCTCCCCACCGGGGGAGAAGGTGTTGACTCCTCGATCATACTCGGTCCTTCACACACAAAAACCTAGATTTGTCAGTAAATGAAGAGGAATAAAGAAAAAAGGGTTTGAAAGGATTCACATTTTAACCTGGGGAGAGACATGGTTTGAAGAAGAGGGAGAGCTCTGGAAGATTCGGGGTGGGGGAGCTCTGGAAGCTTCGGGGAGGGGGAGGGGGCTCTGGAATCTTCGGGGAGGGGGAGGGGGAAGCCGAGGGGAGGGGGAGGGGGCGGCCGCAGCATCATCGAGGTGGGGGAGGGGGCGGCCGCAGCATCATCGAGGTGGGGGCGGGGGAAGCCGAAGGGTGGGGGCGGCCGCAGCATCGAGGTGGCAGAGGGGGAAGCCTCGGGGAGGGGGAGGGGGAGGCCGAGGGGTGAGGGCGGCCGCAGCATGGAGGTGGCGGTGGGGGAAGCTTCGGGGAGGGGGTGGGGGAAGCCGAGCGGTGGGGGAGGGGGCGGCCGCAGCATGGAGGTGGCGGTGGGGGTAGCCGAGAGGTGGGGGTGGGGGTAGCCGAGAGGTGGGGGAGGGGGCGGCCGCAACATCGAGGTGGCGGAGGAGGAAGCCGAGGGGAGGGGGAGGGGGAAGCCGAGAGGTGGGGGAGGGGGCTCTGGACCCGTTCGGGGTGGAGGGGGGGGGAAGCATCGGGGTGGGGGAGGTGAGGAGCCGATGGGTGGGGGAGGGAACCATTTGAGAAAACTCATTTTCCCTGTGAGTCTCATTTGAGATATTAATTAGGGGACTTAAGTGCAAATAAGTGCCTTAAGTGTCAATTGTAAGATGGAGGGCTGAGATGGTGCCACTTCACCGCCACCCTCATTTGAGGGTGAGGTGCCATCTCACCTCCCTTATTCTCTCTCTCTCTATATATATATATATATATATTTATATATATATATATATATATATATAAGGTAATATACAAAAAGAAAGGAGCTAAACAACTTATGATCCCACTTCCTACCCGCTGTGAGACTAAACTACCAACTCCATTATCACCACATTCGAGTGCTCAACCGGATAAAATACAACACAACGCATAAATGGATGGTGCATGCTTCCTACACCCATAGGTGCTACAATAAGATGGAGTAATTCAGATATAATACTCTATCATGATAGGTTCCTTGATGTCGACATGTTCATTCAAGGTTCCAAGTTGTCCCAATCTCAAAACGTTGATGCTCTCGAATTTTTTTTGATTCAATCAAGTGTAACTCAAATATATTGAGAGAACTATATGCTAGTAACTTCTATACCCCTCGTATACTTGGACCTTCATGATAACAAGATAGATGGATTTTCCATGGAGATATGTAGGTTGGTTGAGCTAAGTTATACATCTTAATTTGTCACACGTAACAAGATACCAGCTATCGCCGCCAGAAAAGATCAAGTGTCCTGAAAACATGAAGCAATTGATCCTAAGTGATGATACCTTAAGCATATTGTTGTCAAACTTCAAGAAGCTATGATTGCTAGATCTATTCGGTAGTTATTATGAGTAAAATATTTTTTCGTAATTTGTGGAAGTAGACATCTGAGAGATTTTGGAATTACTATGTGTTTCAGTTTCAGAACTACAAAAGCTTAACGACTACTCTGCTATTTCTACCCATCTCGAGGCTCCGTTTTGATGGTTAAACTACCTCGATCAGTTGTTATCGTTGATTGGGAGCTAGGCATATGCGGTTGACTCTCAAGGATTTGCATATTTTGAGAACATATTCTCAAAAGGTTATGATTTAAAGCATTAGTGACCACCATTTTGAGAGTTTAATCAATTTAAGTCATGTATTTCTCTTCAAATTGAAGGAAATCATTTGGAAAATAGTTGAGCTCCAAGACTTTGCATAGTTACCATATGGACATGCCCTTAGTTAACACATTTGAGTTGGATTCTTCATCTCCCATGCCTTGAGACACTACAAAAATTTGAAGCAGGCGTGCGGTGATTGGAGTGCATGATGCAAATGTATAAGATGACTGATCGAGAAGCTAGAAGCTTCTGAAATATGAATGTGTGTTTCATATAAATATTTTTTTGCCAGTTAGTCGTCATTCCGTCGCTACTCAGTGACGGTTACTGCTTCTTCGCTTTTGTCCATCTCTAAATTTTAGTATTTTTGTAGTGTCCCTTTCTAAACTCAAAAAGCTTATGGAAGATGGTTTTGGTGTTGGGTGGATTTCCAATCTATGTGAAAAATATACAGGAGTGTGACGAGCATTATTCGTGTGTCAGATTAGGATTTATAAGGAGAGGCCTACTCATAGTCAAGGAGAGGCCTAAATCTTATGTAGAACCAAATGTGGCACCAAATGTGATAGATTTCAACATAATGCAACTGTAGTCAAGGAGAGGTTTAGGTATGCTGTTACATTTATGGAAGGTGGTAGTGATGCTATGTCATCTTAGAGACGAATGATCAAAGAGTTAACAAGCAGACTATGGAGCTGGACACTATAAGGAGGTCAATGCAGGCTCCATCATCAGTTCTTGGTAAACGTGATGAACTAGAAAGCAATAGGGCTATAGCTGGTGCAGCGGTAAGAGGATTGAGTGATGAAGTTGACATGAATCAGGGGGATGAAAGTGGAGTTCCCAAAGAAGTTGCATGTAGTTTCTTACGGACTGGTGATCAATGCCCTAATTGTGCTTGGAGAGGAAGTCAACAACACGATCATAAGGGTGTTAGAGGAGAGCATGTCCCTCTCGCTGATGTCTCTAGGCAAGAAGATTAGCACAGTAGGGTTAGGAGAAGGACCTTGGATACTACTAGCCCTGGTAATGTTTCGATAGTAATCTTTCTAATACTAGAGACAAGAAAGTAAATAAACATACTAAGAAAAAGTTATCCAACCCAAATCCACTTTGGAGAGCTAAGGTTGAAAATGAACAATGTCTTAGAGAAAAGCAAGCATGGGTGAATACGGGGACCGGAGCAGCAGATTGGATGGTTGTTCCATTTCCCCAAGGGATAACTTGAGAATTAACAAGGGGATAAATCGTTGAATTTTATGACAAATTTTACATGGAATATGCAGGGAGTAAATTCGATTGGGCGATGAAGGGTTCAATTGGGAGATGGAGGGAACTAATTGAGTATGTTAAAAAGGCACAATGTTCTATAGTGTCTATTCTAGAGTCAAAAATAAAAACTCCTATAAAGTTAAAAATAAGAACAACTTATTGGAGGTCTGAACATAATCTTATACCAGGGGATATAGCTAGAATTTGGGTGATGTGGGACTCTCGCACTTGGTCAGGAGGAGTGCTGCGTTGTATGGAGCAACTTATTGTCATAAAATTCACTAATAAGGAAGGATTCCAGATTGTTGTGGGAGGTGTTTATGGCCATAACGACCGCAATATGAGGCATAGTTTATGGAGTAAATTATCCATGTGAGTGTGATATATGGTGGGAGACCAGTGGCCATTGGATCTGGTAGGTGACTTCAATGCTATTCTTTATGCTAGGGAAAAGAGAAAGGGCAAAACTTTGCTGGATACTATTCTTGCCGACTTTCAACAATGTCTTCTTGGTTGTGGGTTGTCTTGTATGGCCAAAAAGAGGCATATTTGGACATAGAATAATAGAGTTGTGGAAAATAGGATCTTTTGCTAGTTAGATCGGGCTCTATGTAATGGGAAATGGTTGGAGATGCTTCCGAACACAAAAGGTGGAAGGATTAGCTTAACTACTAGTGATCGCTTGCCAATTGTTATTCGCTTGACTAAATTGAGGCCATCAAAGGCAAACCATTCAGTTTCAATAATGCATAACCAGGAATTAATGGCGATGATGAAGTAGTCAATTGTGGCCTTCTAGTGTCTTATTCGGGTAATGCTCAGTTTCAGTTCCTATTGAAGCTTTGAGCGGTCAAATGTGAGCTTAAAACTTGGAACCGAGATGAGACAAAGCCTAATTTGGGAGCCATGGAGGAGCATATTCATTTTCTACAAAATAAACTTTAGGAGGACCCAAATAATGAAGAGGTAGCTGCCGCAAAGTTGAGCTTCAAAATGAAGTGCGTAGGGAGAGGTTTATAGATGAAATACAACTTCTTTAACGAGCTAAATGTTCTTGGCTCTGGGATGGTGACAAGTGTTCCAAGTTTTTTCATGTTATTATCAAGGCTCGGCAACACAGAAATAATATACATGGCCTTGTGAATCAAAAAGACAAAGATGTTACAGAGGTTAAAGAAATTAAAGAGGAGGCAATTAAGTTCTATCAATAGCTATACAACCAGGAAGATTGTGTGATTGAATTCCCTGTTGTCATATGCAAAATGTTGGTGACTGAGGCATGCAACAAGGTTATTCACCGACCTATTATTTTGGAAGAGGTTGAAAGTATTATGAAGAATGCAAAGCTCCTGACCCTGATGGGTTGGGCCGATTTTCTACAAAAAAGCATTGGGAGGCTCTAAAGTTAGCTGTATTGGAGGTGGTGAAGGATTCTTTTGTCATGGCATAATTCTGAAGGAATTAAACCACACATTTATTTCTCTAATTGCGAAAGTGGAAGGAGCTAATACCTTGGGAGACTTTCGTCTAATTTTTTCATACAACTACATTTACAAGATCATTATGCAGTTGATGTGTCATCATATGCAAAGGATTATGCTAGAGCTTATTTCTCCCAATCAAACGACTTTTGTGAAGGGTAGGTCCATCACAGACAATTGTCTTCTTGCTCATGAACTAATTAGAGATTTTAATATGCAAGGTGGTCCGAAGGCGCGTATTTAAAGCTGGACTTAAGAAAGTCTTATGATTTGGTTAAAAAAGAATTCCTCTGCCATATTCTCTTTATGGGTTTTGATGAATGATGGATAGATAAAGTAAGGGGGTGCATATCCATGCCAACGTTCTATGTGATGGTCAAAGGGCAGCCTAATGATTTTTTTTTCTAGTTATCATGGTCTTCGACAAGCTGATCCTCTCTCCCCTTATTTATTTGCTATAGTGATGGAGTTATTTTCTTGTCTAATGGATGAAGTTACTCTTGTTGGCCTTATCACGCCGTTGTTCAAAAGAGCCAAGTTTGAGGTCTCGCACCTTATTTACGTAGATGACCTACTTGTCTTTGTAGAGCCATCGGAGAAGAGTATTATATATATATATATATATATATATATATATATATATATATATATATATATGTCTTTGTAGAGCCATCGGAGAAGAGTATTATATATATATATATATATATATATATATATATATATATATATATATATATATATATATATACGCGAGATCCATGAATTTTTGTTGCTGCTAGATATATGCAATTTTGCTGGTTCATTAACTTCCAGTGTCGAATATTTTAGTTGAGCTCTACCCTCTATTATGTTGCTGAAGTGAGGCCAACATCTCTGAAACATCATTCAGTGGTGTTCCATGAGTAGTCTGTACAACTTTTCACAGCATTCGTGTGGAAGTTGTAGTCTCGAGACAATCTTGTTGATGCAAGTTAAAACTTTCACACACATGCCAACAAAAAAAGAAAAAAAAAGAAATATATATATATATATATATATATATATATATATATATATATATATATATATATAATGTGAGGAGGGTGCGGTGCGGCCTATAAGTAGATGCGGTGCTGTGCGGTAGGCCTTTTGGGCTGTGTTTGTAAGACCTTTGGGTCGAATTTGTGGGCCTTCGGACTGTGTTTGTATGCTTTCGGACCAGAATAAAATTTACCTTCTTCGAATATATATATATATATATATATATATATATATATATATATATATATATATATATATGTGTGTGTGTGTGTGTGTGTGTGTGTGTGTGTGCGCGCGCGTGTGCTACAAACTTAGTATTTTTGCCTACACTGCGTTCCGTGAAGCGCATGAACTTCCTTTCTAAAGACCCATGCAAGCATTTTCCAAAAATGAAAAATTATGGAGAGAGAGAGAGAGAGAAAGAGAGAGCTGAGAACTTTACTATGCTAGAAAAGATTTCAACTTTTGGGTAGTTAGAAACAAATAAGATCTGTACTCCATTTATATAGCCTTAAGCGATCTACATGAATAGCTAAAATTATGCCATGTGTTCATCGTTGGAACCATATAGAATCTATATATTTACAATAAAATATTAACAGCCAAGAAAAAATCTAGTCACCTAGAAATGATAAGGAAATCTAGCCATCTAGATACAAAAATATCACCAAAATCTTCCAAAAATACCCAAGAGGAATGTCAAAAGAATCTTTCCAAAGACTGCAAATCTAGAGTATTCCAGAGACTTCCTTCAAATAACCTCTAGTTTGATAGGTTGTGCAACGTTGTCTCATGGAACGAAAAATCTTGTACATGATATAAGACTTTTATACTACTTTGATGTAAGACTAGACCCAAAGGAAAGAATTTTAGACTAGTTTTTTTTTAATAATTTTTGAATATTTTAAATTATTTATTTAGCACAAATAATATAATATTCACAAAATCTAAATGTTGTCCCTCTATCTAGTCCTACATCCCACCAAAGAGTAAAAAAGGAAGCAATACCTCCCATTGTGACATGATAATGAGAACTTCTCCAACTATTGCGACAACTGTTGTGGCAAAAATGAACACACCACCTATTTACAGTAAACAACACCTATTTACAGTAACAATTATTACAACATCTACCTCATTTTCTCTTATTCTTTGTTCATTTGAGTCACAATCTAACAATAAATTTGTATTTACCACAACAAAAGCAGCAAATAAATTATATTTGGTGATGGCGCAGCTATTTTGAAATATACTTTAGTTTTTAAGTTTAGGCAAAATACCAAAACCCAATCTATTAGCAACAAGACCTTTGGTGAGGTTTCAGTTTGGGGGCATTTGAACTCAGTTGTATATGAAGGTGTTTCTTTGTTAAAATACCCTTTTAAAACCCAACATAGTAATGGAACTCAATTTTATAAAAAGATATTTCCAAGCCTTCTCATGTAGAAGGGGCTCCGCTAAGGAGCATGCCACAGTTATTACCATCACCTGTCAACCTGACAAAGTTTAAGTCATGTTAACCTCCAAAATTTAAAGGTTTGAACCAGCTATAGGCCTCTAGTTTCTATTGTGCCCACAAGGCCAAAATATTGCACACCAAGCCACCTCTCTCCTTTTGTCCAACTTCACAGCCAAAAAAATGGTCACCTCAGCCTTTTCATAGGAAAACAAGTATATGATTGTATATGACCAACTTTACCATCAAATATAATGGCAACACATACAGACCGTCTTATTTCCACAAACATATTTCCGAAAATTTCTGTATGAATGAATATATGGAGAATACAAAATGTTACAACAAACTCCTTGGAATCTGGAATTGTCTATAGAACTTGATCAACCAGCACTTGGTAGATTATAAGAAACCAAATATGTAAGGTATACTGAACATTAGACAAATATGTAAGGTATACTGAACATTAGATTTTTGGCGGTAACCTGTGCTTCAAAAGATGTCAAAATGGCTGGCATTGTCAAGCTGTTCATTGAGACATCGAGCTTTTGGAGGGATGAATCAAATCTACAGGTTTACATGCATCCTAGCTTTTCTTGCTCAATATAACTCCACTGGCCAGTTCTTGCATGGTAGAAGAAGCTTCCTGCAATAACAAGAGTACAAGATACAAATTACAGGGAAGGAAAAAGAAGAAGATGCATTTCGTGTTTGAAGCTTGCAGTATAAAAAGACTAAGAAGTATAGTACTCAATTCTCACCATAAGCTTCTTCTTCAAATTGTTCTCCTCTTCATCGCGCCTGAGTTTTTCTTCTTGAAATATGTTGATGATAGCCTCTTGCTCTTCCTTCACCACTTCCAGCTCTCTAACTTTAGTTGCAAGCTGGTAGACCGGAAAATAAAATTCATGAGGGAACGTGGGGAACATACATGCTAATATGCCCATTTCCTACTCATATAATGCTTTCTTTAAACATATATAAACAAACAATTAGTACGCTGAGTGTCTCCTTCACAGGTTTCTTAAACAATTTGACTTTTTTTTTAATCAAAACAGATAAATCCTTTAACGAATAAACCATATATATGAAGTTAAAAGAAGATAAATGGCTTTAGTAATGTAATGTAGGTTGGAACATATCTGTAGTGTGGAGTTGGAGAAAGAATGTTGCATTACATTTTTATCAAATCATAATATATACAAGTCCTATAGGCTATAGCTTTTAGCATATGCCTTTTTATATTTTTGCAAAATTAAAAAAGCTACCTTACATTAAAACTATTTACAATCTTGCACTATAAAACTTTAAGCCTAGTACATGAAATTACTTCCTCGTGTGCCAAAAGTCACATAGCATAGAGAAGTACCTTTAATCTGTGGATTCTACACCATTCTCAGAACATATGTGAATAGCTATATTATAAGTAGTTTTCAGCAGTTTCAAAACCTCTGAGCACAGAAATTTTCTCTAATGAAAAAAGAAAGAAAATAGTATGAAGCCTACGCTACAAAAGTTGGAGCAACAACACCATAAATTTGATTATGTATAAACAAGAAAATCATGGGCAAACATAAAGAATTGATCACTTACTTGCTCGGAGAGGGTTTTATTTTTCTCCCTTTCATATTGCAAGTCTTGCAACAACTTCTCTTCCAAATGCTTTAATCTATAAAAATTGAGGAGAACGATTTAATGGGGGATTGGCAATGATAAAGAAAAAGCCATTATTACATCATATTAGTTGTACATTCACCTGATTTTCAAGGCATTATTTTCATTTATCAACTGCTGTCTATAGTTCTCCACAGCTGAACCATTTCCATAACTTTGAATGGTTGGAGACAACGAATTCACATTTAAATTATTACAAGTATCACTTGTCGCAATAGTATAACTTGAATGTAAAGCAGACGCATTAGGATTTTTCTGCCTAGTTGGATCTTCTATTCTGAGATCAGGAGATACATTGCTTGGAAAAGGATCCTTCTTAGAACCCTTAGATTTAGAACCCTTAGATTTAGAACCACCCTGAGGTGATGATGGCTGAGGAGCTTCAGGTGAGCTATCTGTAAAATAGTATGCCACCAGATTGCCAAAAAGATGTTAAGGATTTTTTTAAAATGATTTGCAAAATGTTCGACTATAAGCTTTAAGTACCTCTATCTTCTGAGAGATTTATAATTTTCTTGCGATGTCTAGGAGCATATCCAATTTTATGACAGTTTGTAGACCTGAGCACAAAACGTGGAGAAAGAGATTTAAACAAAAAACTTCTACTTCCTGTCAAAGAAACAACAGTGAAGATAATGCACAGACCAATATTCTTTCTGCAACTTAATCAAACGTGTTTCAAGCCTTGACAGGACAGTCGTGCGTTCAAAACCTTGTTTATCATGAGCCGGTTCAACAAAATTGGCCTCCAATACACCTGTTGACCAAAAAGTATTAGCTGATAAATATTGCTTGAAAAGGTGATTACAATTCAACAAGATTGTGAGCAACATACCTATAACTCCACGACCATCACTTCCTGCAGCATTCCAAACCCTCCAGAAAGGCTGGGATTCAGAAATGCACAAACTATCAATCATAAAATTCCAATTATACTAGTATAATAACTAGATCGCGATAGAAGTATCACATATAGATAGGGCATGTCATTGAATACATTCCAAGGTTTTAAAACCCTGAGGTTTGCACATAAGCAATCATCAGACTTATCAAAGTAATAAGTTGCAACCATGATTATTACAAAAAGAATGCATACCAAACTTACAAAGAAACACACATAAAAAGCCGGTCCATAGTGCAACATAGCCTTATCCAAGCTTACCCAGATAGAGCTGCATGCTTATGAAATACCTATGATTAAGGTTGTGTTTGGTTTGATGGAAAGTGAAAGAAATGAAAGGAAAATGAAAGTCTTTCATGTAGAACCAGGATCCCATTTACATAGCATCAAATTTGATTTTCCTTTCCCTCACCTTTCCACCAAACCCAATCCAAGTGTCTAATTATTTTTTTACACTCAAGAATCCAACGGTCATATACTGGATAATAAATACATTAAGCAGGATCAGAATTTGGTTATGTACATAGTAAATTGACTCTTACAGCACATCATTTTTTCCAATATTCATTGTCTCCTTACTCTATCAACCTTACAATCAAATCAGGAAAAATAGAAGGAGAAAAACTGAAACGTATATCTATATCAATCCAAGTGAATTTTTCAAGATGGATACATAATGAAACCTTCACATAAAATTCTTGAAAGTAATAAAATTGAACTAAGTCCTTATCTTCTACGGATATCTTACATTACTCTATTCCTGGAAACCTTAATTACACTTCCCTTTACATAATAATCTGTTTCAAGTTCTAATTTTAGTAGTGAAATTATTCATTTTACATGTCAAAAGTTTAAATACATTACTCTATTCCTGGAAACCTGAATAACACTTCCCTTTACATAATAATCAGTTTCAAGTTATAATTTTAGTAGTGAAATTATTCATTTTACATGTCAAAAGTTTAAAATTTAAATGCTTAATGCTGATGTTGGGTGGAAGTTACTATATAAAGATAAAATTTATAGTTCTCATTTCAAAGCAACCTAGGAACCTAGGTAGATGTAACAATGTATGCAGGTGCTTGGGAGCTCGATTTAATGTGGCATAGTCCATGTTTAGACAGTATAACCAGATCATGGATAGATCAATTGTTCATTGTTATATCGTGTCACCGTACAGACACATCTCAATAGGATAACATCACATATGTATATTAATGAGCCTCATAAAATGGGATGTTGGCCATGTTAGAACCACTGATCAAGTTAAGCTTCACCTTAGCCTAACTAACTAAATCACATGGAGAAGATCATAAACTTATGGCTTGTTTGGTTCACTGCAATGTAATCGTAATCGTAATGTAATCGAATGAAAAAAATGTAAATAGTGGCACAGAGTGAAAATGTATTTTTTTTTCATTCGATTCCATTACGATTACTTTGCAGTGAACCAAACGGACCCTTAGTGTTTTCCTAACTCAATGAAATTATGAAACAGTATTCTCTGCTCAGTATTCTATCTAATACTAAACTGTACCTAGTATGCTAACATATATGTGGCACGTTCACTCTGTGCCACTATTTACAATTGACAATTTACTCAGTCGTTCTATAAACAACTCCAGAATTTTTTTTAGATAGTATTGCCTGTGAAGCTGTGTTATATCCACAGTGCAAGAAAAGAAAACCATGACAAGCATTTGTCTACATAGATTGGAAAACACACCTTTATTAGCCGGTTCTTGTGATAGACATTAAATCCTTGAACATCAATATGGTCTTTTGCATCCTTGACGAAACCCATCGTCACAACAGCAACCATCTGATAACAAATACAAGCAGGTTTCACTATATTCTGGGAAAACCTTCTAGATTAAGTCAAAAAATAAGCAGTCAAAGATGTCTTACATTTGGATCCTTTGAGACGCCATCAGGACGTGGTTGTGGCCTATAATTGTGATTACTTTTCATCATCATATCATTCACAATATTGTGGTGTTCAATTTCTTTCCCACGGAGAAACATTTTGAAGCCAGACGGGATTCTGAGATAAAGAATTGATGCATAATTCTGCATACAGTAGATTAATAATATCAGAAATCTGGCTCACAGAAGTACTCTTGAGTTAAATGCGTACGTACATTCTTCTGAAGTACCATGATTCATAGACTAACCCACATAAAAAAATTCTAGAGGAATACCGGACTATTGCAACCAAATATGAAGAAAATTGTAGATGAATGTCTCTACATAATACAATTTCTAACAATCAAGCAAAACGAGTTTGATTGTGTCCCTTACTATAGATGGTGAGCATATAATCTCTTTCTACAAAATGTCAAGTACAATGATCTAGAATATCAAGGAATACACAACATTACCCTTAATGAATGTCTGTATGTAAGAAAATATCTCGAGTTTGGAAACTGTTTTGCCATTTGAATCTTTTTCTCATCACGATTGCAACCTCTAACCTGAATGTCCTGTCATCTCAGACACCATGGATTGACTTAGTTAGAGTCATTCCTAAATCAATGAGAAGAATGATGTAGTAGGCACTGCAGCAAATTTGTCAGGTGCAAGAAGAAATTTTGATAGTGTAGCCAAGTGAATGAAGAATCAAACTTACATGCTCATCGGCATCAAAATCAAGTTCCAGCTCCCCTTGGTCATCGTCCCATAAATTGTAAATAACTATTCGGGTACCCTGATTACCTATTAAACTAAGCTGCAAAAAAAGAAAAGAATAACAAAATTATATGAAGTTACAACTAACAGAATTATTTGAAATTAAAGGCACAGCACTGCAGCACAATTACCTGATGAAGGAGATCAGCTTCGCCGTAATATGGAGACCATTGTAGAATAGTTTCTAAATTATTCTTCCAAATATCTGAAGTTGATCGTGTCATTTTATTCCAAACATCTCCTTCTTTCTCATAGTCAATCTGTAAATCCAAAAGGCTAATTGTCAAATTATTTCTATATTGAGTATAACTAGATGAAGCAGAATAGCTCACAATATGGCATATATGCTAAAATAGTTCCAAACTTAATTCCATATACCAGTTAAGTCAAAATTCATAATCTTCCCTTGGAGCTACTTCCATATTTGTTCTCCAAATCTTACATGAGATTCCATATTCTTAATCGATAGTTGTATTACAGCAGAAATATACTTTCCATGGCAAAAGTTTCAACTCTAGAAAAAGCAATGAATAATAAACATAATCTGCATTTAAGATAAAGAAACCAGAAGATCCAAAAGTATTAAAGACTAGTAAATAAATGCACGTGCGTTGCACGTAATTTTTTTTTATAATATTATTGTAATATAGTTTAAATATTTAAATATATTTGAATTAAAATTTGTTATATATATGTTTACATTTTAATTACGATTTATTATAGATTTGATTATATTTTAGTTATAATTTGTTATGGATATATCTCTACTCTTTATAAAAAAAAATCTTGAAAATGCTAGTGATCTAAGCCATACATATATTCTCACGTAATTAAAAATTAAAAAATAAATAAAATTTATCTAGTTGTTTAACTAGATAATATTATAATTATAGCCAAAAACCTATTCTAGCTCATGTGGATAAGGTGGGCGGCATTCACTTTGGTTGGTTAGGTTTAATTCACCATGGTGTTATTTATAACAAATTTAATTTTTTTTCAACAATTTTTTTTGACGTAATATTATTTTTTTAATAAATGGTGGAAGATTTACAAACAGCTTAGACGGCTCAATTTTGAGCCGTTTCCAAGCCTCATTATAAGAGTAGAGATATGATACCATTGAGAAATACAACACAAATAGATTCAATGATTCATAGATATACTCACCATAGGAACTATAATATCCTCTTTCCCTGTGTTCCTCAAAAATGTGTAGGACAACAATCCAATGCTCTGTGTATAGCTGAAGGCCAAAACCACATCAAATTAGTATATAATTAGTCAGAAAAAAAAAGGTTTATTCAGAAACAAAAAAAAAATGGAACATACAAGAGCAAAATAATGTCAAAGGTTTATTCAGAAACCAAAAAAATACGGAACATACAAGAGCAAAATAATGTCAAAAGACTGTCAGATAACATCAGAAAATATTATACCCTTGCAAACATGAAAGTGAGAGTACACATCATATCCCACAAATCACTTGCATATTATGAAAGCGGTGGTAAGCCATGCTCCAAAGACCAGGTGATAGTAAAGTTGTTTCTCAACTAAACTGAGAACTGATAGACAACAAGGATGAAAGGTCTTCTCAAAGTTGTTTAACTTTTAAGGACATTATAATCTACTCCAATTAAAACCCAAAAGTTCAGCAAAGATTAATCGTATAAGGACATTATAGATTGCTTTGGGTTGGAGTTCCAAGTTTGGAAAGCCTAATATAATAAAGATGTATAGAAAATATAAAACATAGGGGTATCCCATGTAATTAGTTTCAAAGTAGGAGTACTCCGTGAATAAACATAAAACATGGGAGTAGTTAACGTAAATAACCCTTAATATTATCGACACTACTAAAATCATCATGTCAGCACCGATTCTTTTGGACACCGGTTTTTTTTCTATACTTCTTTGCTGAACTGACCAGGAAAAAAAGCTTCAATCTCGATATCGACAAATATCAGTGGGGGTCTGTATCAGAACGAGACAGGCAAAAACGACTTTTAAGTGGAAACTGTAAAAAAGGACTTTGATGTCTATAACAGGAGAATTTGTTGGAGATCAAAATATATACTGTTCGCAAGCTAGATTGTGGCAGTAGAATAGTTGACTTCCCCAGGGAATTCATGCAACAAACCTAGAAATGTTGTAGAACAAGATAATTTGCTCCTATCTGCAGGCATTGACCCCATAGAGGTCTGTAGCTGCTGGGTCCTTCCTTGACAAGACCAAAATACAATGCTAGATTCATGTATTCTTTCTTCTAAAAACTACAAAAAATAGTGCTAATACACTGGAGCACCTACAGCTAAATGATATCCTTCAACCTTTGCAAAAAAACACTTCAATATCATTTTTCAAATACTACTAGAGACACTGAATACACTTTCATGGTTTGTACCAGAGATAAATACATAATACTTCTGTATCAAAGATGAAAACAAGTCAAGAAGTTTCATACTACGACAAGCAAACGAGATTACCATATCTCCATCCGTTTGCTCAACATGAATTTTGCCAACATCTCTTGTGGGCAACTCCATGCACAACAATGGTGCAAGGCCAATAGGCAACATGATGAGATAGATAAACCCAGCAGGAGGGTACTAGCCTATTTTGTAGTCATGAACGCGGAGGAAGCGAACAAAGAATAACCTTACGACGACGAGACTAACAAAGCACAATAACCAAACAATTGCAAATTTGAGTAGTATTCTTTTAATATTTAGACTTTATCGTTGTTTGATTGATACATATCATACATGGAAGTTAATCGATATTCTCTTGTTACTTTTTACTTATATACCTGCCTCATTTTTACTTTAGAAGATTAAAATAAACTTGTGTCATTAATATATGACATCGGAAAAAAAAGGTTTTTCTTTAATGTTTACTTAAAATAGGGCCTTATCTTTAGTTTTTGAACATGACCCTCTAAATCTCAGGGCCGGCCCTGGTGGTTGGTGAGTACACGAGAAAAAGGTGGAGGAAAATGCTCTCAACGAGGAGTTCAGTTAAAATAGAAGGGATTAGAGAAGGAAAGGTTTTTTACTCCATATTGAAGGTGTAGCTTCACAAACCTTTACGTCTACTGCCTTCTTTAGATCCATCACAAGTACTAAAAAGCCTCTTGCATTTATTTCAACTATCTTACTACTAGATTATAGAAATCTTTCCCTGTTTCTATTTCTTATAAGTATAAAACTTTATCACATTCCTTACTTTTTATATTTCCAAACAAGTTTCAAACATTTATTACTTTGACAGAATGCACTGAAGATGAAAAATGAGATGGGCAAACAACCTAACCCATTTGGTTTTCAGCGAAACCAAAGTTACATAAGATATCACACTAAAATAAGTAAATAAACAGGAACGTATTGCCAGAGTTAATGGACCCGATCAAAACAGAAGATTCAGCCCCAAAATTATAATAAGATGATTTCAACAAATTAAATCAATGCACTATAAAGACGAGTACTCAAATGAATATCATACATGTTTTGGCAAAAAAGAATCACAAAATTAAAAATGATCAAGATGGAAGAAAAATAAAAACCTTTTTCCTTCTTTTCCAAGACAACGAGAGAACACAATGACATCCGCGCCGAGTCTCATAGTACTCGTCTTGAAGCCATTTCCATCTAAAATTGTACCATAACCAAAATATAATGAATTGTTAACAAGCAAAAAAGAAAAAGAAAAAAAATGAGAATACATTTTCAATCAAATGTAGACACTCACATTGACCAATAGTATTTCCTAATTTGCTCTTCATTGAATAGCCCAAAGACATGCACTGGCGCATTTTATCTGGGTCCATCCCTCCACCATTGTCTGCAAAGATACATACTACATTAAACCAATTTCCCATGAAAAACGGGAAAGGAAACAATGGAAAAAATAATCTTGTAAGTCAAATAGACATAATCTCAATAATTTTGGGAGATGTTAGAAGAATGTACTGCTAGATAAGGTCGGACCGAGCAGTTTATATTTAAATAATGTCTGCCATGGGCAGGATCCTGCCATCATCTTGAAAGCAATCATATTGAATCAGAATATAACTTCTAATATTCTATTAATCAATGAGAAAAATTAGCCTAAACAAGAAATAGATAGATGCATCATTTATTTTCAAGAATAAAACTACCAAAAGGATAAAATATGAATAGAAATCAAGCATCCACAACACAGTTTAGTTGGTTTAGTCA
Organism: Iris macrosiphon; assembly: GCA_036927795.1. Lineage (NCBI taxonomy): Eukaryota > Viridiplantae > Streptophyta > Magnoliopsida > Asparagales > Iridaceae > Iris > Iris macrosiphon. The sequence goes on from JAYESA010000014.1 coordinate 110,800,495, forward strand.
TCTTGCTAACATAATTCTCGTTGACTCTTGGTCAGACTTTTTTTGGGGGGAATTAGATGTGAAAAAGCACAAGGGAATGGGGCATACAATATTCTAAGTTTCACATAATTGAGAAGACAAACTTGCTCAGAGAAGAAACAAAGCTTTAGCTGCCATTAAAGGAAATAAATTCAAGCAAAATTAAACTTGGTCCGATGTGGACGTGACTCTTGAACCTGCTGCTGTCATCTAAAGTTCCTAATTAAGAAAAACATTTCCAGAATGTTATCAGTTTACCCATATAAAGGACACATACTGTGTCAATCCTAAAGATGACGAGCTGCCAGTAACCACTTGCTCCCATAAGATTGACAAATCCCAGAAATGTTATATACTCCTCTTAATTCATGCTCTTATATAGAAATATGCAGTTTCATAGGATAAAAAATAGCAGGCATTTACAGATGCATCCAATATGTGACTAGCACGTGCGTGCATGCGTGCGCCACCCAGAAATTCAGAACTACTCGTCGTCATGATCATATTGATAGCTAAAGAAGTCAACCACAAGAATCCACATGCATCATATGTTCTGTATTTATATCCAATGGAATATGCATGCATATATTTAGTATCAAAAGTTAGAATTAACTTAAGATAAAGACAACAGGAAACATAAAACAGAAGCAGAAAGAGTACAAGCATTGAAACAGTAGACTAGATCAAAGTTATCCAATTGGTGAAACAAATAACTTCATACCTTCAACTAGCAACATTTTTGCTCCATCCTTTGTGTTCTTTAGCATATCTATACTTACAAATGTAGCACCATGACAAACCTGAAAAAAGATTGCATAAGCTTAAAATCAAAGAGAATATTAAATAATTTTTCTGCAAGTACTCCGTAAACAAATACCTCATCCATAGAATTATCGAGAAGCTCTGCCAAAGCTGTCGGAATAAAAAGGCCAATTAGCTGATACAATTTGATAATTATAATAAACCGAGTTCATCAAACCTAATAAAGTAAATGTAACTTCAATCGAAGGCCAACGAGAAATGAGGGAGGAGTGCACATTTATAGACAAGAAATATCGAGGAGAGAGAGTTTTCCTATTTAGAATCATCCACTCATCGAGATGGAGCCAAGGCTTCCCCACTAGTGTGGGAGCACTTTTATCCATCTTGTTTCCGGTGGCTGTTTTGGTGTCTTAGGTTTGGATTGTAATACGTTCTGTTTCACTCTATAGTTTAATGAAGAAAAAGTTTTCGTTCATAAACTCGTATTCTAGTTCCTTCCATTGTTCCCTAGGAATCGTCTCATACCGTGTCTTTCTGTTAAATTTCTCTATTAATGATAAACAGGGGAGAATTTTTCTCCCACCGATTTTCTCAAAAAAAAAACACCATGAGTAAAGATTGAGAAGCATGTTGTTCCTAAAATTAACACAAGGTGGCTGAAATGGAAGATTGCTTACGGAGTGCTTTGTATTAACAAGTTATGGTTAAAGTTAAAAAAGGAAAGGGACAACAATAAGACCAAATTGCTTTATGGATCAACATGTTGAGCTACTAAAAACATATCTAGAAAACAGTGTAGCTGAAAGGAAACGAGAATGCTAAGATGGATGAGAGGCAATACATTTAATGGTAAGATAAGAAATGAGCATATTCATGAAAAATTGGAAGCAATACCAATTGATGATAAGAAGAGAATCATCCCAGGAGGTAGACAAATTATACCGGTTAAGAGGAGAAATAATATATTAGCAAAGGAGCTGCTACCAAGAAGTACGGGTAGGCCTAAACGGACTTGGATTGAGCTTGTAAAAAAGGATTACCATTTTTTATTGTTATAACAGACATTGCCCTTAAGTGAGGTGAAGGGAAGAAAATGATTCAAATAGCCGACCCCAAAATTTTGGGATAAAGCCTTTGTTATTATTGTAGTACTATATAAAGCAAAATAATCTCAAAACAAATTTTTTGGGATATAGACTTTGTTGTTATTGAATAAAATGTCTGAATCTGGTAAAGTAGCACAAGGATATGGTACCCCAAAAGTTCAATAAAACCTATACAAGTAAACTAAAATGTGAAATAGTACAAGGATGTACCCTGTGAATATGATAGCAACAGGAAAGACACAGGGTTGTCGTATAAAATACCTCCGAGAGCCCATTTATGACTGGTTGCATTTGAATGTAGAAACTTCGGGTGAACTCTCACATGATCAATACCAGCTGTAAAAAAGAAGTTATACCTTCTCGGTAAGATGAAACAATATGATAAAACCTGGCAGAGATATAGAATACGATCAAGGAAAATTCTAATTCTTCAAAGATACATATGACAATGAAGTGCATTGCGAAAAAAATATAGTAGTTGCTTCTATTTTCCTTTATGTTCTCTTATTTCTTCCTTTTCTTTACCTTGCGGGCCATTTTCCAGTATATATGATTTAACTGAGAGTAAACATAGCAGTTGTTCCTTTCTTCTTACTCACCTACATTAAAGGAGAGGTTGAAACATATATATGATGCAAACGTCAAGCTTACCGCCATGTCAAACGAACACAAATGTTAGTATCATCAGGTCTAACCCTTTTATAAGTACAAATTTGAATGTATCACTTGCCTGGCCTCCTAAGCCCTTTGGGAAACATGCTATAGCCCATCGATAATCTTTTACTCCAAACGTTCAATTTCTAAATTGGTTCCCGTTATTGCCTAGATGAATACAATATTGCAAGGCCCCCTACAACGTCTAGTATTTTTGTGATTCTTCTCCAAAATTTTCCAGTCTCTCGTAATCGATCCATAGTGTACTTTCTCTTGGAAAGGAACATACCATACTTGGAAGAAAAAAAGACTACCTTCTATTCCCAAGAAAGGCTTCAAAGTTGCAAGGTTTTTACTATCAAAGTCAAACCTGTTTTTGTGAATCTGATACGGATCATGCAATCCTTACCCCACCTCCCCCACTCCCCCTTCTTTTTCCCTTCTACTCAATGATCATAACTCTTCATTCAATAGCTTAACTTGTTATTCAAAAATCGTAATCAACGATATTTATCACTTTTCCTGAAATATTATTCACCAAACATCTTAACATTTATAACTTCTTAAGTATACAGACAAATTTTTTTAGCAGTTGTATTAAATTATAGCTTAAATCAACCATTTAACTGCTTGATTTATAACTTCTTAATATTTATTTGTTTTAAGAATCTTACAGGTTTTTCATTTTGTTGGACTCCTTTTTTGAAGTTCCAACAATATACATATCTTTAGATTTTTTTTAAAATATCCTTTTAGTATCTGAAAACACTTCTACCAATAATGTTTCATGGAAATAATACAATTCTCCGTAACAAATCGTGTCTTCTTACATTTTCGTCCAAACTCGGGTGCATAATAAAGAGATAGTTCTACGTATCCGCCAACTGCCATCTAGATAGTTCTACGTACCGACCAACTGCCATCTAGATAGTTCTACGTACCCGCCAACTAGCCATTTAGATAGTTCTACGTACCCGCCAACTAGCCATCTATGTTATGGCATGTCCCTCTTAGATAAAAAGAGCCGGTTCTTTCATGGAGAACTTATTTTCTTCCTTATCCGACCCCATTTCGGTCGGCGACGGTGAATGGGACCACCCGTCTAGGCCCTGGATAGGACCTCTCATAGCCGCCATGGCTTCCGTCTTTTGCAATAGTTTTTAAAGTTCCAAGTCAAAATACCAATATCTATAAACTTTCTTGATTAAAATGAAGTGAATCTTTTTCCCTCTTTCCCTTGACCAATCACTATGAGAACTACTAAATTCCCTATAATCATATACTAGCGATTTCTTTACATCTTCCTCTCATAAGTACTCTATAAAGGATCAAACTTTATATCTAACAACAAAGGATCAAACTTCACATCTTTCTCTCGTTGTGATCTCCCTCCTTCCATTGGATAAAAACGCTGACTTCACTTCCTTTCGACATTATGTCGAGTTCTTGTGACGCTATCTCTGTGGTTAAAATAGCAGTTTTGAAAACGCGACAATGGAAACTAGTTCTGACCGAAGAAGATTTTTTTTTTTTTTTTTCTAAAAATCCTACTTTCTATGAATTACGTTCTCAACAAACGATCTTACCAGAGACTGGTGCAGTCGCCATGGCCAGCCCCTCGTAATCCCCCGCCTTCCAGAACTGCCTCAACCCCCTCGCGCCGTCCGGCGCCTCCGGTGGCGGCGCCACCGATATCGGCGTCGCCGCGATGACATGGTCCGGCGAGAGGGAATCAAGAAACTCCAACGGAAGAGCCCCGATGCCATCGATGTCGTCCAGCTTCTGCTTCTTGGGATCGCTTCCTCCGTCGCAAGGAACACCAATCCTCTTGGCGTCGGCAACGGCGGAGTCGACGTCTGTGGTCGCCATTAGGGTTCTTAGAGGGAGGGGGCAAAAGAGAGAGGGGTTTTAGACAAATAAAAGCGAGAGAGAGGGTTAGGGTTTTCGCTTTTTATACAAGGAGGGGAGGCGGTTATGTTCGTTTATTTTGGAAAGTATTGATGTGGTCAATTTTGAAGGAAAGACCTTCCAACAATCTAGAGTTTGCATATGAAGGAGACCTTTTCAAATTAGGATTATATAACTGATTTCTCTCTCTCTCTCTCTCAACAGCAACTACAGCAACAAATCTAGAATCCTCCTGTTGTAATCTCGCTCCCCAACTCACCCCCTCTTACATCAAATCACCACCTACATCATGCTGTATATTGGGCCGGACGGCTCGAAAATCAGACCGGATTCGCTCCGGTCAAAGTCGGTATGCACTGGTCCAGATCCAATCAACGGATCGGACTGGCTCAGCCCACCTTTCTTGTGGGTCCAGACTGGGTCCAAGATACCGACCCGCAAGCCCTGCCCGACCAGGTTGATGCGCGGGGCGGGCCCCGGGTTAACCGTTGTAGCCCGGTCAGACCGGGCCTGCATGCTAGACAAATACAACTAAATTACAGTGCTCAAGGATCTTCAATAGGTAACTTTACTTATTCTGATACTAGTAACAAGACCGAGTTAACAAAATATATTATTTGTGATGAACAACTTTTTATATTTGGTGAGAATGATTGGTATTATGATTATGCAAGTAGTACCCTTAATCCTTGTTTTACTAAAGTTTCTAGATCTAATACTAGAGTAGAGGCTATGATTTTTTTTTTCAAAAATATAAGGCTGTTTTGAAAGAAAATTTTAAGCATGTTAGTAAATTTGCTCTAACTTATGATATATGGACTACTAAACAAAATTATGCTTATATTTGTATTAAATCACATTATTTAGATCCAAAATGGATGTTGTAAAATGCATCATTTGTCTAAGGCAATTAGAATTTCCACATACCTACATTGTAATCGGTGGCGCTATAATACAATTTGTGCGCGAATATGATATTCACAATAAACTATTTTTGATTTCTTCTAATAATGCTAGTAATAACACTTCTTCTATTAATATTTTGAAAACACAATTTTTGCCTATAGTAGAAGGTAGACTTTTTCATGTTAGATGTACTTGTTATATTATTAATTTGATTGTACAAGATGTAGTACCTCGCTCCGTGTAGGCACTATGTACAAGAGATATCGCTTTGCTGGCTCGAGCGGAAGCCTTCTCGAAGTGTTCTCTGATCAAAACACAAGGTGATTGATCTAAGTGAGTGGACATAACTTCATTCTCTAATTCTTGCACGCCTTAATAATGAATTTGAGTTTTCTACTGCTTGTTTTAAGAAGATAGTTTCATAAGAAGAATGATAGAACCTGACTCTGCATGCTTAATAAGAGAACTCATATTGCTTGTCATTGAAACGAATCTGCTTGCCTAACTAGAGAACTTTAATGCTTGTCTAAAAGAGATAGAATCATTGCCATGCTAAGAAAAGATAGAAATGTTGTATACTTAGTTACACGGACACCACTATAGAACGAACCGCTGCCATGCTAATAAACAAGAGTAAAAGAATGTTCAATATATTTTTATCGAATGCTAAACAAGAATAGAACTACATACTTGTCTAAGAGAGATAGTGGAATGACTACTATGCTTACTTAAATAATAGATTGCTTGCCTGTTCGCTATCGCACTAAAGAGATAGAATTGCATGCTAGATTTATAGAACTGTTCTTGCCTATTACTTGTTAAAAGAGCTAGATTGCTTGTACATGTTTCACTGATCGCTTTGCAAAGAGATAGAACTATATGAATAGCTAGAACTGGTGCATCTAGACTAATAGTCTATCCTGAGGCGGGAGGATGTGGCTATTAGGCAAGAGTATTGAGAGCTCTGGCTCTATAGCTTGATTGATATGCTTGCTTGCTTGTTCAATGTTCATCAGTTGCATGATAGCATATTTATCTGATAGGAACTTGCATTCATGCATTTGGTCTGGACAACTTGTGCACAAGATTTATCTCTCGAACGATTTCTGGGGCACTGGGATCGTTCAGCCCGGGAGAGACTAGAATACCCTGAGGCTAGAAGCCCTTACTTACGGGAGGGTATGATATAGAGGTCTATTAGTGAGATGGGCTTGTACATCCCAATTGCTAATCCCGTGGAGGGGACTATCATCTAGTTAGGGAACATACTAGGCTAGCCTTCTTGCATACCTAACTGTTTGATGCAAAGACGGATAAGGAAGGAGAACCTCATTTATATATATGCAAATTGTTGCTAACTTGTATGTCTGCTGCATGGATAACCGTTCGGCCATGGGTAAGGATCACTGAATAAGTGATCACTTGTATTTTCTTATGTCCCTTATCATTTATGCTAAATGAGACATCTGTTTTACATTGAATATGCTGCTACCCCTATCACATCGAATTGAATAAGTCCACTTGATGCACTTGTCTTGATTCAAGATGAACAATCCACTAGAGATAACTTTTGTTCCTAAGAGATCGAATATGGCTTACGATACATGCTGCGCACTACACGATAGAACACTGTCTCTATAGCTTGCTTGTATGTATTGAATGTGCAAACTGGTTTCAAGGACATATTTTTTAAAGGATGTAAAACAGACTATAATCCTGTGCTGCATGAAATAAACTTAGGTAAAAGTAGCAAGATCACTAGTAACGTAATATTTTGCCACATGCTTACTTAGTGTTGGTTTCAGGAAATGTTGCTTCTGTTCGTTGATTTTAGACTCACCAGTACTTTCTCCAAAGTGCTGACACACCAACAGTTTGCTTGTTCTCAGGTACTGGATCGTCCGAGGAAGCGATAGCCGTGCCTCATCCCAAGGACCTGAAAATCTAGAGTCGATGCCTTGAGCCGTATCGAGATTGCTTGAGCTGCTTTTGTATAAAGGGATATAATGTATGGAACAATGTCATTGTATTTGAAAGAAAGAGAGCTTGAGCAAATTGTAATCTCGTCCAAGTGCCGCTTGTAACACATCTTGATTATCAATAAATAGCTTATTTTCGTATGTCATTGTGTTCTTTACTTCTTTGCAATATTGTGCCGCTGCTCCTGTCTTGAATAGCCTACTTGCCCTTGTTCAAGCTTTGGCCTTGTGCAAGTGCAGCTTAGACTTGCACGGCATCACGCCCCAAGCGAGGACGAATTGATCCTGCAAAGACCCAAGCGAGGACGAACGGCGCCCCTGCGGGATCGGGGCGTGACACAATAATGCCTTGAATTCTTTCAAATAAATTTAGAAAATGTTAGATTATGTTTACAAAGTTTGAACACTTCTGCAAGTAGATAACAAGCTTTTGAAATTTTATGTACACAATATGATATTACTTTTAGGAGATTTGTTAAGGATGCACCACATAGATAGAATTTTACTTATTTAATGTTGAAATCTTCTATTAAGTTTAAAGATGTTATTACACATTATTGTAATGCTAATCCTAGTTTTGATTATCAAGTAACTGAGAATGATTGGTTAATTGCTACTTCTATTTTTGAATTTTTTGAATTATTTTACAATGCTACATGTATTTTATCTAGAGTTTATTATCCAACTTCTCCTTTAGCTTTAACAGAAATTATTAACATGTCTCATTTATTTTTTAAATATATAACTGTTCCTGGTTTTGATTATGTTATTTCCAAAATGGAAAAAAAATTAAAAATATTGGGTTGATATATATATATATATATATATATATATATATATATATATATATATATATATATATATATATTGAGATGCCCGACGATATGTACGGGACTTTGTGCACGTTGTGTTGTATACCATTTGGGTCCACTGTCCCATACCTCCCCCGCGGTTTGGTCTCGAGACTGCCCACTTAGCCAGGGAGGTTATACATCTTCTCACTGACCACAAGAGCTAGTTGAGTTCGGTAATATTTGGATGATATATCTCTTCTATATTATTTGGCTTCAATTTTGATGCTAAGATTAAATTAGATGGTGTATATATTTTATTAGACGATTTTAAAGACAATATGGATGTTGACGTAGGTAGATTAAAATTAAAAATTAAAATCTTTTAAATAGTTTAATTAATTTATATGAAGAAAGAGTTGTATTTTGGCCGACCCGGTAAAACCGTTCAAGGTAGTAGTAGATCTGATTTTATGTCTAAATTATCACATGCTAAAAATGTACTGCAAAGGAAGAAACAAAAATAATCTTCCCTACCCACTCAAGAATTGTCCTTATATCTAAATTCTTATGAAGAAGAAGAAGATGATTCTTCATTTAATTTTTCAATTTTAGAATGGTGGAAGAGACGCAAAAAAACGTATCTTGTACTTTCTGTTGAGAAAAAAAAAACTCCAACTCTCTCCTATGTGCAACCACAAATAAAGAAACACAATCATATATTAAAAACAATGAGAGACAAGACAATAAAGTTTTTACGTGAAAAATCTCTTCTAAACGAAGAGTAAAAACCACGGGACTTCGTCCAGGAAAAATCCACTATTAATTTTTGTTTTTACACTTTCTACGCGGTAAAAGATTTACCACACTTCAAGAGCAAATTTTTCTTCTCTCTTGGATACACACAGCTCTCTCTCTCTATATATATTTTTCTCACGAGATTATATATATATATATATATATATATATATATATATATATATATATATATATATATATTGAGATTCATCAGCCATATATGTGCTGGATATAAGTTGGATGAGAGGTTATGTGAATTTAATCATAAAGAATACACCTAGATTTGAAATAATTAAATCTATTTAAAACTCTAACTACCTTTCCAATTTAAACTCCACGTTTAAATCATGTCTCTATCATTTAATGCATGAATTTAAACTCTCCTCCTTAAGATATGAATGTCTAATAATTTTTCTATCATTTAAGGCATAAATTTAAATTCTTCTTATTTAAGACATGAATTTAAACTCTCCTCCTTAAGATAGGAACACCCAACAATCTCCCTCTTCTGATCATAATAAGGGATTCACTAGATCCAAACCTGCATAGCTGAAACATGCTTCATGCTTGCCTCTAGGCAATATCTTTGTCATCATATTTGAACCATTCTTTTCAGTATCAATCTTTTCAAGTTATAATTTCTTCTTTTCAAGTACATTCTGGATCCAATGATACCTCACATCTATGTGTTTTGATTTGGAATAAAAACTTGGATTTTTACTAAGATAAATAGCACTTTGACTATCATAATAAATGATGAACTTGTCCTGCTTGACACCGAGTTCTCCAAAGAATCTCTTCATCCACAATATTTTCTTGCCGCACTCTGTTGTTGCAATATATTCTGCCTCAGTGGTGGATAGAGCCAAGCATTTTTGCAACTTTGACTGCCATGACACTGCTCCCCTGCAAATGTAAATAGATAGTCTGATGTAGACTTCTTAGAATCAACATCACCTGCCATATCTGCGTCTGTGTAGCCAACTAACATAGGTTCATCACCTACAAAATATATGCATGACCTGAAAGTACGTCTGAGGTATCTGAGTATCCATTTCACTGCATCCCAATATTCTTTGCCAGGATTTGCAAGAAACCTGCTAACAACTCTAACTACAAACACAATATCTGGCCTTGTATACACAATTGCGTACATCATACTGCCTACTGCCGAGGCATAAGGGATCCTCTCCATTTTCTTTTTTTTACTCTCAGTGGAAGGACTTTGATTACTAGTAAGCTTAAAGTGGCCTCCAAGTGGACAACTAACTGGCTTAGCCTTGTCCATTTTGAATCTCTATAGATTTTTCTCAATATATTTTTCTTGTGATAACCACAACTTCATGGTCTTCCTATCACAAGAGATATGCATGCCTAGGATTTGTTTTGTAGCACCCAAATCCTTCATATCAAATGCCCGGCTCAACTCTTCCTATAAGTTGGCAATTTTGCTGCTGTCTTGTCCGACAATCAACATATCATCAACGTAGAGGAGAAGAATGTTGAAATCACCATTTGTAATTTTTTGCACAAAAATACATTAATCTGAAGCAGTTAGCCTTGTTCCACCATAAAAGTTTTAAATTTTTTTATACCACTGCCTTGGTGCCTATTTTAATCCCTACAGACTCTTTGTTAGCTTGCAAACTATTTGTTCCTTACCATTGGCTTTGAAACCTTCTAGCTGCTCCATGTACACATCCTCCTTCAAATCACCATGAAGGAACACAATTTTTAAATTTAACTCCTCAATCTCTAAGTCCATGCTTGCCGCCAATCCCAATACAACATATATATAAGTCATCTTCACCACCGGTGAGAAGATCTCATCAAAGTCAACGCATTTTCTCTGTCCAAATCCCTTCAAAACCAGTCGCGTCTTGTACCTTGGTTGTGAGCTATTTTCTTCTGTCTTTATCTTGAACACCCATTTATTTTTTAGAACATTATAATCTTTGGCTTTTCAACCAACTCATAAGTGTTGTTCTTATGCAAAGAAGCCATCTCTTCTTGCATAGCTTTCAACCATTTATTTTTATGTGCATATTCTAGAGATTCTTTGTAACATTCTAGCTCTCCCCATCAGTAAGCATCACGTACTCAGTAACTGGATATTTTATTGAAGTATTTGGTACTCTATCTGATCTTCTTGACTCAATAGGTGGTTCTTGAGGACTTGCACCTACTCCTCATCTTCATTAATAGGAACATCATTATATGTATGAGCTTCATTATGAATTTCTTTATCTTCATGATCATCGGCATATGTAGCATCAATGCCATCCTATACTATAGAAGGAATAATTGGATCAACATCCATCAAGTTATCATTGTGAGGCTCAGACTATGCGATCTTCTTGAAGTCTTCAATAGTCTTCATGAAAGACCACATCTTTGCTTCTGACAACCTTCTTGTGCACTGGGTCGCATAGATTATACCCAAACTTATCATCTGCATAGCCCAATAAAATATACTGCTTGGCTTTGTCATGAAGCTTTGACCATTCATCTTTGGGAATATTCACAAATGACCTGCAATCAAACACCTTCAAATGATCATACTTAACATCTTTACCTGTCCATACCTTTTCTGCAACCTCTCCGTTAAGAGGGGCTGAAGGGGAACAATTTATCAAGTAACCTGCAATCAAACACCTTCAAATGATCATACTTAACACCCAACACTTTCTTTTATAGCACATGATATTCTAATGGTCCCGGTGTCCACGGTAACACTACTAGAATAAATTAAATTAGTAACGTCGCTAAATGACATAAAAATGTCGCTAAAAAAGTTTAGCGACGTAATTAGCGATGTTTCAGTAAAGTCGTATTTTAGCTAGTCGTTGACAGGGAAAACGTCGCAAAACGTCGCTATAGCGACGTTTACTAGCGACGTTTTGGCGTCACTAATTTTTTTCAAATTAGCGAAGTTTAACGATATTCTGTCGCTAAATCAGCGACGTGTCATTTTTTGCTAAACGTCGCTAACTTTTTTGTATTTAACGATGTTTTGCAACACATTTAGCGACGTTTTGCTGACCTGGTAAATACTGGCATGTCAGTCATTTAGCGACAAAAATAACAACATTCTGTTTAGTTAGCGACGTATAAAATATCACTAAACTTTTAGCGACGTTTAGAGACGTATATAGAGCCGCTGAACGTCGCTAAACTATTTGACGTCAGCGACTATTAGCGACATTTAGCACTTAGCAGGCTCTTCGATAGCACTTGGTAAGTCTTTTACCTCTTCCCATATCGTGTATCTGGGCTACCTTGGCGGTGGATTGGCCTTATCCAAAATGTCGGCACGAAAAGCATTTCTGTTTCTCCTGTACGGATGATCCTTCGGCAGGAATTGTCAATGACAATCAAAGAAGGACGGTTTGCCTTCGCACTACCAAAATTTGATGAAATAGCGACGTTACTCACTAACGTAGCTATAATTTATGAATTTAGCGACGCCTGAAAGGAAAGTCGCATAATGTCGTTGTTAGCGACTGTCCACGACCCTTAACGACTACACAAAATATTACGGAAGCACATGTCGCAAAATATTATAAAACATTGCTATTATTTTTATTATAGTAATGTTTATTGATATTATTTTTTATATGTCGCTAATCAACGATGTTTAGCGATGTCTTTTAATGACGTCGCTAAAGTTTTTAATATAGGATTTGAGTTTTTATTTCTCCCTCAGTCGTCTCGTTCCCCCCAAATCCCCTGAGAACCCCTTCGCCCCCGAGACCCCCTTCGCCCCTGTGACCCCCCTTACCCACCCGTCCCGGCGTTGCCCTCGCCGACAGCACCTTATCTTCCTTCGTCGACCGTCGCTCCTGCTCCCCATCGGCGCTCCTCCTCCTCACCGGTAGTCACGGTCTCCCACCGACGCTTCTCCTCCCTACCACCGGTCCTCCTTACCTTTGGTCGACCCCTCCTCGGTCAACCCCTAGCCATCTCGGTAAACCCTAACCCTAACCCTATCTCTCTCTCTCTCTCGTAGCACAGACACATCACAACATACACACTGACACGACACAGACACAAACACAAACACTGACCCTGATACGACATACACGCACAAACTTTTACAGACACATACATCACACACACACACACACACACACACACATGTTTAAGTTGGACATGGACACGGACATAGGCACTGTCACACACACTAATATACACACACTGACACACACACACACTGACACACACACAAGCCCTATTTTAATTATATATATATATATATATATATATATATATATATATATATATGTGATTTAACTTCCCTAGAATTATATGTTCATTTGTAAAAGAAATATAGAGATAGGAAATTCATATGTGTATGTGTATGCAAAGAAAAAATTATTGTATAGTATGATTTAACTCCTATTTCTCATGCGATAATGTTGAGATAATGTTGATAATTATGCGACTACAATTTATCTTTTAGCATTTGCATCAAAGGTCAAATAGAGTTGGTTTGGAATTATAACACATATTTAGCGACTGTAGGAGATATATATGAAATTAGTGGGATTGTGAAGAGGTAGTAGATATATATATAAAATATAAGTGTCAGGGGTCTTGGTATGAGAGTATTGATAGAGTATTAGTGTGTACCCCCATATCAAAAATAACCAAGGACAATATTATAGTATACACGGACACGAGAATGACTCTTCAAAGTCGAGACACGATACAGTATTGGGTTCTTCTAGAACTCGTATCCAACTTGGGTTAGAGTAGTGTCAAACCTATCCTTCACACAAGAGTTCGTGTTCGGGTGGTTGTGGCACGACATTGGTATATGTATCATGTAACTAGGTTTATGTTACAAGTTAGATAAATATAAGTTAAGTGGTAAATAGTTTTACATAGATAATACTTATTATAAAGTAGAATAACTAGGATCCTGAGGAAGACAATGAATACGTGATGACACATATTTAATAGGGTTTGAAATTAGAGTTGTCCACATGTCTACTAGTTTTCGGATAATCATGAATTATAAAACGGATACTCATGAACCACGATATGGATACTCACGTATCATAACTTGAATACTCACACATCAATAGGAGTTGTTAATTACTTTGACGAACATGTGTATCCATCTTTGCATCCATTTGGATAATATACTTGAACGATGTCTATTAATCTTTTCAGAAGTATCTAGAAATGGATCTGAATTACTACCTACGTCATCGTTCGTAGATATACAACCGTCATCCTGATGACATGTGTGTTGTGCGGGATAAATTCATATAGGGGGTGGAACAGTTCTTGCAGTTCGCTAAGGCGTTCCCTCAGTACATAGATGACACTAAAATTAAGTGTCCATATGTGAGATATCGCAACTTAAAATATCACTAAGAAGTGGATGCGACATATTATTTGTACTCGAGGGATTTTATGCCAAATTACTATTAGTGGACCTCACACGGAGAACTTGTGTCTTAACTTCGGAGCCAGAACCTTATGTGGAGTTGTATATGGATGTCCACGACCAAGCTGATTGTGACGACGAGTGCGTGAATTTGGTTTTCGATGTCGCCGGGCCTAGTTTCGATCTGGACAATTATGATGCAGCTGAGGAGGCACCAAATACCGATACTGTAAAGTTTATGGAGTTATTGGAGAATGCAATGACTCCATTATATCCTGGTTGTGAGGATCATTCACCATTGGAGGTGGTTACAAGACTGTTGAATATCAAGTTCGATTTTAACATGTCGCAAGAATGGTACAATCGACTGATGGAGTTGATTATAGAGATCTTGCCGACGGGTGCTAAGTTACCTAAAGACTTCTAACGGTCTAAGATGATGGTGAGATCGCTCTGGATGGAATACGAAAAAAATTGATGCATGTCGCAACGGGTGCATGTTGTACTACCAAGACGACAATGATGAAGACATGTGCTGATTTTGTGATGCTGATCGTTACAAGGCAACTGGTATAAGAAGGCTTGCCGGTGCAAGGAAGCTGACCGATTCGATGCACTACTTGCCTTTGACGCCGCGGTTGCAGAGGTTATTTATGTTGAAGGAGACTACCAAAAATATGAGTTGGCACAGACGAGAACAGATTGAAGGAGTGTTGGATCACCCATCCGATAGAGAAGCATGGAAGCACTTAGATCGAGAGTATACCAATTTTACTTCAGATTTGCGTAATATAATATTGGGGCTCTCGCCCAACGGTTTCACCCTATTCGGACTTTCGAGCTCCCAGTATCCGTGTTGGCCTATGATCGTCCCCATACAATCTACCACCTTGGATGTGCATGAAGACTCTGATTATGTTCTTAACCGCTATTATTCTGGGTCCAAACAATCCGGAAAGGAACATCGATGTGTACTTGCAACCGTTGATAGATAAGTTGAATCAGCTATGGAAAGTAGGCACCAACACGTACGATGTTTCAAAAAAATAAAATTTTCAGATGAGGGCAACACTTATGTGGACCATCAACGACTTTCCGACTTATGGCATATTATCTGGATGGAACACTCATGGTCATCTCTCATGTCTGTATTGTATGGACCGCACTAAGGCTTTTTGTTTGAAACACGGAGGAAAATTATGCTTCTTTGATTGTCATCGACAATTTCTGCCGTCGGATCATCCGTTCCGGTGGAACATGAATGCATTTCGTGCCGGCGTTACGGAGAAGACAAATCCATCTTTAAGGTGGCCCAGAAACACAATATGGGAAGAGGTTAAAGACTTACCAAGTGCTATCAAAGAGCCTACTAAGGGTTACAAGTAAGATGGATTTGGTCATACTCATAACTGGACGAAGAGAAGCATATTCTGGGACCTGCCATATTGGAGCACAAATCTGATTAGACATAATCTTGATGTCATGCATATCGAGAAGAATATATTTGACAATATAATTAATACTGTGATGGACATAAAGGGGAAGACAAAAGACAATCCCAAGACCAGGTTAGACTAGGAAGAAATATGCAGACGCCCTACGTTGCATTTGATAGAGGAAGGGAATGGGAAGTATAAGCAGCCTAAGGCAATTTTTTTACTGGACAAGGAGGATAAAGGAAGACTATGTAGGTGGATTCAGGGGCTAAATTTTTTCAGATGAGTACGTGTCAAATCTGAGAAGATGCCTCGACCCGAAGAAGAACAAACTAACGAGTATGAAGAGCCACGATTGTCACGTATTCATAGAGAGATTAATTTTGATTGTATTTCAGGAATTCTTACCGCAGGTAGTTTGGGATCCTTTAACAACGCTTATTATATTCTTCGAAGATCTTTGTTCTACCAAGTTGATCGTCGATCGTCTAGAAAATCAAGAGAAGGATATTGCGGTAACACTGTACAAGCTTGAAAGAGTGCTCCCTCCTGGATTCTTTGACTCCATGGAGCATTTACCAATTTATCTTTCCTACGAGGAACGTGTCGGTGGCCCTGTCGGTTATCGGTGGATGTACCCGTTCGAACGTCAACTGAACCACCTAAAGAGAAAGGTAAAAACCTAAAGAGAAAGGTAAAAAATAAGGCAAGGGTCGAGGGTTCTATTTGTGAAGCCTATGTTCTTAAGGAGATTACTAAATTTTGCTCGATGTATTTTAAGCCGCATGTTGCTACTAATAGAATAAGAGCTTCGAGAAAAAATAACGAATATCAGGAATCTAAAGATACAATATTGAAAGTATTCAATGCTTTCGGTAAGCCTTAGGCAAAATGATGAAGAGATATATGAACGACGATGAGCTAACGGCTGCTCAGTTGTATATATTACTCAACTACGACGAGGATGAAGTGGAAAATCTAGAGGGTTAAGTAATTAATATGTCAATGTTTAAGTCATCTTAATATAATACTATACGCTAATACTGTTACACTAATCGGACAATATTTTGTTGTTTTCAGCACATTTAATAAAGAGGTGAGGTTGATGAGACCAAACATAACAGATGAAGAAGTAGAATAGGCAATGAAACTTCGTTTTCCTTCTTGCTTGAGTGCATATGTAAGGATCTGTGTATGCACTTGCACAATATTTAACAGAACTTTGAACTTAATATCATTTTCTTGGTATTTAGGTCGATCGTCCCCACACAACACTTGTAAAACCCCTAATTTTAAAAACCGTATTATTATTTAATTTATTTATAGTAATTATTAGCTAATTAGAAGAAATAGAATTTATTGGATTTTTATGCTAGGTGTTTGTGCAATAGAGGATTTATGGAGCAACGCATGATTTTACCTTAATTATTTACATGTAGGAGACCTTCTGGACAGTTGATAGATTTATTGTATGCATTAATATAAATTTCTCGAATTATATATATATATATATATATATATATATATATATGGAGTTTATTATAAGAAATAAGAAAAAGATTAGAAAATAAATAGTAATAGAAAAAGAAAAAAAATTAGAAATGAAAATAGAAATGGAAAAGAATAGAAATAGAAAGGAAATGAAATGAAAAAGAAAAAGGAAAAGGAAAAAGAAAATAAAAGAAAAAGAAAAGATAGAAAAAGCCCTAACACCTAAACCCCCTCCCGGCTGTACAGAACCCCCTTCCCCTCGCTGCTCCTACCCGACCCGCGTGAACGAGCACCCCCCCCCCCGCGTGCGCGCGATTAACGACTCCTTCCCATCCTATCTATCATATATATATAAACTCATTATAAACACTAACCCTAACTTCAAACCTATCTCCTCTACGACCCCTGACCTATCGCCGACTACCAGAGCCACCGTCGCAAACCCGCCGGAGCCAGCACAGCCGGCCGCACACCGCGTCGACACCCCGCGCGAGACAGCAAGTACACAACGACTTACCCCTGTTCAAGCCTCGATTTCTGCCTCCTCGCTCAACCAAACTTGAACCCGTCTTCGCCGATATGATCTGCACCTATCCCTCTCTATATCCCCTAGATTAGTTTCTATCGTGCAGCACGCAAACCTAGGCAAAAATTGACGCCAAGTCGAAAAAACCGACCACTTTTAATTTCAGAAATTCTGTTGCGATGACCCATATTCAAGGGCTAGTATCTCCCACCATAGTGATCCAAACCTAGAAATTTATTTTGCTATGGAAAGACCACCTGACTGAGATTATTCTCTATCAATTATATTATTTTATTTGATGTTGTATGCTGAATTAAATTAGGTAAAAAATCCATAAAAACCTGTTTTTGAAACTTCCAAAATTTGCGATACGGAGCGCGCTCTGCCAAACGGGACCACCCCGTCGTATACCAATTGTACCGAAAGGTGCTCATGGTATAACCAGACGTATGGCCTTTCGCAGAAACTGATTCGGATGCATGTGCACGTCAGAATCACTCCGTATCCGCAAAAAGTCCCCGTATCGTGACTTTTATAAAATACCGCACCATTTAGTGTACACTCGTCAAAATGCGATGAAACTTGCGCCATTGGACTTGTGGTATCGTGCTGGTCCTGTGACCCAAGTTTTACGTGATTCTGAGACAGTTGACCAAGCCGCCTATTTGCGGGCCCCATGGTTAACTTTTTGGGCGAATTTGTGTACGGCTCACCGGAATCCAAAATTGGATGTACCGTTGAGTTTGTATTGATATTTAGAATTGGTTTGACCTATAATTTGTCCTATTTAGAGACCTTTACCCATGGCACACTTTTTGGTGCAAAGTGGGCCACATGTGGACCCCACTTTGACCCGAAATTATTGTTTTCCTCATGTGTCCAAATTGGACGAAAGGGTAGTATTTTATAGCTATATCGCTTATTCTGGGAACGTTGGTGATGTTTATTTCAGCATCCGGAGACGTTCATTCTGAGGCCGTAGTTTTTGATCCTGTGTGCTTGACTCCTGGACGTTATACTTTGTAGCTTTCTTACCAGGCAAGATACCTTGCCAAATTGTTTATAGTACTTTGCATGCTTATTATATTTCTGTATATTCATTACATTTTTGTATATTCATTGCTTGTGTAGTTTCTTTCAGTCGTTACTATATATTAGATATGTTGACACACACTTGACACTTAGTATCATAGAGGACAATCAGTAGGCGTATGGGCTTTAACCACTCTGGTGAACCGTAGTAACTAGCACGCACTATGGTAGTCGTGTCCGATGGTTGCTACCCCTACGGTATGTCGATTGATGGTGTCACGAGGGTCGCTACCCCCGCGGTATGTCGGCTGATGATGTTCTAGACGGGTGTGTGAGTTGTGAGGCTTAGATCGAGTAGCCTACCCTTGCCCATACGTCAAAAAGTTGTCCTCATTTTGCATTCATATAGATTGTCTTGTACAGCGTACTTATATATTTTCAAACATTATGCATGTTTACTATATTCAAATTGGCTTGCTTCTATGTATCTTGTTATGTCCCTCTGAGGACCTGGTCCCTTTCCAGATGTAGATGTTCATGACTATTCGCAGGAGCACGGATCAGGACTTACTACTTATCTCTTCCGAGGAGGTCTTACCTTCGGAGCATCTTTGATTATATCTAGCGATGGATCTTCTTAGATGACACACTTCTATCATCATCTTATATATATTGGAGATTTATCCTTCTCCCTCATTTTAGTATTGATATAGTCATTGGTAGTAGATTTGTCTCCACCCGACTATTAGTTTTGGATTATTCAGACTCATTATTCTAGTTTAGTTATTTCATTTTTTGACTTTTTGTGTGGATGAGATTTAGTATATCTGTGACTTGTGACCATATATATACCACATGTGAGTTTATATTCATAGTACAGCATACGTGTGTATTATGGTATCCATATATTGGAGTTGTCATATACATATGGCTGGCATGATTATGTTCCTAGTCCTACGTATTTTGGGACTGGGCGTGACATATTTTTGTGGTGGCCCATGCAGGTCTAGAGCATATTGTCTCGGTTACGTTACTGTACCGAGCAAGCCTGTGTATAGGATTAGATTATAGGATCTCATCCACATATTTAATCATCGTCCTTGATTTTATTTCGCATTCTCATTTGATTGCTTGTATTGCATCTTGCGTTATCCCTTCTCTACGTCAATCTTATCTTATCTTTCGTGCTTGATAGGGGTTATAAAGATGATTTATACTAAGAATATATACTCTAGTATGCAATAACACTATTAGTTAAATTATTATAAGTTGGGTAGTATGCCTCATAACCTAGTAACACATAGACCTATTGCCCCATTAATAAAATGTAATTGAATGACACCAACTATAGACTTGCATAAGAAGATAGTGTTTACCCAGACTGTAGAACTTAGAGGCCCATACACCCATTTGGTCGACTAGAGACCTTGAAAAGGAGTTATTATAAAAACTGTAGAGGCACAACACCGATCTTCATGGTGAACTTAGATTATTCTGTACCTTAGGATAGTGCTAGATATACCCCATAGACCATGCACTTATGATAACAAACTAAAGAGCGCAGGCACAAAAAATTATAGATACAGGTACGACCTTAGTTATATGTGTTATTTCATACTCATGACCCCATTGTGACACGAGATCTTAGGTGCATAGTAGCCATAGAATTATATATAAGGTAGTTTAGCAGATATGATAATGTATTAATATTTTACCCAAATGGCATACACGCAATGCTAATAGATGTCACGCATAGAAGTAGTAGTATTCTTTCCCTATTACCATATCGCCCCTTGGGGTAGCCCATCTTCTCTTCCATCCCCATTCCTTATCTCGTGCTTAATTCTCCCTATCGTAGTTATATCTTTTCGTGCCATCATAAATTGTTGGTTTACTTCGACCCCACCCTTAGTTTTGTTAGTTAAAAACATAAATGGTTTAGTAAATGATTAATAACTAAAAGATGAGTACTTAATGATAACCCTTATGTATATGCACTATAGCAATATCTGTATTCTTTTATTAATTTAACCCTTAAGTAGCATCATTTAGCCTAATAGGAATCTGTTAGATTGTTGAATTAGTTCATACTTCCAATAGTTTTATAAAGTTAGTCAAGACCTTAAATTGTTACCCAAAAACCTAGACTAAACCTAGGAAAGAGTTGAAGGCACTTGTTACGAACTGACAACTATGACAAATCGCTGGCAAAGTAGCGACAACTGCAGCTCGACCGTTGTAGTAGAGTAGTAGAAGTATTTACAGACATATTGGTCAGGTGGCATGGCAGTATTAGACTATAATACTTGAAGGTTACAAAAAAAATTATGGTTGTGAGATTCAAGACAAGTACCCTAAGATTCTCGACCCAATGAATAAATTCGTTCTACAATCTAGATGATAGCCTCAAGAGACTTGACTACTGTAGAAGCATGAAAAATACGCTGGGAGGATCTACGCAGCCTCTTGATGCAGAGCAGCGTAAACAGAGGCCTTCAGAGCCATCAAACGTGCAACAGAGCTTTCTCCGCTAAAATACAGCATGAAGTATAAGCTTAAAGGACCATCCGCGTAAGTGCAGTACGTTCAGGCCGCTCCAGCGTAAGACAGAGTTCTTCATCGTCTCCATGGCGTAAAACTCAGCCGCTCTCAAAGCAGCGTTAATGCGTACGAGGAACGCTTCGTCTTCCCCGAAATGAACCTGTCAAGTCACGTAGTGAACCTGGCCTCTGACTCTTGACAAAAAGTGCTGCACGGCTACCCAGACGACGGCTGGAAATGATGGCAGACCCCTCGAGACGCACCCCACAGTATGATGGCGGATCTCGGCATTTAATGCAGAGAATTTGGTTAAAATATCACCAAACCGTCGATTACCAAAGTCCCCCCCAGCGTAAACTGCTCTTCCGCGTACAAGGGAATACGCCGCCTTGTTTTACACAGGCAAACATGAGCTGTTTTACGCTCCGCAGTAGACAAACCGCCTGCTACGTCAAAAGCTGCACTTCGTACAGGGCCCGAGGCACGTCTCTACGTCAAATTGCACAGAGCGGTGACAGTTTCCCTCAAGACACGTCTCTGAACTACGGGTTCATCCTCAGGTAGCCAGAGCTTTTACGCTCAGAACTACAAAAATATAGAGCTACCCCAGGATCGCCGAGCTCTCCGATGACCCCGATCGAAGCAAGAGAAGTCTTCTTCAGGCGCTCAAAATCTAGACTCTTCGCTAACACCATTGATATCATCGTTTTCAAACCGGTGTAGAAGAGGCTGGTATGTTGCTCGGTCAACGCAACTAGATCCGACTGGACGTCGAGAGCGGCCGCAATATCAGCAAGTCCCTCTCCAGGGATAATTGCAGACAAGGTGGCCACAGCCGTCGCATCGACGCATGGCGTGACCGAAGAAGGTGCGGCAACGGCGATCGAAGTCATCGCCACACTCACAAGAGGCAAGGTCACGACGACGGGTTCATCCTCCTCTTGAGGTGACGAAACTACTCCGGGCGTACTGGCCCCCGAAGCCACTTCCTCATCGGAGTCGAACGCTTCCGTATCATCGTCAGGAGCCCGAGCGGAGCCAGAATGCGCTTCAACGCTATACTCCCCGTGGGCGCTATCCCCTGAAAAGAGGACAAAAAAGTTAATATTAGTATGATGATAATATTTCAAAAGGGAGACATAAAGACGATATTTACCCGGAGCCAACGGCATATACGACGAATCCGCACCCGAGGTAGCTAAACCACGCCTTAATGATGCAATGCGAACCGTCATACCTGGAAAGGAGGTGGGCCGACCGACATCGCCAAGAGTTCCGTCAAGCCTTCACCGAGACGCGGTCGAGGTTCATCAGTTGGAATCTCGCCAGACGTGCTCGCTGACACGACGGGAGTTTTTCCCGCTGCTGACCTCGGGATAGATTCTCCCATCTGCCTCGGCCACACAGGCAACCTCGCTCTGCTACCTGGAGCAGCAGCCACGACAGCGACCTCTAGCAAGGATTCTCCGGCGCCGCCGGCCGGAACTGTAGAAGGTCTCTCTCTAAAAGGCGAGGAACCTCCAGCCAAAGAATCATCCCTGATATGGGGAGAGGCGAGCTCGCTCCCGGGAGCCTCAACACCAAGAATGCGGAGAGGACGAGCAACCGTCTCCTTCCTCCTCTTACGAAGAGAAACTTCCTTCGGAGCAGAAGCCCGTCGCTTCCCAGAAGAGACTACCAAAGCCCCCGCAGGCGGAGGCACTTCGCACCTCAGCACCGGCACCAGAGACTCATCCGGAGTACCAGACTCCTCGCCCTCGTCCGAAGAAACCGAGGGGACGTTAACTCTTCCCCCAGGCTTGGGAGAAGGCACCCTGAAGCTTCCACGCGTGTTAAAATTGCGATGGAAGGTGTTAATCGCCACATAGAACTGGGCATAGGAATGAAGGATGCGCAGCTCCGTAGAGGTTGTAACGACCGGCACAATAAAGATTGCCCCCGTATAACCCATAAGGAAATATCGCCACCCTCTAGCTCCATCAATGAGTCCGCCCCTGGACCTGAAGCTGGTAACGGCATTGCCTACATGCAACTGATCGTACCCAAACTGCCTGGCGAACCGACTAGGCAAGTAGGGCTCGAAAAAGCAGTGATCTTCGCTCCTGTACAGCAGATGGGAGGGTCTAATACAGACCAACCAGTTAAAAGCTTCCGGGGAAAGGTCGATCTTCTCTCCACCTGAATCCTCAAGCCGCACCCCTAATTGATTGCGATGTACGGAGGGGACAATGCAGAGGATCTTCCAGCCGTGGCTGAGGTTCAACACCAGCCGACAGTCTAAGACTGTGTTCATATTCCAGGAGGAATCCTTGTAATTCAGCAAGAATATACCCCCCAAGCTGCTACCGGAGCCAGGAGACATCACCCGGGGATTATGGAGAATTAACCATCCCATCAAGTATAGGTATGGTAATTCCACCCTGGGAAAACTCTCACACCGAGCTTCGTCGACGAGCAACCCATCAGTTATGGCTCTCAGGCCAGCCTGTATACGGCACACCATGGCGGGGAGCAAGCCCAGTCTTGCCCCGAACACCAGGCGCACTGCCGGCCACAGGATGTTCCGGTGAATACGGTCCGCAGACGCTGTGCCGGGCACTACTACTCGACGCAGCCATATAGAGAGAAAACCAGCCAACTGGGCTTCCTTAGACAGAGGCCGGCGACAGCGCCTCAAGTAACTACAGGCCTTAGTTTCTTTAAGGTACTTTCCTACCCCCTCGACGAGAATCTGATCCGGAGCTGCGGCCTCCTCCATAAGACCCTCGACGACCTGGGCGCTAAGCACGCCCAAACAGTTCACGGGCTTATTTTTGTCCCCCGAGGCTTTCTCCGACTTGGCAGCCCTAGCTCGGTGAAAGAAGAGGTAGGACATCCACTTGGTGGTATGAGCCAAATCAGAAGGCTCGTTATAAAAAGCGGTGCACGCGAAGTATTGACACATCAGCTCCTGATATACTTTCGCCACCCGAGGGTCCAAATCCCCCAACTCCCGGTTGGTGGGAACATACTCTTCATATGGGGTATCCCTAATCGGCAGTCTCGAGACAACTGCCATCTCGTGGAGCGCCAATCCCAACTCCCCCAGTGGAGTGGCAAAGGTCCCAGTGAGCGGAATGTACCGCTCCATCAGCGCCAGGAACAAGTTAGGGTTCGGAGGCAACCCAACGCTCGTCGCACTCACAGCGGCATATAGCCCGATGACCTCCAGCTCCCTCCGGAAGTGCTTCAAGGCCCAGCCCACTAGGCATGTCCATCGGGAGTTTGTTGGGGCGATCCACCCATTACACCGAGGATTCTCCTTGGGATATACCCCACCTCGTCCCATGAAGTCGTTGCAGAAGGTCGACAATTGGACCGGCTGGATCACCGAGCTGTCTTCACTCGGGATACTACTCGGGCACAGTCCCCGGAACAACGTCTTAAAGCCGGAAGGGCGACTGACAAACGACCCCCGATCAGCTCCTTTGAGATGAAAAATCTTCCCCGGCTTACCGTGAAGATCAGGAGTCAGCATCCACGACATCTTCCTGGGATGCGTCGCATGGAAGAAGGCCGAGATGGGATAATGCCTGGCATCGTTGGCAAATACAAAACCAAATTCCCGAAAGAGAAAACCCAGGGCTCCCTCTTGGGCCTCGTCTGGGACTATTTGTCAATCTTGTCCCCAAAGAGGAAAGACGGCTTTATGTACTGCTCCCCGTCTACGTAGGTCAGGGGCTCACCATTAATCATGCTCAGCAGCGTCCGCTCGCCCTGAACCGATATCAGAAACCCCCTTCCCTCAGGATACTGGGATCCGGAGATGGGAAATGCCACGTGGGACAGGTCCTCCAGGTAGTTCGAGTGCAGCATCCCAACAGCGGAGCCCATCACCTCGGCCAGTGGAGACTCGCCCAGATCAACTGCAAAAGTGCAAAGAAAATATGTCATTACAAATCTTGCACAAACGTACAGACCAAGGAAACGACAGTCTGTGCTCTACGCAGGATCGTAACCATTTGGTTATTTTACGCCGGAAGTCCCCTCCACAAGCGTAAAACTCAAATTTTACGATATACGCCTATTTTCGATAGCCAGAGCTTTTACGCTCAGAACTACGAAAATATGGAGTCTTTACGCTGGCACATTAGAAATGTGGGTATAAAAGATGAAAATGCCTCCGTGCATCAACTTTCTCCAAAGAGGCTATTAACACAGAAGACGATCTAGCGCGGTCACGTTCAACGTGTGCGAAGGATTTTTCGTCGTTTTTGTCACCCCAAAGGCTCTACCTCTAAGGCCGGGTGCGCTACTCGTCGGCGGGATACTTTGCTCGGAAGGAAGTTCGCCTTGCCCGACCAGAGACTCCCTCGCTGGGGCAGAAGAATGAGAGAAAGAACCTATGCTCTTTCCCTTAGCGGAGGGGGTTTGTTTCGGCGCCATTTCTGAAGACTCGAAGTGCTCGGAGAAGGAACGAAGAAAAACTCGAACAGTCGAAAGCTCTCTTTCGCAGAAGACAGATAAAAAGTTTTTCTCTCAAAAACTTGGGGTATATATAGTCTGGGTCGACTCCTCGAATCCTCGGACGAACTCCTCGAGACCCTAACCAAATCTCGCAGATTGGTTATGATTGGATGCTACATCAGCCCACTATCCTTGGAAGACGGACAGTCAGCGAATTCGAAAGATTTTTCGTGCAAAATGGTTCAGCGGGTTCTACGCTAAAGGAGCTTTCTACGCTCGACAGCAACGGATCTACAGTTTTTACGCTCGCAAGCTACAAGTCTATGGTTTTACGCCCGGATGCCTTTGTGCTCGGTAGCTTTTATGCTCGAGAGGCCACAAACCTACGACTTTACGCTCAGCAGATACCAAATCGACGATCTCACGCTCGGTGGCGCTCAGTTTATGCTAAGAGGCAACAGATCCGCAAACTTCACGCTCGAAGAAACTTTCTTTTCAGGAGCTACAAATCAAACAGTTCTACGCTAAAGGAGCTTTCTACGCTCGACGGCTACGAATCTACAGCTTTACGTTCGACAGCTATAAGTCTATGGTTTTATGCCCAGATGCCATTGTGCTCGGTAGCTTTTATGCTCGAGAGGCAACAAACCTACGACTTCACGCTCAGAAACCACAAGTCTACAATTTCACGCTCGATGGTGTTCTACGCTCATAGGCTACATATCTCCAGTTCTACACTAAATGAGCTTTCTACGCTCGACGGCTACGAATCTACAGCTTTATGTTCGACAGCTATAAGTCTATGGTTTTATGCCCGGATGCCTTTGTGCTCGGTAGCTTTTATGCTCGAGAGGCAACAAACCTACGACTTCACGCTCAGGAACCACAAGTCTACGATTCCGCGCTCGATGGTATTTTACGTCCAGAGGTTACAGACTGATGATTTTGTGCTCCACGACTTTCCGCATATTCGAAACAGTCCCCAAAGCGATCAATTGCAAAGAGTTCAACACAGAAGATACTCGTTCTTGACCCAAAGCATCCCAAGTACCCGGAGCATACAGAGTTCAAACATTGAGAAATTACTCTTCTCGGGTCCAAAATTGGAGGTTCATCTAGACTCCAGTCTGAACATCTCGTCTATCAAAAGATGGCAACTCAGTTAGACAGCCATTTCTCGACCCTGTTCCAAGGGATTTCTCGGAAAGTCATTCTTGAAGACGAAGTCTGAACAAAAATTCTGTTTATCAGAAATTCAGAGCTCTACGCGGTTCCTCAGTCCTAGCAACAGGACAGTTCTAAAATGTTCAAAAATGCTCTACAGCGTTCTATGGACTATTCGCTATGCGTAAAGGACAGGACCTAGCACTCTTTCTACAGAGTCGGCGTAAAGATTCAGACGTGTCGAAGCTACACATATTCAGACTTCACAGCAACGTATGGCAAGATGATCATATGAAGAAGCAAGACGATTTTTATGATTACATTTGAGGGAAATCTAATCTACAAGGGTTTTCTTTTCATTTTCATGATTACATATGAGGGAAACTCCGTCGACAGGGGGGTTTTCCCATCATCGTCCGAAGATCACACCGAGAAGCCGCTCTGACAGGGTCTCGTGCTGGTGATGGTCTTCCTCTTCTTCCAAGAAGATGATCAGTGGCAGGAGGATACAAAACTGGGCAGATGACCCATCCTCCAAGAGAAGAAAAGCAGGGTAATTCTGCTTTCCTACAGACCACCGCCACTCTAGCCGGTCTGTCTGCCTCTCGTCACCAGAAGTAACTAGAGAGGGCGCCGCTTGCAAACAGCGTGGTAAAATACGATTCTTCATCTTTTCTGAAGAAACCACCACATAAATTTGCTGATCATCCCGAGCAAGGGAGGCTAAGATATCCTTCCATGATCCATCATTGCAGTGGACATTTGTTCGAAGACGCCATCTTTTTTGGCTCCCTACATGCTGGAAGAACATGATCTCCTTCTTCCTCAGGTCGACCCGACGAACTCCGGCGATTATCTCTTCATGGTGATGGGAATGTGGTGAGAACAGGTTCACCCCCCCAGCCTTTTTATAGGCAAAAGAGATCACAGCGGTCCCCAATAAATCTGCCATAAAGTCCGTATCAACCATTTCAGCGCTCCATTTAGAAACGTTTCGAGTTACGAGGGACCGTTCATGCTTCATTCAAAGCGTTTCAAATTCCGAGAAATTTAAAAGCTTTGAAGGGGGTCTTGTAGAAGCATAAAAAATACGCTGGGAGGATCTACGCAGCCTCTTGATGCAGAGCAGCGTAAACAGAGGCCTTCAGAGCCATCAAACGTGCAACAAAGCTTTCTCCGCTAAAATACAGCATGAAGTATAAGCTCAAAGGACCATCCGCGTAAGTGCAGTACGTCCAGGCCGCTCCAGCGTAAGACAGAGTTCTTCATCGCTTCCATGGCGTAAAACTCAGCCGCTCTCAAAGTAGCGTTAATGCGTACGAGGAACGCTTCGTCTTCCCCGAAATAAACCTGTCAAGTCACGCAGTGAACCTGGCCTCTGACTCCTGACAAAAAGTGCTGCATGGCTACCCAGACGACGGCTGAAAATGATGGCAGACCCCTCGGGACGCGCCCCACAGTATGATGGCGGATCTCGGTATTTAATGCAGAGAATTTGGTTAAAATATCACCAAACCGTCGGTTACCAAAGTCCCCCCCAGCGTAAACCGCTCTTTCGCGTACAAGAGAATACGCAGCCTTATTTTACACAAGCAAACATGAGGTGTTTTACGCTCCGCAGTAGACAAACCACCTGCCACGTCAAAAGCTGCACTTCGTACAGGGCCCGACGCACGTCTCTACGTCAAATTGCACAGAGCGGTGACAGTTTCCCTCAAGACATGTCTCTTCGACGGATGCACAGAAGGGCTGCAGACCTTCAAAATACGTCTCTGTATTTAATGCACAGGATGGGGGCAAATCTCTGTAAGAGATTTGATTACACCTTCGAAAGCCGTAATTCCGGCGAAGACGTCCACATCAACACTCTGGCACGGTACGCAGCGGCTTCTACGCCCATCCAGGATCTGTGCTCATTCGGCTTCGAACGCCCACTCAGTCTCTACGACCATTCGACTTCTATGCCTGTTCGGCTTCTATGCTTGTTCGGCTTCTATGCTTGTTCGGCTTCTATGCCCATTCGGCTTCTACGCCTGTTCGGCTTCTATGCCTATTTTAGCTTCTACGCCAGGGGTGACAGTCATTTGGCTTCTACGCCAACCTCTTCTACACAAGGGATACCTACCTACGTGGCTTCTATGCCGTGATCTTCGCAGCAGATATACGCGTTTTGTCCCCTTAGTTGGACACGCGTCACATGCTCACTCAAAAGATCATTTATGCGCAGGCATTATTTATTTTAACCGTTGTGTAAAAGGGTGCTGTACTGTCCACTCCTCGGTTGTTACACCGACGGAGTGGTCACTGTCACCAAAACTCTATAAATAGAGACCTCTATCAATGGGGAACAAGGTCGACAATTTGGAAGATCGAACCAGGTCGGAGAATTGGTAAAAAGAGAGAGAGAGAGAGAAGGAGAGAAGAGTCCGGAGCTCAGGCAAAGAGTAGGGGTCGACGGCTCTGGCACCGTGCATCCACCCTCCTTCGCAACCTTCGAAGCCGGTACCCGTCTTCCATGACACTTCTTCAACATCGTGTAGTCCAAGGGCTAAAGTAATCGACTGCAGATCAGACACCTATAGCAATTTATACCCAGATTAAATAAATTGTACTCCCGCGTCCTCGTATAGGATCAAATTGTACAAGTTTATTTGTAAACCAAAGGGCACGGGTCTCGTATAAACCCTGTCATTGAAATACACTTTCATTCTTTCGTTTAATACCATAAACAAGATGGTGACTCTGCTGGGGACATCTTTCTCTTCTGACGAGGAAGTAATTGCTCAACACGATACGGTATCCGTGGGATCCGTAAAGAAGACACTGGTCGTCCAATTCGACCAGTCTGCCTACGAAAACATGCTTCGGACTGGGGGTAGCTCTCACTCTCTCTTTGTCCAAGACAACAGAAAGCTGCGCAAAGTGTGGATGCCCAATACATCCTCCGCCGTTCCTGTGGACTCTTCGATCTCTCCGACCAATGAGGTGGTAGCATCGCTCCCTCCGTGCCCCGTACGTAAAATTCAGTCTCCTGCTACGCGCGGTACAGACAAAACTTCGGGCAAAGCCTCAGCGCAAACCCAGGAGTATCCACTGCGCTTTATGCGCAGAAATCAGTCTCCCACTACGCGCGGTACAGACAAAACTTCGGGCAAAGCCTCAGCGCCAACCCAGGAGTACCCACTGCGCTTTACGCGCAGAAATCAGTCTCCCACTACGCACGGTACAGACAAAACTTCGGGCAAAGCCTCAGCGCTAACCCAGAAGTATCCACTGCGCTCTACGCTTAGGAACCAGTCTCCCGCTACGCACGGTACAGACCAAACTTCTGGTGATGCCTCAGCACCAGGACAGACAACATCTGACCTCTACGAGGAACCAGATGAACGCCGTGATTTTCGCAAAGGGAAGCAGGCAGTGGAATACTCGACTCCTCGGCCGTTACGCCAGCGAAGGAGCAATCTGCCTACCCTCCGGATTACGCGGGAAGCCGACGGCCAGCTGAGGACCTCTTCAGCCTTACGCCACTCTGAGCGAATCTCCAATTTACGCCAGGCAAAGTCCAACGACGTAAAACAAGCTCAAGTTGCTACTCCCCCTGACCTGCGCAAATACTTAATACAGAAGCGTAAGGAGAGGGGACTTTACAACATGTCTATTACGCCCCCTAGCGAGCAATGTTGTAGAAGTCATAAAATTGTGATTGACTGTTGCTGTTCTAAGGCAAAACGGCCAATTTTTGACCGATTGAGCTACTCTCAAGAAGAGCCCGCGTATGCGTTCGTGAACATGGCTTCTCACATACCTAGAAGAGGGCCGAGCTCAAGACGTCATCCCTCAGGGCCTCCGAGCCGAAGAAGATTCGAAGACCTCCTTAGGAACACTGAAGCTGGGGTGTTCCAAAACACCCGTGCAAGGTCACAGCAACCGGCTTCGTACTCTTCTGATTCCGACGCTGGGGGTCGCCAATCTCCCAGATCAGATGCTGAGAGTATAGAGTCGACTTCTGCAGCGACCTATACTTATCCTTCGAGGACGCCCAGGGAAATGGGATTCTACGCCATTGAAGACGAACGCGAGGAACAACGCATCACTATGCTGGAAACATCTCTGGGACAAATGCAATCCACGATGGAGAACATACACCGGATGATGCTAGCTCAGCACGCAACTGCCATGGCTCAAGCATCGGTCTCGCCAACTCAGATACGTGTGGGGGTGGACTTACCACCATCCAACCCGGGCCAAGAGCCTACGCTAGATCAAGAGTCAGCAGTTCCTCCGCTTCCTCACTCAGGGAATGCCTTACCTCCCGCTGGAGTTACGATACAACCAACTCCGCACCACTCCGTAGCCCCGCTTCTAACCAAAAATCTGATGCAGGCAGTACGGGAATTGAAAGCCCAGTTCGATGCCTTGAAGCACAAAGATCAGCTCAAGAAACTGGGAATCAACCAACCCTACCCAGCTATCTAGGAAGAAGTCCCTTTTCCTCCGAAGTACAAGCCCCAGACTATGGCTCTATTCGAAGGAAAAACATCGCCCAGTCAATACATGAACTATTTTAGTATGATGACGGTGTTGCTACAAGGGAACGACGCCCTCCTCACTCGGGTGTTCAAAGGCTGCCTCTCAGGAGTAGCCTATCAGTGGTACCGTAGCTTGGCGGACAACTGCATTACTTCCTTCGAAGACTTCAAAGCTTTATTCTTCACGCGATTCTACGAGGGTGGGATGGACATGTCTATGTCCTCTCTCATCGAAGTCAAACAAAGGGAAAAAGAGGACGTTCGCACCTTCGTCGAACATTTTCGTCAGGCCACCTTACAAATGCCTCCAGGAGTTCCGGACTCGGCGTTAGTAGACATTTGCAGGAAGAACCTCCTTCCTGTAGTCTCGGTGTTTACAGGACCATATCAGTTCCATAAGTGGCCTTCGTTCATCGTCTCGGCAGTGGCCGCCGAAGACAACAGTCGCAAGACGCACGATAATGGCATCATGATCTCCGCCTCCGATAGAGGCAAAAGGTCATCTCCCAGCAGCGACCATCCTCGCAGCTCCAAGGGAATAGAAGCTCTGACAGTCAATACGTCTAGACAAAAGACGGCGGCGACCACGCAGACGAAGCCCGGGACTTCCAGGCCCGTCGAAGTCTACTCTTTCAACGACGACGATATCCCTAGTATATTCGAGTGTCTCGTCAAAAGCGGCAAGATCACCCTTCCAGAGCTAAGGCGGCCCCAAGAAGCCGGCAGTACTGACGACCCCAAATACTGCATCTTCCACAGATACGTACACCACCCAACAAAGGCGTGTTACATACTGAAGAGGAGGATCCAGGGGTTGATCGATGCTAAGGCCATCACTCTGCATAACACCGAGAAGACGGTCACAGCCAACATGATCTCTCTACGGTTCGGCGATCTGCCTTCCCAAGAGGCCATGAACGGTGTCACGCCCATTTCTCGAGCTACGATGGACATCGTCAATCTCCCTCCCTCTAGAGATCAAAATCAAGACCTAGTACCCCTGACCACCCGGCAGGGCAAAATCATGTGGGTTCATCCAGATTTGGTGTCAGAGCTCGAGGAAGAGACCAAGGCGACTAAGCCTACATCCAAGAAGAGCCCCAAATACAGACCATGCCATATGGTCGCAACTTCTTCTGCATCGGACGAAGATGAAGTATTTGCCGTAACCCATTCGGGAAAGGCCTACCTAAACGACAACGGAGCAGGTCAGGAAGGCGCACTGGCTGACGCTCCAGCCGCCAAACCTTCAGAGCAAGGTCCCGCCATGCAAAATATCAGCCCTGCGAAACCTACTCCGGCGGAAAAGGGGAAGCAGAGAGAAGTACGCTTTGATAAACCTGTGAAAAACATTCTAAGCAAGGGTTTAGAGAAGCCGTACGAATTTGACATCCTGGCCCAACTAGCCAATACGCCGGCCAGGCTGTCCATCTTTGAGCTACTCAGGCTCTCCCCAGACACTCGTCTAGCCCTGAGTGAAGCACTGATGCAGGCAGAGGTATACTTGACCCAGCTCAAGTCCCCCAATGAGGAGCCAGTGGCGTGTCCTCAATGCCACAGCGTGATGGAGGTGGTCCCAAATATCACTTTCACTCAAGACGATATGCTGTTAAAACATAACGGACATGAAAGGCCCCTCTATTACACCGGGTACATCGGTTCCATGGAGGTCGACCGGATTCACATAGATCCGGGGTCGTCGATCAGCATCAACCCTCACAGTCTGCTCAGGCCGCTAAGAATTCCTACCAGCGAACTGGCTTACACTACCACTACAATCGTGGGATTCAACGCTGGAAGAAGTAAGCCATTGGGGAAGATCCGCTTGAGAATCCAGATCGACAACCTTAGATCGGTGGCCACATGTTACGTCATCGATTCAGAGGTGTCCTACAATATTTTGCTGGGAAGACCGTGGATCCACGACCACAACATCGCTCCTTCAACCCTACATCAATGCCTTAAATATGTAGATGCACAAGAAACCGTACAAATGGAGGTGGCTGACCTAAACCCATTTAAAGGAATAGAATCCTATTATTCCGATGCCGTGTTGTACTCCCAAGACCACACGGAAGAAGAGCCAGGCGAGAAAAAGGACGAACCACTCGTCCGAGAGCCAGAAGAGCCCTCTGCCACACTGCCGCTGTCAATCAAAGTGAAAGGACGAACCACTCATCCAAGAGCCATAGAGCCTATGGCTATTCACCTTAACAAGACCAAGTCAGGAGAAGGGAATGATCCTCTGGTAATCACTTTGAACCGGAAGCCTCCACCCTTGGCCATCAACCTTCGGTACAACAGGCAGCCGACTGATGTAGACGCAACCAGGAACGGAGTTCCAGATGATAATAAATATCCTCTTTTCCGGTACATCGGTGCTCAAATTCTGAAACAGGAATCCACTCCCCATGACGAAGTAGAACCAATAGCACAAAAATTCTTGGAAGCTATAAACTCCTACCGTCCGTATGTCTGGGAAGTGGCGTCATCATCCAATGTCGTCACGACATATGGGCCACACGAGGATTCTATCTTCATCGTCCCGCCTACCTGCAGCAGCCAGCGTTCGATAGTCTTCGGCCGCATGCACAATCAATCGACTGCCCAGGAAGATCCTTTCGACAACGATACTGGGAGAATGCAGGTTCACCGATACAGCCCTCAAGCGCTGAAGATCATGCAAAACATGGGCTACGACTTAAAGCGAAAGCCAGGCCTCAACTACGGAAGAGGCAGACGAACGCCGCCATGCGGCGACCCCCGCTATCGACAGACCCATTTCGGATTAGGATATGCCACCGCCCTTGCGACTTCTAAGTCAGATGAGGGCATCTCTTCCTCCTCCCAGAACAGCTCGTCACCCCCCGACTCACCTGATGTGCTCGAACAAACACTATCAGTAAATATGGTGGTGACAGATCCCTCAGGAGCAGATAAGCAAAATTCGGAGCCGTTTGAGAATGACTCTTGGGCTCAGCAAATGGATACGCAGTGAGAATTCTGCTTCGAGCAAAGAGAGCCTCCCACCAAAGACGAAGTTATCCAAATCGATATTGGGGGTAAACTTTTGCCAAAGCCAATATTTATCATTAACAACCTTCCCCCAGCTGAAAGGGAAGAAGTTATACAGCTGATAAAGGAATACATCGACGTCTTTGCATAGAATTATGAGGACATGCCAGGCCTGGACCCGAAGGTAGCTACTCACAAGCTCAATATATTGACCGATTTGAAGCCAGTAAAGCAGCACCAACGTCGGTTTGGCCCAGATATGATGGACGCCATCGAAGCTGAAGTCAAGAAGTTGATAGCCTGCAGTTTCATCCGGAAAGAACAATATCCCGACTGGGTTGC
Organism: Iris macrosiphon; assembly: GCA_036927795.1. NCBI lineage: Eukaryota > Viridiplantae > Streptophyta > Magnoliopsida > Asparagales > Iridaceae > Iris > Iris macrosiphon. The sequence continues at coordinate 110,835,337 of JAYESA010000014.1, forward strand.
CAATGTTGTCCCAGTCATGAAAAAAAATAAAAAGGTACGTATCTGCATCGATTACCGAGATCTGAATGCGGCCTGCCCCAAGGATGAATTCTCTCTTCCCATTACGGACATCATGATCGACAACACCTGCGGCTTTGAACGCATGTCTTTCATGGACGGGTTCTCAGGATAAAATCAGATCAAGATGCATCCTGAAGACGAGAAGCACACCGCCTTTCGGACACCATTGGAAGTATATTGCTACACGGTCATGCCCTTTGGATTGAAGAACGCCGGGACTACATACCAACGAGCTATGAGTAACATATTCTACGAGTATTTACGCAAAACAGTGGAATGTTACATGGATGACATAGCCGTCAAGAGCTGCCTCAAAGGTTATCACATTCAAGACCTGAGGACGGTATTCGAGTTAATGCGCCAACATCAACTCAAGATGAACCCTACGAAGTCCTTTCTGGGTGTATCTAGTGGCAAGTTCCTGGGATTTGTCATTACCGCCAAAGACATCCAAGTGGACCCTGATAAAGTCCAGGCAATCATGGAAATACGACCGCCCCATAATCTGAGGGAACTCAGGGGATTTCAAGGACGTCTGGCTTATATCCGGCGATTCATATTCAACCTCTCGGAGAGATGTTAGCCCTTCTCTCATCTCATGAAGAAAGGTGTATCCTTCGTATGGGACGAAACCTGCCAGCAAGCGTTCGGAGATATCAAGCGCTACCTTACCAGTCCACCAGTTCTGGTGCCTCCCGTTATGGGAAAACCATTTTTGCTGTACGTCCGAGTAATGGATCATTCGCTAGGAGCTCTTCTCGCACAGAAGAACGATGTAGGGCATGGACAGGCTATCTACTACCTCAGCAGGATGATGGTCGGAGCCGAACACCGGTACAACCCAGTGGAGAAAGAATGCTTGGCTCTGATGTTCGCTATCCAAAAGATGCGGCACTACGTCACCGGCCAGACTATCCACATCATCTCCAGGATTAACCCTCTTCGAGTACTGATGAGCAAGCCGAGCGTTCTTAATTCCTGACTCGCAACTTGGGCGATGCTGTTAACACCATATGACATGGTATACGTACCGCAGAAGTCCATCAAAGGCCAAGTGCTGGCCGACTTCCTAGCTGCTCACCCAATCCCAGAGGCCTCCAAATTATACGAAGATATTCCCGACGAAGTTGCAGAAAGTAATTCCATAATGGAAGGTGACGCATGGCAACTGTTCTTCGACGGCGCCTCCAGAACCGGTCCTAAGGGAAACATCATTTCGGGAGTGGGAGTCGTCCTGGTCGCCCCTGATCAGCTCGTCATCTACCGAGCATATTCTCTTAGCGAGCCCTGCTCCAACAATGTGGAGGAGTACAACGCTCTACTAATAGGGCTCCAAGTTGCTAAAGAGCTGGGGGTAGAGTCCCTGGAAGCTTTCGGTGATTCTCTGCTTATCGTCAATCAAGTCAGGGGAATATATGAAGTCCGGAATCCAGACCTCATCCCCTATCACCAAGCGACGGTCGAGATAGCCATGACATTCAAGGAGTTCTTCCTAGAGCATGTACCTCGATCTCAGAATTTGGAAGCTGATGCCCTAGCCAGTCTAGCGGCGGATTTAGCTACTTCCGTAAGAAGGCAGGATTCGGTAATCCTTCTTAACAGAGATTTGTTCTGTATGAAGAACAACTGTCACATAGAATGCGACTATGCTGTCAACACCGATCCTCCTACGAGAGATTGGACAAGTCCCTTCATAGATTTTGTGGCATACAGAATCTTGCCGGAGGACCCCAAAGAAGCAGTATTCGTCAAGAGACGATCACTACGCTTCTACTTTGATGCATCTTCACAAAGCCTATATCACCGAACCTACGACGAATTACTATTGAGATGTCTCTCTAACGACGAAGCACAGCAGATTATCCGTGAAGCTCACGACGGCGTGTGCGGAGCGCATCAACCCGGTCCTAAGCTACAGGATCGCATCAGGAGAATGGGCTATTACTGGCATACTATGATCGCAGATGCAATACGGTATGCAAGACATTGTAGAGCCTGTCAGGTTCATGCAGACTTCATACATCAACTGTCTGAACATCTACATCCCACGGTCGTATCCTGGCCTTTCGAAGCATGGGGTATGGATATCATCGGTCCTATTCACCCGTCTTCTTCCAGGGGTCACCAGTTCATACTGGCCATCACGGATTACTTCTCTAAATGGGCAAAGGCAATCCCTCTCGCTGAGGTAAAGGCATCTAATGTGATCAGCTTCATCAAGCATCACGTCATTTATCGCTTTGGGGTACCCCGGAGGATAATTTACGATAATAGGTCTCAGTTCATCAGCCAAGCGTTTCATCAGTTTTGCGATAAAAATCGGATACACAATATTGTCTCTACGGCATACTATCCGGCTGCTAATGGTTTGGCGAAAGCTTTCAACAAAACCATTATCAAACTCTTGAAGAAATTCGTCTCTTCAAACAAAAGGGACTGGAACGAGAAGCTGGGCGAATGTCTCTGGGCATACCGCACAACGGTACGGACACCGACAGGTTGTACCCCCTTTTCACTGGTCTACGGGAGCGAAGCAGTTCTTCCCATCGAAATCCAGATCCCGTCGCTCAGGATAGCCGTGACTAGTGAGCTGACTCGAGAAAAGAATGACCTGTTAAGGCTCCAAGAGCTAGAAGGATTAGACGAGAAACGCCTCCAAGTTTAACAGCGCATCGCGCTCTACCAAGCACGCATTTCCAGAGCTTTTAATCATAAAGTAAAGGAAAGAGTGTTCAAAGTCGGCGAGCTAGTCCTAGCCGTAAGAAGGCCGATGATTCTTACTCACAGAAGTAAAGGCAAATTCCAGCCCAAGTGGGAAGGCCCTTATGTGATCGAGACAACGTTCTCGAATGGCGCTTACAGGATAGCCCAGCCTAATGGAGACCTGTTAATGGCTCCTATCAACGGCAAATTCCTGAAAAGGTACTATGCTTAATCTCCCCTACTCGGGTGGAATATAGCAAGGATCTCATATTCTGACAAAACTACTCCCAAAACAAAATTAGTTGGGTCATATCCTATCATGTCTGTACGACCTCTGAATAGATATGTCCTGCTAAGAAGTTTATCGAGAGTCTATCATGTCCATACTACCTCTGATATTACTCTCGCCTAAAACTGTCATTTACATTCCGAAATGACGGGTCCACAAAAGTCAGAAAAGAGTCGCCTTTATTTATTCCCAAAAGGGAGGCAGAATTACATCTGGGCAAGCAAAAAGGGAAAGGATACATCATGATGGCGGAGTAGTCAGATTGCGAATCAGCCGCTCCAGTGCAGCTATCCTCTCATTCCTAAGAGCCAAGGCATCGGCGCGAGCCTGCTCCAGCCGTGCCTCGGGAGTGTTCGTAAGGGTCAGATCAGCCTTTGCCTGAAGACAGCCCGTACGAGCAGCTTCTGCACGGTCCAAATCCTGTCGCGCTGCGCTCAAACGACCAGCTTATACCTCTAGACCCGCCAACGACTGAGAAGCCCACTCCTCTGCCCGAGCAAGTTTTTCCTTCAGCTTGGATGCCCTCGCCGCATTCCCTTCATGCTCGGATCGACACTGCGCCTCAACAGCAAGAGCCTCTTCCACGACAGCTTTTCTCCTATCCATCTCCAGCTTATGCTTCTGGATGGAGTTGTCTAGGCTTTCCATCTTTGTAGCAAGCCGCCCAGTCATGAGGTCGAACCGAGCCTGGACGTCAGCATCGAGGCTGCCCCGAGTCAGCTGCAAGTATTCGGTAATGGGTTGCTCTAACCCATTAACCACCGCCTCCAGGGCGTCAGCCACCCCAGGATCGCCGAGCTCCCTGATGACCCCGATCGAAGCAAGAGAAGTCTTCTTCAGGCGCTCGAAATCTAGACTCTTCGCTAACACCATTGATATCATTATTTTCAAACCGGTGTAGAAGAGGCTGGTATGTTGCTCGGTCAACGCAACTAGATCCGACTGGACGTCGGGAGCGGCCGCAATATCAGCAAGTCCCTCTCCAGGGATAATTGCAGACGAGGTGGCCACAGCCGTCGCATCGACGCATGGTGCGACCGAAGAAGGTGCGGCAACGGCGGTCGAAGTCATCGCCACACTCACAAGAGGCAAGGTCACGATGACGGGTTCATCCTCCTCTTGAGGTGACGAAACTACTCCGGGCGTACTGGCCCCCGAAGCCACTTCCTCATCGGAGTCGAACGCTTCCGTATCATCGTCAGGAGCCCGAGCGGAGCCAGAATGCGCTTCAACGCTATACTCCCCGTGGGCGCTATCCCCTGAAAAGAGGACAAGAAAGTTAATATCAGTATGATGATAATCTTTCTAAAGGGAGACATAAAGACGACATTTACCCGGAGCCAACGGCATATACGACGCATCCGCACCCGAGGTAGCTAAACCACGCCTTAATGATGCAATGCGAACCGTCATACCTGGAGAATGAGGTGGGCCGACCGACATCGCCAAGAGTTCCTTCAAGCCTTCACAGAGATGCGATCGAGGTTCATCAGCTGGAATCTCGCCAGACGTGCTCGCTGACACGACGGGAGTTTTCCCGCTGCTGACCTCGGGAAAGATTCTCCCATCTGCATCGACCACACAGGCAACCTCGCTCCTCTACCTGGAGCAGCAGCCATGACAGCGACCTCTAGCGAGGATTCTCCGGCGCCGCCGGCCGGAACTGTAGAAGGTCCCTCTCTAAAAGGCGAGGAACCTCCAGCCAAAGAATCATCCCTGATTTGGGGAGAGGCAGGCTCGCTCCCGGGAGCCTCAACACCAAGAATACGGAGAGGACGAGCAACCGTCGCTTCCCAGAAGAGACTACCAAAGCCCCCGCAAGCGGAGGTACTTCGCACCTCGGCACCGGCACCAGAGACTCATCCGGAGTACCAGACTCCTCGCCCTCGTCCGAAGAAACCGAAGGGACGTCAACTTTTCCTCCAGGCTTGGGAGAAGGCACCCTGAAGCTTCCACACGTGTCAAAATCACGATGGAAGGTGTTAATCGCCACATAGAACTGGGCGTAGGAATGAAGTATGCGCAGCTCCGTAGAGGTTGTAACGACTGGCACGATAAAGATTGCCCCCGTACAACCCATGAGGAAATATCGCCACCCTCTAGCTCCATCAATGAGTCCGCCCCTGGACCTAAAGCTGGTAACGGCATTGCCTACATGCAACTGATCGTACCCAAACTGCCTGGCGAACCGACTAGGCAAGTAGGGCTCGAAAAAGCAGTGATCTTCGCTCCTGTACAGCAGATGGGAGGGTCTAATACAGACCAACCAGTTAAAAGCTTCCGGGGAAAGGTTGGTCTTCTCTCCACCTGAATCCTCAAGCCGCACCCCTGATTAATTATGATGTACGGAGAGGACAATGCAGAGGATCTTCCAGCCGTGGCTGAGGTTCAACACCAGCCGACAGTCTAAGACTGTGTTCACATTCCAGGAGGAATCCTTATAATTCAGCAAGAATAGGCCCCCCGAGCTGCTACCGGAGCCACGAGACATCACCCGGGGATTATGGAGAATTAACCATCCCATCAAGTATAGGTATGGTAATTCCACCCTGGGGAAACTCTTACGCCGAGCTTCGTCGACGAGCAACCCATCAGTTATGGCTCTCAGGCCAGCTTGTATACGGCACACCATGACGGGGAGCAAGTCCAGTCTTGCCCCGAACACCAGGCGCACTGCCGGCCACAGGATATTTCGGTGAATACGGTCCGCAGACGCTGTGCCGGGCACTACTACTCGACGCAGCCATATGGAGAGGAAACCAGCCAACTGGGCTTCCTTAGACAGAGGCCGGCGATAGCGCCTCAAGTAACTACAGGCCTTAGTGCCTTCAGGGTACTTTTCTACCCCCTCGACGAGAATCTAATCCGGAGCTGCGACCTCCTCCATAAGACCCTCGACGACCTGGGCGCTAAGCACGCCCAAATAGTTCACGGGCTCATTTTTGCCCCCCGAGGCTTTCTCCGACTTGGCAGCCCTAGCTCGATGAAAGAAGAGGTAGGACATCCACTTGGTGGTATGAGCCAAATCAGAAGGCTCGTTATAAAAAGCGGTGCACGCGAAGTATTGACACATCAGCTCCTGATATACTTCCGCCACCCGAGGGTCCAAATCCCCCAACTCCCGGTTGGTGGGAACATACTCTTCATATGGGGTATCCCCCATCGGCAGTCTCGAGACAACTGCCATCTCGTTGAGCGCCAATCCCAACTCTCCCAGTGGAGTGGCAAAGGTCCCAGTGAGCGGAATGTACCACTCCATCAGCGCCAGGAACAAGTTAGGGTTCGGAGGCAACCCAACGCTCGTCGCACTCACAGGGCATATAGCCCGATGACCTCCAGCTCCCTCCAGAAGTGCTTCAAGGCCCAGCCAACTAGGCATGTTCATTGGGAGTTTGTTGGAGCGATCCACCCATTACACCGAGGATTCTCCTTGGGATATACCCCACCTCGTCCCATGAAATCGTTGCAGAAGGTCGGCAATTGGACCGGCTGGATCACCGAGCTGTCTTCACTCGGGACACTACCCGGGCACAGTCCTCGGAAGACAAACGACCCCCGGTCAGCTCCTTTGAGATGAAAAATCTTCCCTGGCTTACCGTGAAGATCAGGAGTCAGCATCCACGACATCTTCCTAGGATGCGTCGGATGGAAGAAGGCCGAGATGGGATAATCCCTCGGCATCGTTGGCAAATACAAAACCAAATTCCCGGCAGAGAAAACCCAGGGCTCCCTCTTGGGCCTCGTCTGGGACTGTTTGTCAATCATGTCCCCAAAGAGGAAAGCCGGCTTTATGTACTGCTCCCCGTCTACGTAGGTCAGGGGCTCGCCATTAATTATGCTCAGCAGCGTCAGCTCGCCCTGAACTAATATCAGAAACCCCATTCCCTCAGGATACTGGGATCTGGAGATAGGAAATGCCACGTGGGACAGGTCCTCCAGGTAGTTCGAGTGCAGCATCCCAGCAGCAGAGCCCATCACCTCGGCCAGTGTAGACTCGCCCAGATCAACTGCAAAAGTGCAAGAAAAATATATTATTACAAATCTTGCACAAACGTACAGACTAAGGAAACGACAGTCTGTGCTCTACGCAGGATCGTAACCATTTGGTTATTTTACGCCGGAAGTTCCCTCCACAAGCGTAAAACTCAAATTTTACGATATACGCCTATTTTTGATAGCCAGAGCTTTTACGCTCAGAACTACGAAAATATGGAGTCTTTACGCTGGCACATTAGAAATATGGGCGTAAAAGATGAAAATACCTCCGTGCATCAACTTCCTCCAAAGAGGCTATCAGCACAGAAGACGACCTAGCGCGGTCACGTTCAACGTGTGCGAAGGATTTTTCGTCGTTTTTGTCACCCCAAAGGCTCTACCTCTAAGGCCGGGTGCGCTACTCGTCGGCGGGATACTTTGCTCGGAAGGAAGTTCGCCTTGCCCGACCAGAGACTCCCTCGCTGGGGCAGAAGAATAAGAGGAAGAACCTATGCTCTTTCCCTTAGCGGAGGGGGTTTGTTTCGGCGCCATTTCTGAAGACTCGAAGTGCTCGGAGAAGGATCGAAGAAAAACTCGAACAGTCGAAAGCTCTCTTTCGCAGAAGACAGATAAAAAGTTTTTCTCTCAAAAACTTGGGGTATATATAGTCCGGGTCGACTCCTCGAATCCTCGGACGAACTCCTCGAGACCCTAACCAAATCTCGCAGATTGGTTATGATTGGATGCTACATCAGCCCACTACCCTTGGAAGACGGACAGTCAGCGAATTTGAAAGGTTTTTCGTGCAAAACAGTTCAGCGGATTCTATGCTAAAGGAGCTTTCTACGCTCGACAGCAACGGATCTACGGTTTTTACGCTCGCAAGCTACAAGTCTATGGTTTTACGCCCGGATGCCTTTGTGCTCGGTAGCTTTTATGCTCGAGGGGCCACAAACCTACGACTTTACGCTCAGCAGATACCAAATCGACGATCTCACGCTCGGTGGCGCTCAGTTTACGCTCAGAGGCAACAAATCCACAAACTTCACGCTCGAAAAAACTTTCTTTTCAGGAGCTACAAATCAAATAGTTCTACGCTAAAGGAGCTTTCTATGCTCGACGGTTACGAATCTACAGCTTTACGTTCGACAGCTATAAGTCTATGGTTTTATGCCCGGATTCCTTTGTGCTCGGTAGCTTTTATGCTCGAGAGGCAACAAACCTACGACTTCACGCTCAGAAACCACAAGTCTACGATTTCATGCTCGATGGTGTTCTACGCTCACAGGATACAGATCTCCAGTTCTACGCTAAAGGAGCTTTCTACGCTCGACGGCTACGAATCTACAGCTTTACGTTCGACAGCTATAAGTCTATGGTTTTATGCCCGGATGTCTTTGTGCTCGGTAGCTTTTATGCTCGAGAGGCAACAAACCTACGACTTCACGCTCAGGAACCACAAGTCTACGATTCCGCGCTCGATGGTGTTTTACGCCCAGAGGTTACAGACTGATGATTTCGTGCTCCACGACTTTCTGTATATTCGAAACAGTCCCCAAAGCGGTCAATTGCAAAGAGTTCAACACAGAAGATAATCGTTCTTGACCCAAAGCATCCCAAGTACTCGGAGCATACAGAGTTCAAACATTGAGAAATTACTCTTCTCGGGTCCAAAATTGGAGGTTCATCCAGACTCCAGTATGAACATCTCGTCTATCAAAAGATGGCAACTCAGTTAGACAGCCATTTCTCGACCCTGTTCTAAGGGATTTCTCGAGAAGTCATTCTTGAAGACGAAGTCTGAACAAAAATTCTGTTTATCAGAAGTTCAGAGCTCTACGCGGTTCCTCAGTCCTAGCAACATGACAGTTCTAAAATATTCATAAATGCTCTACAGCGTTCTATGGACTATTCGCTATGCGTAAAGGACAGGACCTAGCACTCTTTCTACAGAGTCGGCGTAAAGATTTAGACGTGTCGAAGCTATACATATTCAGACTTCAGTATGGCAAGATGATCATATGAAGAAGCAAGACGATTTTATTAAAATCAAAATCATGATTACATATGAGGGAAATCCAATTTACAAGGGTTTTCTTTTTATTTTCATGATTACATATGAGGGAAACTCCATCGACAGGGGGGTTTTCCCATCATCGTCCGAAGATCACACCGAGAAGCCGCTCTGACAGGGTCTCGCGCTGGTGATGGTCTTCCTCTTCTTCCAAGAAGATGATCAGTGGCAGAAGGATACAAAACTGGGCAGATGACCCATCCTCCAAGAGAAAGAAAGCAGGGTAATTTTGCTTTCCTACAGACCACCGCCACTCTAGCCGGTCTGTCTGTCTCTCGTCACCAGAAGTAACTGGAGAGGGCGCCGCTTGCAAACAGCGTGGTAAAATACGATTCTTCGTCTTTTCTGAAGAAACCACCACATAAAGTTGCTGATCATCCCGAGCAAGGGAGGCTAAGATATCCTTCCATGATCCATCGTTGCAGTGGATATTTGTTCGAAGACGCCATCTTTTTTGGCTCCCTACATGCTGGAAGAACATGATCTCCTTCTTCCTCATGTCGACCCGACGAACTCCGGCGATCATCTCTGCATGGTGATGGGAATGTGGTGAGAACAGGTTCACCCCCCAGCCTTTTTATAGGCAAAAGAGATCATAGCGGTCCCCAATAAATCTGCCATAAAGTCCGCATCGACCGTTTTAGCGCTCCATTCAGAAACGTTTCGAGTTACGAGGGGCCGTTCATGCTTCATTCAAAGCATTTCAAATTTTGAGGAATTTAAAAGCTTTGAAGGGGGTCTTGTAGAAGCATAAAAAATACGCTGGGAGGATCTACGCAGCCTCTTGATACAGAGCAGCGTAAACAGAGGCCTTCAGAGCCATCAAACGTGCAACAGAGCTTTCTCCGCTAAAACACAGCATGAAGTATAAGCTCAAAGGACCATCCGCGTAAGTGCAGTACGTCCAGGCCGCTCCAGCGTAAGACATAGTTCTTCATCGCCTCCATGGCGTAAAACTCAGCCGCTCTCAAAGCAGCGTTAATGCGTACGAGGAACGCTTCGTCTTCCCCGAAATGAACCTGTCAAGTCACGCAGTAAACCTGGCCTCTGACTCCTGACAAAAGGTGCTGCACGGCTACCCAGACGACGGCTGAAAATGATGGCAGACCCCTCGGGACGTGCCCCACAGTATGATGGCGGATCTCGGCATTTAATGCAGAGGATTTGGTTAAAATATCACCAAACCGTCGGTTACCAAAGTCCCCTCCAGTGTAAACCGCTCTTTCGCGTACATGGGAATACGCCGTCTTATTTTACACAGGCAAACATGAGCTGTTTTACGCTCCGCAGTAGACAAACCGCCTACCACGTCAAAAGCTGCACTTCGTACAGGGCCCGAGGCACGTCTCTACGTCAAATTGCACAGAGCGGTGACAGTTTTTCTCAAGACACGTCTCTGCGATGGATGCACAGAAGGGCTGCAGACCTTCAAAACACGTCTCCGCATTTAATGCACAGGATGGTGGCAAATCTCTGTAAGAGATTTGATTACACCTTCGAAAGCCGTAATTCCGGCGAAGACGTCCACATCAACACTCTGGCACGGTACGTAGCGGCTTCTACGCCCATCCAGGATCTGTTCTCATTCGGCTTCGAACGCCCACTCAGTCTCTACGACCATTCGGCTTCTATGCCTGTTCCGCTTCTATGCCTGTTCGGCTTCTATGCCCATTCGGCTTCTATGCCTATTTTGGCTTCTACGCCAGGGGTGACAGTCATTTGGCTTCTATGCCAACCTCTTCTACACAAGGGATACCTACCTACGTGGCTTCTACGCCGTAATCTTCGTAGCAGATATACGCATTTTGTCCCCTTAGTTGGATACGCGTCACATGCTCACTCAAAAGGTCATTTATGCACAGGCATTGGTTATTTTAACCGTTGTGTAAAAGGGTGCTGTACTCTCCACTCCTCGGTTGTTACACCGACGGAGTGGTCACTGTCACCAAAACTCTAGAAATAGAGACCCCTATCAATGGGGAACAAGGTCGACAATTTGGAAGATCGAACCAGGTCGGAGAATTGGTAAAAAGAGAGAGAGAGATAGAAGGAGAGAAGAGTCCGGAGCTCAGGTAAAGAGTAGGGGTCGACGGCTCTGGCACCGTGCATCCACCCTCCTTCGTAACCTTCGAAGCCGCTACCCGTCTTCCACGGCACTTCTTTAACATCGTGTAGTCCAAGGGCTAAATGATCGACTGCAGATCAGACACCTATAGCAATTTATATCCAGATTAAATAAATTGTACTCCCGCGTCCTCGTATAGGATCAAATTGTACAAGTTTTTTGTAAACCAAAGGGCACGGGTCTCGTATAAACCCTATCATTGAAATACACTTTCATTCTTTCGTTTAATACCACAAACAACTACTAGTAGAATTCTTGTAAGTTGGGTAGTGTAGATGAGTTAGAAATAGAATAATGTATGGACAATAAATGAGGCAGTGTTAGGGTGGCAGACCATAACCTTTTAGGAAGCACTACTAGATAGCAATGGAGTGTAATAGATATAGTGATTTATTATGAATATGGGTAGTATTAATTTCGAGGACAAAATTTTTGTAAGTTGGGTAAAATGTAAAACCCCTTATTTTAAAAACCGTATTAATTATTTAATTTATTTATAGTAATTATTAGCTAATTAGAAGAAATAGAATTTATTGGATTTTTATGCTAGGTGTTTGTGCAATAGAGGATTTATGGAGCAACGCGTGATTTTACCTTAATTATTTACATGTAGGAGACCTTGTGGATAGTTGATAGATTTATTGTATGCATTAATATAAATTTCTCGAATTATATATATATATATATATATATATATATATATATATATATATATATATATGGAGTTTATTATAAGAAATAAGAAAAATATTAGAAAAGAAATAGTAATAGAAAAAGAAAAAAAAGAATAAGAAATGAAAATAGAAATGGAAAATAATAGAAATAGAAAAGAAATAAAAAAGAAAAAAAAATAAAAGAAAAAGAAAAGATGGAAAAAGCCCTAACACCTAAACCCCCTCCCGGCTGTACAGAACCCCTTTCCCCTCGCTGCTCCTACCCGACCCGCGTGAACGAGAACCCCCCCCCCCCCCCGCGCATGAGTAACGACTCCCTCCCATCCTATCTATCTATATATATAAACTCATTATAAACCCTAACCCTAACTTCAAACCTATCTCCTCCACGACCCACGACCTGTCGTCGACCACCAGAGCCACCGCCGCAAACCCGCCGGAGCCAGCACAGCCGGCCGCACAACGCGTCGACACCCGCGTGCGAGACAACAAGTACATAGCGACTTACCCCTATTCAAGCCTCGATTCCCACCTCCTCGCTCAACCAAACTCGACCCCGTCTTTGTCGGTATGATCCCCACCTATCCCTCTCTAAATCACCTAGATTAGTTTCTATCGTGCAATACGCAAACCTAGGTGAAAATTGACGCCAAGTCAAAGAAAAACGACTATTTTTAATTTCAGAAAATCTGTTGCGATGACCCATATTCAAGGACTCGTATCTCTCACCACAGGGATCCAAACCTAAAAATTCTTTTTGCTATGGAAAGACCACCTAACCGAGATCATTCTCTGATTTTATTTGATGTTGTATGCTGAATTAAATTAGGTAAAAAATCCATAAAAACCTCTTTTTGAAACTTCCAGAATTTGTGATACAGAGGAGCGCGCCCCGCCAAACGGGACCACCCTATCGCATACCAATTGTACTTAAAGGTGCATATGGTATAACCAGATATGTGGACTTTCACAGAAACTGATTCGAATACGTGTGCGCGTTAGAATCACTCTGTATCCGCAAAAAGTCCCCGTATCGTGACTTTTGTAAAATATTACACCATTTAGTGTACGCTTGTCAGAATACAACAAAGTTTACGCCATTGGACTCATGGTATTGTGCTGGTCTTGTGACCCAAGTTTCACGCGATTCTGAGACAGTTGACCAAACCGCCTATTTGCGGGCCCCACGGTTGACTTTTTGGGCAAATTTGTGTACGGCTCACCGGAATCCAAAATTGGACATACCGTTGAGTTCATATTGAAGTTTAGAATTGGTTTGACCTATAATTTGTCCTATTTAGAGACCTTTACCCCTGACACATTTTTTGGTGCAAAGTGGGCCACATGTGGACCCCGCTTTGACCCAAAATTACTATGTTGCCCATGTGTCCAAATTGGATGAAAGGGTAGTATTTTTTAGCTATCTCGGTTATTCTGGGAACGTTGGTGATATTTATTTCAGCATCCGGAGACGTTCATTCTGAGGCCGTAGTTTCTGATCCTATGTGCTTGACTCCTGGACGTTACACTTTGCAGCTTTCTTACCAGGCAAGATACCTTGCCAAATTATTTATAGTACTTTGCATGCTTATTATATTTCTGTATATTCATTGTATTTCTGTATATTTATTGCATGTGTAGTTTCTTTCAGTCGTTACTATATATTAGATATATTGACACATACTTGACACTTAGTATCATAGAGGACAATCAGTAGGCGTATGGGCTTTAACCACTCTGGTGAACCGTAGTAACTAGCACGCACTATGGTAGTCGTGTCCGATATCGCTACCCCTGCGGTATATCGATTGATGGTGTCACGAAGGTCGCTACCCCCGCGGTTTGTCGGCTGATGATGTTCTAGACGGGTGTGTGAGTTGTGAGGCTTAGATCGAGTAGCCTACCCTTGCCCATATGTCAAAAAGTTGTCCTCATTTTGCATTCATATAGATTGTCTTGTACAGCGTATTTATATATTTTCAAATATTATGCATGTTTACTGTATTCAAATTGAATTGCTTCTATGTATCTTGTTATGTCCCTCTGAGGACCTGGTCCCTTTCCAGGTGTAGATGTTCATGACTATTCGCAGGAGCACGGATCAGGACTTACTACTTATCTCTTCCGAGGAGGTCTTACCTTCGGAGCATCTTTGATTATATCTAGCGATGGATCTTCTTAGATGATACACTTCTATCATCATCTTATATATATTGGAGATTTATCCTTCTTCCTCATTTTAGTATTGATATAGTCATTGGTAGTGGATTTGTCTCCACCCGACTATTAGTTTTGGATTATTGAGACTCATTATTCTAGTTTAGTTATTTTATTTTGTGACTTGTTGTGTGGATGAGATTTAGTATATCTGTGACTTGTGACCATATATATACCATATGTGAGTTTATATTCATAGTACAGCGTACGTGTGTATTATGGCATCCATATATTGGAGTTGCCATATACATACGGCTGGCATGATTACGTGTTCCTAGTCCTACGTATTTTGGACTGGAGCGTGACATATTTTTGTGGTGGCCCATACAGGTCTAGAGCATATTGTCTCGGTTATGTTACTGTACCGAGCAAGCCTGTGTATAGGATTAGATTATAGGATCTCATCCACATATTTAATTATCGTCCTTAATTTTATTTCGCATTCTCATTTAATTGCTTGCATTGCATCTTGCGTGATCCCTTCTCTACGTCAATCTTATCTTATCTTTCGTGCTTGATAGGGGTTATGAAGATGATTTATACTAAGAATATATACTCTAGTATGCAATAACACTATTAGTTAAATTATTATAAGTTGGATAGTATACCTCATAACCTAGTAACACATAGACCTATTTCCCCATTAATAAAGTGTAATTGAATGACCCCAACTATAGACTTGTATAAAAAGATAATGTTTACCCAGACTGTAGAACTTAAAGGTCCATACACCCATTTGGTCGACTAGAGACCTTGACAAGGAGTTATTATAAAAATTGTAGAGGCACAACACCGATCTTCTTGGTAAACTTAGATTATTCTGTACCTTCCTCCATCATAATCAAGTGTACTTATACTTTTACTACCTCGACTTATGCTGCTATTATAGCCTAGTTTTGCAAGTTTATTCTTTTATTGAGCTTGTTCATGACATATGTATTATTGGGGGCCCACACTAATACATTATCTAAATCAGAATCGGTATATTATGGTCTGATCAACCGTAGTGCGCTTGGTTCACTCTTTTTATCATTACTCTATGTGGATTGAGATACAGTTGACTCAACTTGTTAGACAAATGTACTTGTCCCCTAGACTGGTCAGAGCATATCATGTCAGGTACATAACTGTTATGATATGAATATGCGAATAGAAATTTACCAAAATAAGATTTTAATCCACAACTACCTTGGAAACTCCCTTTGAATCTTGTACTTGTATTCTATCACCCCTCCTTGAACTCTTTATTATTGTTTTTCGTATTCCCCTATTTCGGAAAGACGAACGTTCGTGCTTAGTATAAGTTTGATACACGGATAGTACTAGATATACCCTATAGACCAAGCACTCATGATGACAAACAAGAGAGCGCAGGCACAGGAAATCGTAGATACAGGTACGACCTTAGTTATATGTGTTATTTCATACTCATGACCCCATTGTGACACGAGATCTTAGTTGCATAGTAGCCATAGAATTATATATAAGGTAGTTTAGGAGATATGAGGATGTATTAATATTCTACCCAGATGGCAAACACGCAATACTAATAGATGTCACGCGTAGCAGTAGTAGTATTCTTTCCCTATCACCATCTCGCCCCTTGGGGTAGCCCGTCTTCTCTTTTATCCCCATTACTTATCTCGTGCTTAATTCTCCCTGTCGTAGTTATATCTTTTCGTGCCATCATGAATTATTGGTTTACTTTGGCCCCACCCTTAGTTTTGTTAGTTAAAAACATAAATAGTTTAGTAAATGATTAATAACTAAAAGATGAGTACTTAATGATAAACCTTATGTATATGTACTATAGCAATATCTGTATTCTTTTATTAATTTAACCCTTAAGTAGCATCATTTAGCCCAATAAAAATATATTAGATTATTGAATTAGTTCATACTTCCAATAGTTTTATAAAGTTAGTCAAGACCTTAAATTGTTACCCAAAAACCTAGACTAAACCTAGGAAAGAGTTAAAGGCACTTGTTACGAACTGACAACTATGACAAATCGCTGGCAAAGTAGCGACAGCTGCAGCTAGACCATTGTAGTAGAGTAGTCGAAGTATTTGTAGACATATTGGTCAGGTGGCATGGCAGTATTAGACTACGATACTTGACGGTTACAAAGAAAAATCATGGTTGTGAGATTCAAGACAAGTACCCCGAGATTCTTGACCCAATGAATAAATTCGTCCTACAATCTAGACGATAGCCTCAAGAGACTTGACTACTAGTAGAATTCTCCTACTGTTAAAGAGGAAATAACTATTAAGAAGGAAGTGGTACATCCTACTATTAAGGATGTCACACCTCGTTCCTGAAATACGTATTTTGGGATATATTTATTTCTTACTTGTATTTATTTCTTCTTAGAGTATTTTTTGCTCACATGATCATTAGGTTGCATGCATGGAGACTAGACCCATTCTTTGGTTTAGCATGGTTCATGGTTTATTTGTGGGTTGGTTTATTCATAATTTTGAACCCATGGTCTAAACCTCAAACCTTAGCTATATAAGCTAACTTGTTTCTCTCTCTTCCCTCATTCTTTGTTTTCCCTCTTTCTTTTATTCTAGGCAAGTACACCTTGCACTACATGGAGAAACCTTTTGATTTTTAATTCTTGTTCTTTTCTTGCATTTTATTAGTCTATTCTGTGCGTATAATGATTCTAAACACTTTTAATACTTGGAGTTCTCGGTTTTGATGGATAGATTTGCTTAGATCTATTTTTATAACTTAAGATTTTATGGGTTCCTTGAGTTTTTGGTGGTTTTGATCTACTAAAACATAGTATTTTTGAAAAAATATATTTGGGGGTGGATGGAGCACTTTATTTTGAGCATTTTGGCTTTTGGTTTACTCAATTCAGGGTTAAAACGTAGTTTTTATGAAGAAAATAAATTTCAAATTTTGGAGCTTTTCTGCCATGGCCGAACCTGCTGTTGGAGAAGACAAAGTCTTCATGCAGCAAGCAAACTATGCAGTAGTGTCACGACCCACACCCGGTGTAGGGATGCAAGTCGGGAACAACGTCCAGCCTACGCCGCAGCATCGGCGGTAGAACGCTGTCTTGGTCAACTATACAATCTAATTATCTCACTATAAAGTATAAACCTCCAATAATATCTCAACTCCAAGAAGAGAGTTGTCACGCCCCAGTCCCAAAATACCGTGGGACCAGAAGCGTGATAATGGCCAGCAGTACGCACCGATGGACCAACCCAATATAATGGATCCATCAGGGCATACTTAAGCTGTAAAACAAGTCTACGACAATCATGGCACAACTAATCTCATCCACACAAGATATAAAATATGATCCACAGAATAAATAAGGAATGTAAATCATCAGCAAGTCTCACAAAGTACTTCGGGGAACAACCCGATAAATATCTAGTACAATGGTTCCTCAGACCAGAAAAGAAAGACTGAAATAAATAATAAAACTGAGCATGAACATGGATGCTCAAGAGAAGTCTTCAGCTAAGACCTTGTCCTCAGATGGTGGTACAGCTCCTGGATCGGCTCCTCCTGCTGCGGTCCCGTATACCTCGGGATAAACCTCGTCTGCAAAAACTGGGGACAAAATCCATATCCAGGTCCTCAGGGGACATAGCAAGGTACAGAAAATATACAAGCCAACATATAAACAGTGCAGTGCATAATGGAATAAGCAGGGTAAGTATGTAAACATCTGTGTAAATGCAAGAGAGAATATCAATAGTACTCAGGTTGAAACACTACAAGCCCTGTGTAGGGGAGCCGGTAGTAGTGGTGTCAAGAGGTGGTCTAGCTCAGCTGGATACTGAGTAGCCGGCATAACATAATCAACCTGTAGCCTGTGAATCTATCCAGCAATAGATGGAACAATAAGGGAATACTAAAATAACCAGCTAAGTGATATGCAAGATGAGAGCAGCACTAGAACTCAGGCTGAAGCATACTACAAGCTCTGTGTAGGGGAGCCGGTAGCAGCAGTAATAATGAGTAATGGGCCAAGCTCGGGCTTCAGAGTCTTGGCCTCACAATAGTAGGGGTGTATATATATAATCAGCCTGTAGTCTGTGTGTCTCTCCCCACCCAATGTAACCACGCAAATCATGAACATAACGTCTCACGTCCATGTCAGCGGGGTCATAACTAATGCACAAGTCATAATGTATCTAGAATATAGAATCTATGCCAAGTCCTATACAGAATCACCTCGAACATCTCGGGAAGATCCTGTCTCATGATCAGTGTCCAGTGTCTTGGGTCAAAGTGTACTTGG
This sequence comes from Iris macrosiphon, assembly GCA_036927795.1. Lineage (NCBI taxonomy): Eukaryota > Viridiplantae > Streptophyta > Magnoliopsida > Asparagales > Iridaceae > Iris > Iris macrosiphon. Next base: position 110,853,730 of record JAYESA010000014.1, read on the forward strand.
TAAGACAAGTACGAGAAGATAAAGTGTCACGTATGTCCATATCTAGATGACATTACCCAACACCGCGTACGATGTTGGCACCCGACTGATAATCGGACGCTAAGTATGTCAAACGGTCCTAGGTTGAGCATGCACAGTAAATATATGAAGTAAGAAAAATAGGTAACAATACTGCAGAGATGGCAAGGTACACTTGCCCACTAATATATAACTAAGTCAAGGAAATAAGTAGCAAAGCTGCATGTTTGGCAAGGTACACTTGCCTGGGGTCCTGTTGCTGGTATGAATCAGAGTCCAAGTCACAGTCCAAATAACCTATGTATTACAAATTTATCACGTCAAAAGATAATTTATTTTAATTTATTTAATTCTGGAATAATTATTCTAAAATCCTATTTTAATCTTATTATTCTGATTTTTATGTTAATTCCTAAGTTTTGTCCAAAGAAACTGAATTTTATCAACTCGAGACTCATGGCACGCAAATCGAGGCGATCTGTTGACCAAAAACTCAACCGACACAAACTCGACTTTTATGCATGATTTCCTGTAGATTTCAGCATCAAAAAAATACTAGAATTTATGGCTCGTCCAAATTCAAATTCGTTTGGGAATTATGGCACATACAAATTTTGTATTGTGCACCGATGGTTAAATTCTAACCTAGAAGTTCTACAGAATTAACAGTATAAAAATACATCGAATTAAATTCTAGAAAAAACATATGTCAATTATCTTGACATTAGCTTTCCGAAACTTTAAACGGTTCATGATTCTGATTCCTGGTTCTCCCAAAATCGCGAAAACATTAAAACACGTCTATTTTTGGACATGCTGTGCTCTACGAATTTTCTAGAATTTAATACTCATAATTTTGTAAACCAAATTATATAATCAGAAAGCTAACCTCAATATCTTTCTAACGCAAGAAACTAGGCCTCGTTTGGAGTCCGGAGCTATGCGCAATGGCTTCTGGAAGATGAAGGAACTCTAGATGGCAATTCTCTAAAATCTCTCTCTAAAAAAATAATGGGATAATTAGGGTTATAATAATATACATATATAGGGATGTTGAGAGGCTGAATGAAAGTTGATAGGGTGACACGTGTCATGATTTGATTAGATGGTTTTGGTTATATTATTGGTTTTTTTGATTTGCCTTTATCAAAATATTATTTAAGTCGTTTTAAATCTAAATAACTCAAAATAAACATTAAAAATAATCATAAAAATCTGGAAAAATTACAGAAAATATATTTTGAACCTAAAAACCCTAAAAAATATTTGGGATAATTATATATTCATAAATTTCCTACTATAATTAGGAGAAGCTCTAAAAATTAGTTTTGCCAAAAAACTAAAAATAAATACTAACATTATTCCAAAAATTCTAAAATAATTTCAAAAAATATATAATAATATTATAAACCTTAGAAAATAACGTGGGTCCATTCTATATTTCTGAGCTTGCACCATAAATTCTACAAGTCCTAAAAATTAGTTATTAGCCTAAATAACTCCCAATAAATACTAAAAATACTCAGAAAATTTCCAAAAACTTCTAGAAAATATATTTTATTATTTAGAACCTAAAATAAAAGTTTGGAATATTTTTAATTATATTTGAATCTAAAATAAATTCTTGAAAATCTTAGAAAATTACAGAAAATTATGAAAAATCCAAATTAAAATTTTCTGAAAAATCAGGGGGTTACAATCTACCCAACTTATAAAAATTTCGTCCTCGAAATTAAAATTAAGCCATGGTAGAAGTCAAGGATGGTCTAAGATTTGCATTGGTTAAAATGCAAGGCTAGGTTTAACGGAGTGGACGATGTTGCACGTTGCACATTCCGAAAATCATGGAAGAAATTCACATGAGTGAAAATAGGTTTCTTCGTGTGTCATATCCAATAGTGTGGACACCTTAATGCTCTTTTGCATAAAAGCGCCCAACAATTGAAATGTTGCACAAAGATGAAAATTGGAGGATGGACATGTCTAGGACAAGGTGTGAAATTTGTAGGAAGGCAATGACTAGGAAAGTGCTCCAATTATCGAAGCAATGGTATGGCGCGCCGAGGGATACCATATTGTAAAACTAAATGAAAAATATCGTGTTCTATTCCTAAGTGGATTTGAGCTAGCCTCAGTCTCACTATCTAAGCCAAGTAGGTCTACTTCTTAGGTGAGGAGGTTTCACAATCCAGCCAACTTAAGACAATGTCGTCCTAAAAATTAAAATAAGGCATAATTTGTTAATCCTTCGTGTACATAAGGCAAGTCAATCGCAATCTCCTTGCGACAATTAAAATCATAATCATATCCATTGCAATCACTTCTAGGTTAAGATGACCACTGATCCAATCAAATTCAACCTATGGTTATCTCTTCCCGCTTTTTCAAATTATTCATATCCAAATTTAAATTAAATCCATATATCATCTTCAAGATTTAAATACGCATATCAATTTTACCTCACGATCTCCAATTATCATAATCTCCTCTAGAAGTAATTCGAGTCCATTATTATTCCTATTTTCACTTATAAATTTTTGTATGCTTCAACTTCTTAAATTCCATTCACATCCTTAATATTTCAAATAGGTAGTCCAACCATCAAGTTTTTTTATTTTAACTCAAATCATCAACTTGAAAAAAATAATTTAAATGCAGTCCACCATTGTTCAAGTCTGAAATTCCATCTTTTTATCCTCTAAATTTTAAGTTGATGATTTTACCTTCATTGTTTAAATCATGTACTTAAGGTATAAATATCGGGTCCTCAATATCAATTCATTAATCCTCATCATCTTAGTCATTCTTCTAAAATTCTCAAAATTAAAATGGCTTGAACCTCTCCCAATTTAATCTTACTCGATCACAATCTAAAAAAAATTTCTCTCGAGTTGACAATGCACTACTACCCAACTTAGAATTTATCCATCTATCACATAAGCCTATATACCTTAAGAGAACATTCCTTAATATGTTTACTCATGTCATTCAATCCTTGAACTTCAATGCCGATCATATCACATATGATATGTCCTTAATTACGAAGAATAATCCTCAAGTATGTGATCGGCCTATGGGGTATATCTAGTATTCTCTGTGTATCAATTTATACCAAGCACGAGGTTTCGTCTTTCCGAAATAAGGGAAGACGGAGACCAATAATAAAGAGTTCAAGGGCAGCGTAATAGAATAGAAGTATTGGGATTAAGGCGTTTAAAGAATTCAATTGGAAATTGTCAAAGCAGTTGTGGATTGAAATCCTATTTTGGTAATCCTTTGTTCGCCTGCTCGTATTAGTACAGTTATGTAACCGATACGATATGTTAGACATGTCTAGGGCAAGTATATTCGTCTACTAATCACTACATATCTCAATCCACGTAAGGTATTATTGCAAGGGCGAATCAAGCGTACTATGGTTGATCAGACCGTAATACACTGATTCTGAAATATATTATTGTGGGCCTCCCCAATAATACTTATGTCATGAACAAGCTCGATAAAGAATAAGCTTGCAAAACTAGGCTATAAAATAGCACAATAAGTCAAGGTAGTATATGAAATATAAGCACGCTAGATGATGATGAAAGGAGGTACAAATTATTCAAGTTCACAAAACGAACAAAATGAGCAACAATAATAAAAGACTCTACAATCTCTACAGTTATCATACAACCTCCTTGTCTAAGTTGCTAGTCGACCCAATAGGGCATGAACCTCTAAATTCTATTGTCTGAATAAACACTGTCATCTTATGCTAGCATACAATTATCGCCATTCAGTTACACCGCCTTGTTGGGTCAAGTGGACTATGTGGTACTAGTCTCAAGGAAAATGGAATATAACTGGTATCGAGGTGGGGGTACAAATTACGTGATTTAACACTAAGGGATAATCATCGGGTCACAATCTACAAGATTAACTCAAACTTATCGAACTCTAACTACCAAACACAAAATTTTCAAATTCAAGACTACAACTATAGTCCTAGCAAACTATGGGTCCTTAACAAGGAATAAAATTACTTGGTCTACTATTAGAAGTGTCAGGTGGCACGAGTTGAAAGATGGAGAAAAGAAGAACATATTTTAGTCGTTGCGCATTAGCGAATGTTAAGGTCGCAGATGAACAACATATGAAATTAAAATATAGGGCTCTTGATAATATCATAGTTTTCTAAGGTGAAGGTGGCGAGCAATTCTCCGTGTTTGAGGTATGATCTCATGGGAAATGTCATACTCGTTGCTCTGGGCTTCCTGAGGTACCGTCTGCTAATATCACGACAAGAACCTATATCCTAACACTATCTCACTATGCACACTAGGTTCTGTTCTAACATTCGATCTTAGATTTCTATTGGTTCCTCAAAAATGGGGTCAACCACTAGGGTCAAACATTAGGGTCCAATCTCTAACTAGCTCTTAGCAGTGCCTATACTACTCTTAGGTCATTCATAATTATAACAAGAAATAATGGTAAATTATTCTATAGGTAAGGGACGCTAGGGTTCATTAAGCGTTCTACTTAGGGGTGTGTCAATATCCTAGCTGTACTCTTAATAGGAAGGTTACCCTACTTATCATTCTATCAACAGGGACTGCTATATTCTAGGAGAAGGCTACACTTTAAGGAACTAATGAGAAGGCACATGAATCAAGCAGGATACAATTATTCAACGAAATGGATTGGAAGGAGGAGGAGAAGTCATAGTCAGTTGTGGATGAGATCCTATACTCTAATCCTATTTGCAGGCTTGCTCGGTCCCTAAGTTGAAACCGAATAATTTAGTCGTAGACCTGCATGGGCCACCACAAAAACTATGTCACGCCCCAGTCCCAAAATACCGTGGGACCAGAAGCGTGATAATGGCCAGCAGTACGCACCGATGGACCAACCCAATATAATGGATCCATCAGGGCATACTTAAGCTGTAAAACAAGTCTACGACAATCATGGCACAACTAATCTCATCCACACAAGATATAAAATATGATCCACAGAATAAATAAGGAATGTAAATCATCAGCAAGTCTCACAAAGTACTTCGGGGAACAACCCGATAAATATCTAGTACAATGGTTCCTCAGACCAGAAAAGAAAGACTGAAATAAATAATAAAACTGAGCATGAACATGGATGCTCAAGAGAAGTCTTCAGCTAAGACCTTGTCCTCAGATGGTGGTACAGCTCCTGGATCGGCTCCTCCTGCTGCGGTCCCGTATACCTCGGGATAAACCTCGTCTGCAAAATCTGGGGACAAAATCCATATCCAGGTCCTCAGGGGACATAGCAAGGTACAGAAAATATACAAGCCAACATATAAACAATGCAGTGCATAATGGAATAAGTAGGGTAAGTATGTAAACATCTGTGTAAATGCAAGAGAGAATATCAATAGTACTCAGGTTGAAACACTACAAGCCCTGTGTAGGGGAGCCGGTAGTAGTGGTGTCAAGAGGTGGTCTAGCTCAGCTGGATACTGAGTAGCCGGCATAACATAATCAACCTGTAGCCTGTGAATCTATCCAGCAATAGATGGAACAATAAGGGAATACTAAAATAACCAGCTAAGTGATATGCAAGATGAGAGCAGCACTAGAACTCAGGCTGAAGCATACTACAAGCTCTGTGTAGGGGAGCCGGTAGCAGCAGTAATAATGAGTAATGGGCCAAGCTCGGGCTTCAGAGTCTTGGCCTCACAATAGTAGGGGTGTATATATATAATCAGCCTGTAGTCTGTGTGTTTCTCCCCACCCAATGTAACCACGCAAATCATGAACATAACGTCTCACGTCCATGTCAGCGGGGTCATAACTAATGCACAAGTCATAATGTATCTAGAATATAGAATCTATGCCAAGTCCTATACAGAATCACCTCGAACATCTCGGGAAGATCCTGTCTCATGATCAGTGTCCAGTGTCCTGGGTCAAAGTGTACTTGGTAAGACAAGTACGAGAAGATAAAGTGTCACGTATGTCCATATCTAGATGACATTACCCAACACCGCGTACGATGTTGGCACCCGACTGATAATCGGACGCTAAGTATGTCAAACGGTCCTAGGTTGAGCATGCACAGTAAATATATGAAGTAAGAAAAATAGGTAACAATACTGCAGAGATGGCAAGGTACACTTGCCCACTAATATATAACTAAGTCAAGGAAATAAGTAGCAAAGCTGCATGTTTGGCAAGGTACACTTGCCTGGGGTCCTGTTGCTGGTATGAATCAGAGTCCAAGTCACAGTCCAAATAGCCTATGTATTACAAATTTATCACGTCAAAAGATAATTTATTTTAATTTATTTAATTCTGGAATAATTATTCTAAAATCCTATTTTAATCTTATTATTCTGATTTTTATGTTAATTCCTAAGTTTTGTCCAAAAAAACTGAATTTATCAACTCGAGACTCATAGCACGCAAATCGAGGCGATCTGTTGACCAAAAACTCAACCGACACAAACTCGACTTTTATGCATGATTTCCTGTAGATTTTAGCATCAAAAACATACTAGAATTTACGGCTCGTCCGAATTCAAATTCGTTTGGGAATTATGGCACATACAAATTTTGTATTGTGCACCGATGGTTAAATTCTAACCTAGAAGTTCTACAGAATTAACAGTATAAAAATATATCGAATTAAATTCTGGAAAAAATATATGTCAATGATCTCGACATTAGCTTTCCGAAACTTTAAACGGTTCATGATTCTGATTCCTGGTTCTCCCGAAATCGCGAAAACATTAAAACACGTCTATTTTTGGACATGCTGTGCTCTACGAATTTTCTAGAATTTAATACTCATAATTTTGTAAACCAAATTATATAATCAGAAAGCTAACCTCAATATCTTTCTAACGCAAGAAACTAGGCCTCGTTTGGAGTCCGGAGCTATTCGCAATGGCTTCTGGAAGATGAAGGAACTCTAGATGGCAATTCTCTAAAATCTCTCTCTCTAAAAAAATAATGGGATAATTAGGGTTATAATAATATATATATATATAGGGATGTTGAGAGGCTGAATGAAAGTTGATAGGGTGACATGTGTCATGATTTGATTGGATGGTTTTGGTTATATTATTGGTTTTTTTGATTTGCCTTTATCAAAATATTATTTAAGTCGTTTTAAATCTAAATAACTCAAAATAAACATTAAAAATAATCATAAAAATCTGGAAAAATTACAGAAAATATATTTTGAACCTAAAAACCCTAAAAAATATTTGGAATAATTATATATTCATAAATTTCCTACTATAAATAGGAGAAGCTCTAAAAATTAGTTTTGCCAAAAAACTAAAAATAAATACTAACATTATTCCAAAAATTCTAAAATAATTTTAGAAAATATATAATAATATTATAAACCTTAGAAAATAATGTGGGTCCATTCTATATTTCTGAGCTTGCACCATAAATTCTACAAGTCCTAAAAATTAGTTATTAGCCTAAATAACTCCCAATAAATACTAAAAATACTCAGAAAATTCCCAAAAACTTCTAGAAAATATATTTTATTATTTAGAACCTAAAATAAAAGTTTGGAATATTTTTAATTATATTTGAATCTAAAATAAATTCTTGAAAATTCTAGAAAATTACAGAAAATTATGAAAAATCCAAATTAAAATTTTCTGAAAAATCAGGGGGTTACAAGAGTAATCAACTTAATTCAACACAATACTCAATCACATTTCTATGGCACGAGAAGATATCACAGAAGTCTAACATAACTAAGCAGTTAAAAATATAACAACAACAAATAGAAATAATATCCAAACACAAATATATGCCGGAAACAAATCCGGTATCAAAATGCTAAAGAGAACTAACTATGCTAACTAGTGAATCCGGCTAAATCTCTCAATAGTCACTCCAGAACTAGTGGGTCCAAGTCTGCACCATCAATAGGCTGAGGTCCGTAGTATGTCGGACACCAATCTTCCGGATCCTCTGAAAAATGTTTTCCAGTCAGGAATGGAGCGAAGTACAACCCAATAGCAGTTTCAATTAATTGACAAAAACTATAAAGCAGTAGAATAGAAGATGCTATCTACGATGAGGATATAACTGACAATCAAGAACAATGAGAGAATAGGCAATACTAACAACAGAATATAATCAATGCGTACATGAATAAAGGAATGAACTATAATGTCAGAATAGAACAAGGTAATCAATGAACTGAATAATGGAATCTACAATAACTATATGATTTGAGATACTAACTAAATATGTGATCGGCCTGGGAGATTCAATGATTACACTAAGGAGCTAACTCAACCATACGTGAATTGCATGGTTAGTTAGTAGCCAATGATTACACTACTAGCCGATAGTTTCTTGATCACATATTTAATTGGTATTTCCCCCACCCCGACTGATATGATGGATCGAATCATGACACGTCACTAGGCAATGTATCCAATGTTTAATCTACAATATTCAATGTTATCCAATACCAACAAGGACAATATCCGATACCATCTCCATAATTAAGGTAACATCCCATGACTAACGATCCAATAACAATACCAATCCGTGTACCATCGTGTCAAGAATCATAAGTAACATTTCTAAATACTTGAATTATAGTGGTAATCAAATAATGAAAACTATCAGAGAATGTACTCGCCTGTGGTCCAGAGCAAATGATAAAAATGATGTCCGAACTGGTGTCACAGACCTATATATAAAATATTGCATTAATACAAGTTTTTGGGAAGAGAAATAAATTAAACTAGTCAACTTTCTAGGTCATAAAGTCATTTTCGGAATTTCCCCAAAATTGACACAAAAAGCAACATAACTTTCTCCATAGGTCTCCTATGAACACAAAACCAAATCCTATGGGTAGTACATACATATGGGTTGATTATTCATGATTAAATATCAGATTTAGAAGTTATTTTAAGGAAAAAAACTGAATTATACCTATTGGAAGATGGATTCCCAATGAAACCTCCAAAATTGGTAAAATTAGCTTCCAACTTGTAGATCCTTGCTCCTCTTTGTAGATCCTTGCTTTCTCCTTCTAGATCCTTGATCTTCTAGTCTCCAATGGTGATTTGGAAAGTAATTGGGTGAAAATTTGGTAGAGATTTGGTGGAATTTGGTTGAGGGAAATTCTAGATCTAGATTTGGAATAAAAAATAAAGAGAGAGAAAGTTTTCATCCCCTTTATATAGGCCTCACTTGCCTCCTCCCTCAAGCTACTATGTAAAGTCTAAAATACCCCTTGGGGCCTCTCATGAAAAAATTAATTAAGGAGGGAAGCTTCTAGTCTAATAGGTTAATTAATTTAATCATCCTCCTAGTTAATGGGCTTTCTAGTTGGGCTCAATTCTAATAATTAATACATGTTGGTCCATGAGTCTAAACTAAACTAGTTAGGTCCACTAACACAAGTCCAAAAATAAATCTAATATGCTAATAATAAATAAATAAATAATACAATAAATAAATATTTAACATGCACAATATTTAATTTATTATAAAATGACCAAAATACTCTTTTCTAGAAAATACGGTAGTGACAAGTCTATCCCCGTTAAAATAATTTCGTCCACGAAATTTAAGGGTGATCGTACTCCTTCTAGGTCAAACCCCCAACAATCATAGTCTAATAAGGTCTTATCTCACCAAGAACAGTCCTATGCAAAGAATAACATGCATGGTCATGGTCTCCACCTGTCTTATAACTGTTGTCTCTGTCAGGGTATTCTATAGCTACACTAACTATATAATACAAGCATCCAAAAGGTACTAAAGAATCAATCAATCAAAATAGATGAAAGGAACAGAAAGAAAGAACAGACTCTCTAACCCATCACCTGTAGTATTGGTCTCCTCGACCGTCATTACAAATGCTCCGCCCTGCCGAGGTAGCTCCCTCTGCGGGTGATGAGCAATCTGTGGTGCTACAGGTGGCCTAACCCTACCTCTCTGCCCTCGATCTGCATCCTGGCCTGGACGTTGAATTGTCCAGAGATAATCCTTCACCATATGATCCGTTGATCCACAATGTATGCATGCTCCAAGTCTCTTCCGGCATATCTCCCAAGTGTGCCCAGTCTTCTTACAATAGGTGTATTAAGGAGCTTATTGCACCTATCTCTGAGGCTGCTGTGGTATCTGTTGTACTGGAGCTTGTACTGGAGCAACAATAGGTTCTGACATCTGATATTGCTGCTGATAGGCTCCGAATTGTACTGGAAACTGCTGTTGCTGGAACCGCGGTCTCTTTGCCGGTCCCGCACTACTACTGTCACCCCCAAACATATCACGGTCCCTCTTTGACTTCAAGTTCCACTCCCGCTCGACCTTGCGTGCCTCCGAAAGTATCTCAGAATACGTCTCGTAGAAAGACGGAATGAGAATCTTGACTTCCCAATTCAGACCCTCGCGGAAACGGATAGCCTGAACTTCTGGCTCTCTCACCAAGTACTCTGCAAATCGGCTCAGCCTCCCGAACTCTGCGGCATACTCCTCTACGGACATGCTTCCTTGTGTAAGGCTCTCAAATTGCCTTCCTAATTCCAATCTGTCCGTTCGAGCAAAGAACTTCTTCTTAAAGAGATCCTTGAATATCTCCCAAGATTGCCCCGCATCAGTAAGAATTGGCTCATTCCTGAACCAAGTGTGGGCAACGTCGAATAGTTGAAGTCCTACCGCCTCAACCTTCAGATCCTCTGCAAGACGGGACACCTTCATGAGTCGCTCGATATCTTCAAGCCAATCGTCAGCATAGACTATATCTTCTGTACCCTTGAAAACTCGAGGGCCAAGCTTCTTGAAATTTTGAATGTTGCCTGTCTTGATCTGAATATCCTATGGCTGTGGAGGAGCCTCTCTTTGAACTGCTGCTATAGCTACCTGATGGGCGTTTTCCATACACTGCCACATCAAATCTGACTGCCTGTGCTGGGCTTCTATCTGTGCCCTCTGTAATTCCATCATCTCTCTAAATAATGCAACCATCGACGCGGTATCTCCTGAAAATGGAGGTGGTGGAAGTCCTTCCAAAGCAACTGGAGTAGTCCTCGGAACAGTTGGAGGAGAACCCCCGAAGGCAGCCGAGACTCCTACGTGAACTGATGTCGTAGGAGGTATAAACCCTACTGCCTGAGTGGAAGATTGAGAGGTGGCAGACCTCGCAGAAACTGCTCCCGATCGATGGGATCTAGTCTTCGGCGGCATCCTGAAGACAGATCGAAACAAAGAAGATCAATTCGACACAAGATAAGATATCATCAAGGAAGGACAAAAGTATTCAGAAGGAATCAAAAGTAGCGATTCAATTCAGATTAGAATTTCTAGTTGTGATTGAGTATCCCTCTCTCTTCCTAGTATCCTATGTCCTATATCCTATCATAGGCTCGCAGTAGAACAACTAAGTCATCGCACTACCACGACATCATAATATTGCGAAGCCTGACCTGCATGGGCCACCACTAAAAACGTGTCACGACCCGCACCCGGTGTAGGGATGCAAGTCGGGAACAACGCCCAGCCTACGCCGCAGCATCGGCGGTAGAACGCTGTCTTGGTCAAATATACTATCTAATTATCTCACTATAAAGCATAAACCTCCAATAATATCTCAACTCCAAGAAGAGAGTAATCAACTTAATTCAACACAATACTCAATCACATTTCTATGGCACGAGAAGATATCACAGAAGTCTAACATAACTAAGCAGTTAAAAATATAACAACAACAAATAAAAATAATATCCAAACACAAATATATGCCGGAAACAAATCCGGTACCAAAATGCTAAAGAGAACTAACTATGCTAACTAGTGAATCCGGCTAAATCTCTCAATAGTCACTCCAGAACTAGTGGGTCCAAGTCTGCACCATCAATAGGCTGAGGTCCGTAGTATGTCGGCCACCAATCTCCCGGATCCTCTGAAAAATGTTTTCCAGTCAGGAATGGAGTGAAGTACAACCCAATAGCAGTTTCAATTAATTGACAAAAACTATAAAGCAGTAGAATAGAAGATGCTATCTACGATGAGGATATAACTGACAATCAAGAACAATGAGAGAATAGGCAATACTAACAACAGAATATAATCAATGCGTACAAGAATAAAGGAATGAACTATAATGTCAGAATAGAACAAGGTAATCAATGAACTAAATAATGGAATCTACAATAACTATGTGATTTGAGATACTAACTAAATATGTGATCGACCTGGGAGATTCAATGATTACACTAAGGATCTAACTCAACCATACGTGAATTGCATGGTTAGTTAGTAGCCAATGATTACACTACTAGCCGATAGTTTCTTGATTACATATTTAATTGGTATTTCCCCCATCCCGACTGATATGATGGATCGAATCATGACACGTCACTAGGCAATGTATCCAATGTTTAATCTACAATATTCAATGTTATCCAATACCAACAAGGACAGTATCCGATACCATCTCCATAATCAAGGTAACATCCCATGACTAACGATCCAATAACAATACCAATCCATGTACCATCGTGTCAAGAATCATAAGTAACATTTCTAAATACTTGAATTATAGTGGTAATCAAATAATGAAAACTATCAGAGAATGTACTCGCCTGTGGTCCAGAACAAATGATAAAAATGATTTCCGAACTGGTGTCACAGACCTATATATGAAATATTGCATTAATACAAGTTTTTGGAAAGAGAAATAAATTAAACTAGTCAACTTTCTAGGTCATAAAGTCATTTTCGGAATTCCCCCAAAATTGACACAAAAAGCAACATAACTTTCTCCATAGGTCTCCTATGAACACAAAACCAAATCCTATGGGTAGTACATACATATGGGTTGATTATTCATGATTAAATCTCAGATTTAGAAGTTATTTTAAGGGAAAAAACTGAATTATACCTATTGGGAGATGGATTTCCAATAAAACCTCCAAAATTGGTAAAATTAGCTTCCAACTTGTAGATCCTTGCTCCTCTTTGTAGATCCTTGCTTTCTCCTTCTAGATCCTTGATCTTCTAGTCCAATGGTGATTTGGAAAGTAATTGGGTAAAAATTTGGTAAAGATTTGGTGGAATTTGGTTGAGGGAAATTCTAGATCTAGATTTGGAATAAAAAATAAAGAGAGAGAAAGTTTTCATCCCCTTTATATAGGCCTCACTTGCCTCCTCCCTCAAGCTACTATGTAAAGTCTAAAATACCTCTTGGGGCCTCTCATGAAAAAATTAATTAAGGAGGGAAGCTTCTAGTCTAATGGGTTAATTAATTTAATCATCCTCCTAGTTAATTGGCTTTCTAGTTGGGCTCAATTCTAACAATTAATACATGTTGGTCCATGAGTCTAAACTAAACTAGTTAGGTCCACTAACACAAGTCCAAAAATAAATCTAATATGCTAATAATAAATAAATAAATAATACAATAAATAAATATTTAACATGCATAATATTTAATTTATTATAAAATGACCAAAATACTCTTTTCTAGAAAATACGGTAGTGACAAGTAGAGAGGGTTATGCGTCATGAAGATGCTATACGGCCTGAACTTTTTGTCGTATACCAGCATGAGTCCATCTCTTTTGGACGCATGACTGACTAATACACATGTGTTCTGAAAGGACTTATTGTGTTCACTCGCTAAACGAATACAAATTTTGCTAAGTCCAAAACACTCCATGCGACATCGAATCTCATGCGATATCGACACTTATACGGCAAGCAGAGTATGCGGCACCATCCTTGGATGAATGATTAATCTTTTCAAGTTTTTGTCTTTTCTTCCTGACATACTTTATGTCACATCAGTGACACTTTATTTATTTCCCGTTTCCTCATCACTTATCCCGAGGAGCAGACCTAGCCCTGACTCTATGCGGCATGACTCCATATGGCCATGATTGTCATGCGGCCTGACTTCTCATGTAGCCTTGATACTTTTGCGCGCATGCGATCCATTGCACACGATTTATTGGACTAGTTTTGGTTGAATGTTCCTTTGGACTTTATGAGTTGTATGTGTAACTTTGATGACCACATAAGTATTAGACTCATTTATGCGTCATGACCCGACCACTTGTATCCGTGCTGATACACTTACTACGCCCTATGTGTTCATAAGTGCTAAGTGTTCCTATATGATTATATTACATGTTTACACAGCGTTATACCTATGCGCTACATGACATGTGACTCAATCTCCAGCATGGACATAAGGGTTAGTCAATGACCAAGCGTGGCTAGGATCTGTTGATTGTTGCATCCCGCTGGGATGAATCCAAATCAAACTATCAAGTGACAAAGTGGATTCCTATCTAGCGTGGCCGTACTACGGTATGTCATATAAGGGGAATACCATGTGACCACGCCATGGGATTCCAGTTAATATTAGGGTTAACTAGGCAACTAAACTTGTAGAGCATTGGGAGGGAATGGAATCTCGAGATTGTGCCAAACTCATAAATTGAACCGAAACTATGAGACATAAATATATATATATATATATATATATATATATATATTTCATAACCTGGTTTTATTTCTTCATTCGTGCTTCCTTTATGGTGCTTGTTATTTAGGGTCTAATCCCACTGGTTTTGCATGGCCAGGTTTAGATCCAGCACCCGAAGATCAAGCGTACTTTTTCTTGAATTATAGCGTGTACCAGGTGGATGGCCATCGAGGGAAACGAATGGGTCTTTTCTTCCCTGCTCGTTATTTTATATTTTTCTCATTTGGGGCATTTAGCCACCAGTACTTGTTAGCCGTGAATCTGGATATTTAGTTCCCTACATGATTATAATTAATCAGACTACAGCTGATCATGGCCATGTACTCTTGTTACTCTTCCAACCTTCTCTTTTTTGTACAGCTGGTTTCTTGAATATTGTGGCAGGGCGTTTGTGACGCCTTACTTCCTTGTCATATATGTTCTATGTTTACTGTTCTTATTTGACTGATTGAGACAATAAATATTCTGTATGACCCTAAGTGACTTTCTTATAGTATGCACCCCCTTGTCTAGTTACAACCGTGACCGCCGTACAACGTTCTATACCTTGTACGGGGGAGCTGGCCATGTCCGTCTCCGTATTTCGGTACTAGGGCGTGATAAGGTTTTAGTGGTAGCCTACGCAGGTCTGTGTTTTCTAACTTGTGGGGTGTTATGGTCATAGGAGTCTCATTAAAAAAAATTTCCCCTTGATATCTTGTTTCGTCTTCCTCGATACCACCGCTTGAACTGTTAAACAGCTTGCCTACTTGATCCTTCCTGTCCTGTTCTTGATGGTTCTTGTCCTTTTCTTTAGGGCTTCTTTAGTTGCTAGAGCAGCAGGCATAGCAGGACATGGTTCCCCTGGGCAATAACTGGAGGTAGCCCCTGTTCAGAGTCAAATTCGAATAGAGCCAAAAATTGAACAACCTAGAACAGTGGAACCAGAAGTGGGACATATCGAGCTACCTGCCCCTGAAATACCCGTACCCCCAGCAGTGCCAGTGGTACTTGACACCCCGGCATTACTAGAGATCCTCCAGGGAATGATAGCTACGCAGCAGCACCAGATGGCGGTACAACAACATCAGCAATTTCAATAGAAAGAACATAATATCTTGTTGAGTCAGGGTTTGCAGACGACCCTAGAAAGAGGAGCAATAACTGATCTAGGGGCATCAGTTAGATTTTGCAGACTTAATCCAAGGTACTTCAATGGCACGGAGGATGCCATAACAACAGATGCCTAGTTACAGGATATTGAGGTCATTATGGCAGCAACAAGGGTTCTGGCTGATGAACAATTTGATCAAGTTCGATTGCAGCTTCAAGACCTTGCCCGTGACTGGTGGGCGTCAGTAGAGGTTGGCTTGAGGCATCCCATCTCTTGGGATAGTTTCAAGACTCGATTCAGGGCTAACTATTTTGTAGTCGTAGTGCAGTATGAGCTCCAACAAAGATTTATCATTCTCAAGCAGGCCTGTGACATTGGATGGATATCCAACCGAGTTTTGAAGGCTGAGTAGATTCACTCCAACTATGGTAGCTACAGAGTCAGATAGAGCAATAAGGTTTCAGCAAGGACTTCATCTAGAGATTTTATAACTGGTAGAGGGGCATAACTATCAGACTTATAAAGAGGTACTGATAGCATCTCGGAGGCACGAGCTTACCACGCAAAGGTTATCGGCAAGGACAGGAGGCCAGAAGAGGTCTCATACTCAGAGTGAAGGAGGAGGTGGAGGAGTACCTAGGACATCAGTACCATCACCTGGCGTTCGTATCCATGATTCAGCGCCAAGGAGGGCGGCAGTTTCGACGGTGATAGTACCGGCTCGGCAGCAGCCGAGACAACAACAACAGCAACAACGCCAGGGAGAACCGGTGGGTTGCACTTATTGTGGCAAAGGAGGCTATACTAGAGAGTTATGTAGGACAACCAATGGGTTATGTATAAGGCATGGCAGTCCAGATCACCGGATTGCCAATTACCCGATGATGCAGAGGCCAGGAGGGCCAGTCCAACAGTTACCAGCACTGCCAGCACCAGGGACAGCCCAGTAGAAAGGGCCAGCAATAGCAGTAAGGCCATTAGCTCAACGTCCATTATTGATGCAAGCTGAGATATACCAGTAGCGGTAAAACTAGCAGCAGGGCCGACAGAGGCCACAATAGCGTCACCAAGGAAGACAGCAGCGAGGAGCACAACAGAGCCAAGGGCAGGCAATCACCTTATCTTTGGCTGAGGCCTTAGCATCGGACAACGTGGTGGCAGGTAACATTTTTGTCGCATCCTTTTCTGCTGTAGCATTATTTGATTTAGGCATATCTTATTCATTTGTATTTGCATGATTCATGACACATATTGGATTAGAGTTTGAGGCATTGCCAGAGAGGTTGAATATACTCACTGGTAATGGGCTCGTAGGAGTTAGTAGAATATGTATAGCGTATTTGGTCGTAGTGTACGGGTATTCACTACCAGCACGATTGATTTAGGTCCCTATGGGTAACTTTGACGTTATCTTAGGCATGGACCGGCTGAGAAAGAATCATGATATGATAGATTGCCATAAAGGTAAGGTATTATTTAGTATCCTGGGCTCGAAAGGTTTCACCTTCGACAGATCTGTGGAAGACCAACATGAAGAGAGGATCGTATCGACAGCATTATTAGAAGAATAACTCCCTGAGATAGTTAAGGAATTCTTAGACGTCTTTTCGGAAGAACCACCAGGGTTACCCCCAGTAAGAGACGTTGAGTTTTGTATAGAATTGATCCCTGGGGCAGGGCCAATATCTTGTAAATTTTACCAAATGGCACCATCAGAGCTAGACATACTATACCAACATATAGAGGAACTAAAGTCAAAGAAGTTTATTTAAACCAGTGGATCACCTTGGGGAGCGCCAGTGGTCCTAGTGAAAAAGAAGGATGGGTCATCACAGTTATGTATTGACTACTGACAGTTGAACGCTGTAACAGTGAAGAACAAGTATCTATTACCAAGGATCAATGATTTGTTTGATCAGTTGAGCAAAGCCAAGGTTTTCTCCAAGATAGATCTTCGATCAGGGTATCATCAAGTAAGAGTTCGGGAGCAAGACATACCTAAGATAACATTTAGGTCACGATAAGGGCAATACAAATTCTTAGTTATGTCATTTGGACTGGCTAATGCCCCAGCGATATTTATGGATTTCATGAACCGCATTTTTATGCCATACCTAGATCAGTTCGTGGTAGTTTTTATATATGACATTCTTGTTTATTCCAGTAGCGAAGAGGAACATGAGGGACATCTTCGGAAGGTCTTACAGATTCTAAGGGGACACCAATTATATGCAAAGCTCAGCAAGTATGAGTTTTAGTTGGATCACTTATCATTCTTAGGTCACATCATCTCTGGAGTAGGAGTCACAGTAGATTCGAAGAAGGTTCAGGCCATATAGAGTTGTCAAGTTCCTAAAACAATAGCTGAAGTACGTAGTTTCCTGGGATTGACAGGATACTACAGAAGGTTTGTAGCAGACTTTGCAAGAATTTCAGTACCACTGACTCGATTAATGCACAAGAAGACTAAGTTCGATTGGTTAATAGAGTGCCATACATTATTTGAAGAATTAAACAAGATATTGATTTCAGCTCCGATTCTCATGCTTCCAGTAGGTTCTGGAGGGTTCACAGTGTATTATGATACGTCAGGCAAAGAACTTGGGTGTGTATTAATGCAACATAGAAGAGTGATAGCTTATGCATCGTGGCAACTTTGAGATCACGGGAAAAATTATTCGACTTACGATTTGGAGTTGGCAGCGGTATTATTTGTACTTAAGCTATGGAGGCATTACTTGTATGGTGACCGGGTAAAAATATTTATAGATCACAAGAGCTTAAAATATGTATTTACTCAGAAGGTTTTGAATATGAGGAAGAGGAGGTGGCTAAAATTAATAAAGGACTATGATATGGAACTTCAGTACCATCCAAGCAAGGCAAATATGGTAGCAGATGCTCTTAGTAGGAGAGGTAATACATTTATGTTGACATCACAGCAGAATATCTTAGAAGATCTTCGAGAATTAGGGATTGAGATAGTACTTCCATAAGACGTAGGAGTATTGGCTAGTTTACGGGTGCAATCTACCATTATAGAGAGGATTAAGGCAGCTCAGGCAGAGGATCCGAAAGTTCAGAAGCTTCAGACGGAGTATGAATCTAGTCTCAGAAAAGAGTTGACTATTCATGAAGATGGAACTCTTAGGTTCATAAACCATCTCTATGTACCAAGTAGAGATATTCGACAAGAAGTAATGATCGAGGCACATAGTTCCCAGTATTCAATTCATCCGGGAGGTACCAAGATGTATCAAGACATCAAACAATATTTTTGGTGGAATAGGATAAAAAGGAAGATAACACAATTCTTTTTTCGGTGTTTGGTATGTCATCAAGTGAAGGCCGACCAGCAGAGACCAGTAGGATTATTGCAGCCGCTTCTTATTCCAGAATAGAAATAAAAACATATCATGATGGACTTTGTGATTGGTTTACCTAGATCCTCGACTGGTCATGATGCAGTTTGGGTAATAGTAGATCATCTCATAAAAGTAGCTCACTTTCTTTCTTCTGATTGGGGTAATCCATAGAGCAGTTAGTGGGATGTACATGCGACAGATAATAAGACATTACGGCATCCCAGTGAGTATCGTATCAGATAGAGACACTCGGTTTACTTTAAATTTTTGGAAGAGTTTGCACCAGAGTTTGGACACTAAGTTAAGATTTAGTATCATTTACCACCCTCAAACAGACGTTCAATCAGAGAGAACAATCCAGACATTGGAGGATATGATGTGAGCTTGTACTTTGGACTTTGAAGGGTCTTAGGAAGATTACCTACATCTTATTGAGTTCTCGCACAACAACAGTTTTCAGGCCAGCATCCAAATGGCACCATTCGAAGCGTTGTATGGTAGAAAGTGTAGGTCACCATTGGCATGGGATGACATTAGCGAGCGAAAGGTGTTAGGCCATAAAATTATCACATAGACAGTAGAAGTTGTCAAGTAAATCAGAGAACGACTTTGGGTTGCGCAAGATAGGCATCGGTATTTGACATATCAGCATCGTAGGCCATTAGAGTTTTGTGTCGGCGACCATGTGTTCTTGCAAAATTTTCCAACCCGTGGAGTCATTAAATTCGAGATTCGTGGAAAGCTTAGTCCCGGATACGTTGGTCCGTTCGATATTCTTGAGCGGATAGGTGATGTTGCTTATCTTCTTGTCCTTCCGTCTTTGCTACGTGAGGTGCACGATGTATTTCATGTATCTCAGTTGCATAGGTATTTCCTGGATTCGAGTCATATCCTCGACCATTCTGAGCTAGTTGTTGGTACTGACTTGTCTTACGAGGAGCAACCCGTATCCATTTTGGACCAAAGGGATAAGGTGCTCAAGAATCGGACTATTTATCTTATCCGAGTTGCTTGGGGTCATCACCCTTTAGGAGAGTCAACGTGGGAGCGTGAGGATGATATTCGGTCTCGATATCTATTATACCCTAGTCCCAAAATATATAGGAATAGAAATACGTAACATGCCAGCTACGCATTCGATCAGACTTTGGTCCAACTCGAATATATATAAGCTGTATAATAAGGGTAACTATCTAAGAATACTAAAAATATCTATGTCACAATCCACATAAAAAATAAAATATCAAGAATGAACTACATGTGCTAAATTCGGCCGCCCAGTAATACATAAGGTCGAATAGACTCAAGAAATAAATACGAGTCTATAAAAAAACTAGGCTACATCAGCAGATGAATAAACAATATGAATACATAACCATAACTCCGGTAGAAATGATATAAGTACCTGACACCAATGCCCTCATGACAAGCAACATACATCAGCAACTCCAAAGGCTCCATAATTATCTATGCTGCAAAAACTGGTAGGGGACCAGGTCCTCAGAGGGACGTAACAAGGTACAAGAAAACAACAAGCCAGAAGTAAACAGTGTAATAAAATCCTCTAGGGTAAACTACTGTAACCAACTATGTGACATAAAAATGAGAGTATAGACTCATACCCCGGGCTGGTACTCACGAAAGATCTCAGGGAAACTTCCGTAATCTAACAGTACACTCAAGGCTCCGTATGGGAGAACCAGGAGGAAGCTGTACATATATATATAATACCTTAGATTCCGCAGAGGAAACCTAAAGCCTAATACATAATAAATAGTAATAAGTAAAATATGCACAGAGCACGATGAAGACTCTCCCCACCCAATGTAACCTCATATCGCAATCAAGACACGCAAGCTCATGACCTCTAACTATCAGCACAAGTCTTAGTCACTATGTATCACTATAATCATCCATATATCATGCATCATGTAGTCCTATCCAGAGTCCAAGTACCACAAAAAAGTCGAGAAAGACTCTGTCACATGAATATCGTGTCCAGTGTCTTATGGTTGGATGTGCAAATAATATTTGTACCAACATGGGTTCGTAAATATGACTCTCTGACTACGCTACTCGACTCCACAGAGGATGTCGGTACCCGAATCTTGTTCGGACACAAAGTATCGTATAACGGCCATAGGCTCAACAAATACATCAACCAAGCCACACAAATATAATGTCTAATGCATAAATAATATTAAATAAATAATTTAGAACTATAAACATCTTGGCAAGGTATACTTGCCTGGTTCTGCAGTCAGTGGTCGCGTCCACTCCTTCAGAATTCAATTGACCTAAACACCAATTAAATGCTTAAGGTTCTAATCAAGAATTCTCGTAATTATAACTTATTTATATAATTTTATTCTTTTCCATGTACAACTAAGTCTGTTATTATTTCTAACAACTTTTCTTACTTTTACAGAGTATCAGAACCTAGTGTCTTGGTTTTTGACTTCCAAAATTTAAGTTTAAGTCTCCAATTAAAATAAATATGCATAAATCATAATACATCATATAATCTAGATTTAAATATAAATTATATTTATTTTAACAATTAATTCTCAGATTTGACAAAATATACATATTTCAAGATTATGGCTACTTTAGGTTGACTAGTTTTGTCCATAACCTGTTAGGGACATTACCAGTCCATTAGTATGATTTATATTTATAAAAAAATATTTTATATCATATTATATTCTAATTTAATCACAGAAAATTTTCACCTCTTTAATTCCATCCAAATCATCCTCTATTTACTAGCAAAACAATGTCTCAAAATCACCCAAAAATCTAGGCTAGTGACCCTTAATTATAGGCTTCAGATTTGACATTAAAATAACATAAAATAACTTTAAAATACTTAATTTCCAGCAAATAAACACCTATTAATTCAGTTTTAAAAATTAATAACGTTTTCCTCAAGTAATCGTATTAAAAGCCTCAAACTAGTTCTACCGACAAGCGAATTATCAACAACCTATCATAAAAAATTTATATTTTCTAATATAAGAACAAGATGGTAAAATATGGGTTCTAAATCAATAATTTTATATAACCTAAAAGGATCATGCTATGGGATTTGAGAAAGAAAGATTAAAGATTTACCAAATTTTTTGGAGGATTGGATGATTGTGCTTCTTCTTATCCAAGAAACACTCCTCCTTGCTTGTGCTTGGCTTGCTACTCCCTTATTGATGGGTTATTAATGATGACAATAGGTTTTTGATATATTTTTGGGAAAGATGGAATTATTCTTGGAGGTTTAATGGTGTTTAGATGGAGAGATGGTGGAAGGATGATGAAAATTGGAGCTTTTGGAAGAGAGGAGGAAATTTTTGGTGAAGGAGATGATGTTGTGAGGGGAAGATGGTAAGGGGCCTGCTCTTACACGTGAGGGATAGGGGAGGGGTCGGCCAACTTAGGAGAAAGAGATTTGTTATGGTTAGGGTTTGGTGATAAGTTGATATATATATATGAGGTTTTTAAATAGATTTAAACATAGGAGGGGGTTTCCTAGTGCTAATGGGGTTCGGCCATAAGGGGAGGGTTGCTCTTGGCCGAATATGAGAGGGGTTGGTTGGTTATTGGGTTATGTGTTGATAAGGTTTGGGTGTTGGTTGGTTAGGTAGTTATTTGCCAACTAGGATGACACCTATACCACTTTCTATAAATAGAACTCCCATAAATAGAAATAAATTAATTTAAATATTATATATATATATATATATAATATATATATAATATATATATAATATATTTATAAGATAATATTTGGTTGTACTACATGCCTACATGTGTTTGTGTTTGGGTTTGGTTTGGGTCAAGTTCTAGTCTAATGAAGACAGTTTTATGGTAACCGTGGTTCTAAATGGTTGTTAATATTTTTAGAGCATGGAAGACATCAAAATAATGTAACACCTATGGCCCAATTATACTAGATACCATAAAGATTGATAAATATATTTTGTTGGAAGAAAAAAGGTCGTGCATTGCTCAAAATATCAAAGCCATAACAAAGTATCATATATATTAAAAATAATTTTAGAAATTAATTCTTTAAATCTATCTAATTAAACAAAATAATAAAAATAATTATAAATTATCAAATTACCCCTATCCCAAAATGAGGGGGCTTACAGTATCCGCACCAATTCGACACGGAAGGTATATTCATTCTTATGCCTTCGTATCTCGAATCTCGTGATTCGTTTATCCATGCTATGTGACACTATTTCTTAATATGCTTGAACTTGATTGTATGATCATGTAGTTAGCCTAGTGCTTGTTCTGATTTCTCTAGTTAGTCTTGGGTTTGAATTCCGAGGACAAAATTTTTCTAAGGTGGGTAGAGATGTCACTCCTCGTTCCCGAAATACTTATTTTGGGATATATTTATTTCTTGCTTGTATTTATTTTTGCTTAGAGTATTTCTTGATTACATGATCATTAGGTTGCATGCATGGAGACTAGACCCATTCTTTGGTTTAGCATGGTTCATGGTTTATTTGTGGGTTGGTTTATTCATGAATTTGAACCCATGGTCTAAACCTCAAACCCTAGCTATATAAGCTAACTTGTTTCTCTCTCTTCCCTCATTCTTTATTTCCCCTCTTTCTTTCATTCTAGGCAAGTACACCTTGCACTACATGGAGAAATCTTTTAATTTTTATTTCTTATTATTTTCTTGTATTTTATTAATCTATTCTGTGCGTATGATGATTCTAAACACTTTTTATACTTGGAGTTCTCGGTTTTGATGGATAGATTTGCTTAGATCTACTTTTATAACTTAGGATTTCATGGGTTCCTTAAATTTTTGGTGGTTTTGATCTACTAAAACATAGTATTTTTGAAAAATAGTTTTTGTAGTGGATGGAGCACTTTATTTTGAGCGTTTTGGCTTTTGGTTCACTCAATTCGGAGTTAAAATATAGTTTTTATGAAGAAAATAAATTTTAGATTTTGGAGCTTTTTTCCCATGGCTGAACCTATTATTGGAGAAGACGAAGTCTTCATGCGGCCAGCGATCTATGCGGTAAAGAGGGTTATGTGGCATGAAGATGCTATGTGGCCTGAACACTTTTTCGTATACCAGCATGCGTCCATCTCTTTTGGATGCATGACTGACTAATACACATGTGTTCTGAAAGGACTTCTTGTGTTCACTCGCTAAACGAATAGGAATTTTGCTAAGTCTAAAACACTTTATGCGACATCAAAACCCATGCGACACCGACACTTATGCGGCAAGCAGAGTATGTGGCTACCATCCTTAGATGCATGACTCTGAAACCGTGGCACATCTTTTTATGATTTTGTCTTTCTTTCTGACAGATTTTATGTCATATCACTGACACTTTATTTATTCCCCGTTGCCTCATCACTTATCCCGAGGAGTTGACCTAGCCCTGACTCTATGCGGCATAATTCTATGCGGCATGAATCCATGTGGCCAGGATTGTCATGCGTCCTGCCTTCTCATGCGACCTTGATCCTTCTGTGTGCATGCGACCCCTTGTACACGATTTATTGGGCTAGTTTTGGTTGAATTTTCCTTTGGACTTTATGAGTTGTATTTGTGACTTTGTTGACCACATAAGTATTTGACTCATCTATGCGTCATGACCCGACCACTTGTATCCGTGCTGATATACTTACTACGTGCTATGTGTTACTACGTGCTAAGTATTTCTACGCGATTATATTACATGTTTATACTGCGTTGTACCTATGTGCTACGTGACATGTGATATGACTCAATCTCCAGCATAGACATAAGGGTTGGTCAATGACCAAGCGTGGCTAGGATCTGTTGATTATTGTATCACGCTAGATGAATCCAAATTGAACTATTAAGTGACAAAGTGGATTTGTATCTAGCATGGTCGTACTACGGTATGTCATATAAGGGGAATACCATGTGACCATGCCATGAGATTCTATTTAACATTAGGGTTACCTAGACAACTAAACTTGTAGAGCATTGGAAGAGAATGTAATCTCAAGATTGTGCCTAACTAGCCACCTCCAGTCATCTGAATTGGGGTGTGCAGGCTAGCCCCCATGGATATTATTTAAATCCTCATTAGTGGATGGCAATATCTGAATACTATATGATACTAGGTGTTCTATGCGATCTTAGCACGATGGCCTTACGAGGGACCGGTGCATATTACTATGTGCTATACGGCGATATGTGGCTCGGCTAACCCTGCTAGTACCTGGTTTGATCTGAGGATTCCTATATGCATAATATCTCTGGGATAACCCAGACTCCATCTAGTAAACCGTAGAAGTGATTGGCCGATTATGTAACTGAGCATGTTTGTGTATTGTATCTGCTGTCAAATAGTCTAAGGACATGGCCTATCATGGTGTGATGGTTTAGCCCTTGTCCTTGTTTGGTTGTAGGGTTAGATTATTATGTCACGGTAGGCTATGAACCAAAACTACGAGACAATATATATATATATATATATATATATATATATATATATATATATATATATATATATTATAACCTGGTTTTATTTATGCATTCGTGCTTCCTTTGTGGTACTTGCTATTTGGGGTCTACCCCACTGGTTTTGTATGACCAGGTTTAGAGCCAGCACCCGAGGATCAAGCGTACTTTCTCCTGAACAATGGTGCGTACCAGGCGGATGGCTACTGAGAGAAATGAGTGAGTCTCTTCTTCCCTGCTCGTTATTTCATATTTTTCTTATTTTGGGCGTTTAGCCACCGACACTTATTAGCCGTGAATCTAGATATTTAGTTTCCTATATGATTGTAATTAATCAGACTGCAGCTGATCATGGTCATGTACTCTTGTCACTCTTCCAGCCTTCTCATTTTTGCATAGCTGGTTTCTTGAATATTGTGGCAGGGCGTTTGGGACGCCTTACTTTCTTGTCATATATGTTCTATGTTTACTATTCTTATTTGACTAATTAAGACAATAGATATTCTGTGTGACCCTAAGTGACTTTCTTGTAGTATGCACCCCATTGTCTAGTTACAGACATGACCGTCGTACGATGTTCTATACCTTGTACGGGGGAGCTGGCCATGTCCGTCTCCGTATTACAGTACTAGGGCATGACAAAAAAGGAAATGACTGTTAAGGAGGAAGTGATACCTCCTATTATTAAATTGGAAGCGGTTGTTAAGGAGGAAGTGACAACTTCTATTGTTAAGGAGGAAGTGGTACCTCCTACTATTGGGCAGGCACCCGCTCAGTGGGGGAGTTACAGTCACCCAACACCTATAGTGGAGATTGATCACCTAGACGCTGCTTATACGAAGTATCTAAGGGACTGGGTTCTTCCCCAGCGTATTAGATTTCCTTGAGGGATTGAGAAATTGGATAAGACTTATGGTATGGTTGTGATACTTTTATTGTGCTTATTGTGTGACTATGATACATTTATATTATGCTTATTGTATGACTGTGATACTTCTATATTATGCTTATTGTGTGATTGTGATACTTTAATATTGTGTTTATTGTGTGACTGTGATACTTTTATATTGTGTTTATTGTGTGACTGTAATATTTCATATACTTTTGTGATATTTCGTACCCAGGAAATTCAACGAAGGGTTGCTCTGGGTCTGTCTATTTTTATGAACTTTTATAAGTCTGTGTATTTGTTTTATTATCATATGTTATTATCAGGTATGGTCGGACGATACAGATCGTTCGGAGGTCGATCCTCCAGACGGAGTACTCCTCCGGTACAGGCTACTGGTTCTGGATCCTTTTCGCAGAGTACTCCAGTGTACCGATCTTTAGCATCTCTAACTCCGTCGACGATACGACGTGGCAGTACTCCTGGGACGAATAGTTCTAGGCCTGAGACTACTCCCTCTTCCAGTGTTCCTCCAGCTGACGACACCATGGAGGTAGAGGAGCAGATGGAGAAGGTCGAGCCTACTCCGTCTGCACATGTTCAGAGCAATCCTCCATGCGCACCTCCGGATGAGACGAGGATAGAGATTTGACCGACGGGCCTCAAAAGTAAGTTAATTAGTTAACATTTTGGACCGATAGGCCAAATGATTATATTTTTATATTCATGAATTTAATTATTGTTGTATAAATATCGTCTGTCGGTGGTAAAGAGAGCACTGGAGGTATTTCTGAGACAGAACTATGGTGGACCTTGGATCAACTACTCAGATGCTCCTGAAGATAGGAAGACATTATGGTTTGCCCACTTCAAGGTAAAAATATATTTACTTTTAATATCAATAATTATTTATGCATATTATATAACTCTTTATCTTACTTTTGTAGAAAACCTATTTCTATCCACCACACCGGGCTGAGAAGATCGAGGAGCAGTTTCATTTCGTCACCGCCAAGCTGATCCATGATGCGATTAACGATCAAAAGGCTCATGATCGCGATGGAGCTCCGATCCACGGTTGGATCATGCCTGAGCGGTGGACTATGATAAAGGCGAGATTCAGCGAACCCCGGTACATTGAGAGGTCAGAGAAGGCAAATGAGGCTAGGTCAAAGGCAGAAAAGTGGTGTGGTGGCTTGATTCCCATGACAGAATATTTTCGTCGTCTGATATGTATTCTATTAAATATATATTATTTTAATAAAATTTGTCATGCCCCAGTCCCAATAATATACGGGACCAGGCTACGTGGCAATAGCCAGCTGACACATCTCCGAAGATATCCCAATTTAATGGATCCCCGAAGTGTGCTACGCTGTCCTAAAATACTAACATATACAATATCAGTAAATAACAGGTCATCTAATCTCATCTAAAAAATAAAGAGTAAGAGGTACTAAATAAACTGCTGGATAATAAATACCCGTCTCAAGATATCATAGTACAATCAGTGAAGTCTGGTGGGAACAAACCCACTACTATGACGAAATAAAGTACTGAAATGAGATATAAAAGATAATGATTAGGGCATCGGCTGACTAGATAATGATGCACCCAATCTAGGCTGAAGGCCTACCAACTGATCACGAAAACTCTGACGGCTGCACCTCTAACTCCTCGGCGGTGGCAAATCTCGTCTCCTGTCCGGGGCCGTATACTGTGGGGTAGAAAGCTTCGTCTAAATCTGGAAAGGAACCAGGTCCTCAGAGGGACGTAACAAGATACATAGAAGCATGCTATATATAAACACTGAATAAGATAAAATACAATAAAGGATGTGCTACCAATCTAAGTGAATGCAATGTGAGAACAACTGTGAGTATATGAGAAGGTGTAGGCTAGACATATGCTGACGTAATTCACCGGTCGTGACAACCGGCTAGTATATGCCACACATGTCCCCTATAACACGGGTACAGGAATACAGTAACATCCAACATTCTATAGAGTATGGTATCTGCAATATCATCAAGTAACGACCCACACTCTACAGAACGTAGTATCAGTAATATATATAAATACGTCTGTATCAATCCGTCGAGTACGGTATCAGTGTAAAGGAGTGGGGTGTCCCATATGCCTACCAGTCATCCTCCCCTCCCAATGTAGATATACCCGTCAAATAATCGACGCGCATATCCCTTATCGAAATGCCAAGTCTCTAAACTGAAATAGTCCTATATTGCTTGCTAATCATGATGCACGTCACATGCGGTGATAGCTAGTCGATCACGCGAACACGCATCCCAACATGAGATTTATTACTATGAGTACGTGTAAAAGTGTCAGGTCTTGGAAGATAACAGGGTATCCTCCCATAGGGTGAGTCTACTAATGACTAAGTCAATGTATACCAATCTTCGACGTATTCCGTCGAATTCACCCGAGACAATCTCGGACGCGCACAGTTGTATAAGACAGAACAACAAGCATACAATACAGCATTTGCATAATTTAAATTAGACTGCAAAATATAGCAAGGTATCTTGCCTAAGTCTTCGAGAGATGAATGCCAAAAGCCTGTTCCGGTAGCGTCTCCTGGCTGATCCAAAGACCCTAGACAACAATATAACACAATAATACAGGCATCAGATACTACGCCTTATCTACGTACGGTTAAAATACTACTCTTGAATACTTGTCGCGAGTTCACTGTTGCTCGAGTACAGCGTCACGTGTGCACGTAGATAGGGTGTACACGAGTGTTGTCTTCGGTTAACAGGTGCCTCGGGGCAATAATTATCCAGTTACGGTTATCCCTTATTTATGTTCTATACGAACACCTGTCTTTGGTTTCTATATTCAGTGCACGTGGTTTATGACCAGACGTTAAATTAACTAAAGTCCTTTATGACAGGTATCGTAGTTAAGGAATTTTCTATTTATTAACAAATTCTATTCTGGTTAATCATTAAGCCATCTTCATATTAATTAGGGTTAGAAAGGTTATGTTTCAACTATGATTCTAGACACACAGACCCAACAATCATTCATGGACACGATACGTGGTAAGATGGTTGGAACACAAGAAAGGAACTGCTGGAGGACGAGTACCTGTTCAATAGGACGTGGGGCGTCTGCTCCTTCGACGAGGGTGTCTCCGACAGCGTGGATGGGTCGCCTCGCGGGTGGTGGGACAGTCGGGGTCGGGAAGTACTCCGGTCAGGCAGTCGGCTAGGGGGCAGTGCTCCGGTCGGGGGAGCAGTCGGGATGACAGTGCAGCCGGTCGGGGGAAGCAGTCGGTTCTGGCAGTGCAGCCAGTCGGTGGAAGCAGTCGGTTGGGCAGTGCAGTCGGTCGGGGGAAGCAGTCGGTTGGGCAGTGCAGCCGGTCGGGGGAAGCAGTCGGCGCTGGCAGTGCAGCCGGTCGGGGGAGCGACGGGAGCAGTCGGTCAGGGAGCGGGCGGCTGGGGTAGTCGGTCGGGTGAGGTGGTCGGGGTTGAGGGGTCCGGCCGACAGGGAGGTTTGTTTAGGTGGGGGTCGGCTAGGGCTTGGAGAGGGTGGTGAATGTTTTCTTAGGGTTTCAAGTGGAGGAACTTCATATATATATGTGTGTGTGTAAGTTGTGGGCTAGCCTCGGCTTGGGCCTATCTGAGCTCATTGAGGTGGGCTGGTCTAATGAGACAGTGTACAGGTGGGCTGGGTTAAGTGTTGCTTGAGGTAAAATTAGCCTTAATTAAAATTAAATTACAAACTTAACTAGGTAATTCCTAATGTATTGAAAACATAAGGAACTAGATTTTTGAGTGGTACACAAGAGTCGTGGCCTAACGACTTGGTGTAGACTGATACCCTAATTTGGGTACTTAGAATTTGGGGTGTGGTTGATCTCAAATTAAAAATACTCAAATAAATCCTATATTTTACGAGGGGGTTTATAATCTACCCTCCTTAGAGCATTTCGTCCTCGAAATTAAACACACGCATGGGTAAGAACTAAGGACTGAAGGGAAAAATACTAAAACGTACATAGTCCTTCGAAGAGGTGGAGGTAACGTTGTCTAATGTCCTCCTCGCGTTTCCAGGTTGACTCGCCTGGTGCATGATGCCTCCATGCGACACGAACTTGGGGAATAGTCTGTCCTCATAGTACCTTCTCATTCCTGTCCAGAATCTCGACGGGCTCCTCTTGGTATGATAGACTCGGGCCAACTGTGATCTCTGAGTGGTCAAGCACGTGACTAGGATCCGGTATGTACCTCCTCAACTGAGATACATGGAAGACGTCATGGACTCCTTCCAAAGTCTGCGGCAAGGCTAACTTGTAAGCAACCTCTCCGACGCGTTCTAGTATGTCGAATGGCCCGATGTACCTTGGACTCAGCTTTCCTCTGCCTCCGAATCTGATAGTCCCTCGAGTAAGTGAGATCTTTAAAAATACGTGATCTCCAACCTGAAACTCTAAGGGTCGACGATGCGTATTCGCCCAATGCTTCTGTCTGTCTTGTGCTGCTCGAAGGTGCCCTTGGATCTTCTTCACTTTTTCTACTGTACGAACAACCAACTCTGGTCCGAGAATCTGTCGCTCTCCTATATCACTCTAGCATACTGGAGAACGACATTTCCTTCCATACAATGCTCTATAGGGAGCCATCTGGATGCTCGCCTGATAGCTGTTGTTGTAGGAAAACTCGACCAGTTGCAAATGGTCCTCCCATGATCCTCCGAAGTCAAGCATGCACGCTCTCAACATGTCTTCTAGCGTCTGAATGGTGCACTCAGACTGGCCATCTATTTATGGTGATACACTGTGCTAAACTTCAGGCGAGTACCGAGACTCTCTTGCATACTCCGCCAAAAGTAAGAAGTAAACCTCGTATCCCTGTCAGACACGATGCTAACTGGCACTCCATGTAGGCGCACAATCTCTCTCATATATATGTCTGCTAAGGCCTCCGTTGATTGCCCAACTCTGAAGGGTAAAAAGTGTGCGGACTTGGTGAGTCTATCCACGATTACCCATACTGTATTGCGCCCACTAGGACTTCTCGGAAAGCCCGTAACGAAGTCCATGGTGATATGCTCCCATTTTCACTCCGGTATAGGAAGTGGTTGGAGCAATCTGGCAGATCTCTGGTGCTCAGCCTTGACTTGCTGACACACCAGGCACTTGGCCACAAAGCATGCTATCTCTCTCTTCATTCTGTGCCACCAGTAGTACTATCTCAAGTCCCTGTACATCTTTGTGCCTCCTGGATGAATAGAGTAGGTTAAACTGTGTGCCTCTGTCATCAACTCCTGATGAAGTTCTCCATTTGGAACATAGAGATGATCTTCGCATCTCAAAGTTCCATCTTCAGTATATGCAGTCCTGTCTGTATTTCAGCCTCTGTCCTCTGTCTAAGCCTCTGGAATCTGGCGTCTGTCTGCAAAGCAGCCTTGATTCTCTCCACTAATGTTGATTGCAACTGGAAACTCGATAATTGTCCATCTACTCTGGACATAACGACCTCTATACCCATCTGCTCTAGCTCTCTCAACAGATGTTGTTGGGTGGTCATGAAGAATGCCATAGGTCTTTTGCTCAACGCGTCAGCTACTATATTGGCCTTTCCCGGGTGGTATTGTAGCTCAATCTCGAAGTTTGTCATCACTTCGAGCCAACGTCTCTGCCTCTGATTAAGGTCCTTCTGGGTATAGACGTACTTTAGGCTCTTATGATCAGTAAATATCTTCAATCTTTCTCCATATAAATAGTGCCTCCAAAGTTTCAAGGCAAAAATCACCGCGACAAGCTCCAAGTCGTGGGTAGAATAGTTCTTCTCATGGGTCCTCAATTGTCTAGAAGCATAGGCTACAACATTTCCATGCTGCATCAAGACACATCCTAATCCTTTTTCGGACGTATCGCTATAGATCACGAAACCTCCGGGTCCAGATGGTATGGTCAAGATAGGTGCAGTAGTCAAACGCTTCTTCAGCTCATCGAATGCCTTCTGACACTCCTCTGTCCAGGTGAACTCCTGCTCCTTACGGGTCAAGCGGGTCATTGGCTCTGTAATCTTCGCAAAGTTCTCTATGAACCTTCGGTAATATCCGACAAGTCCTAGGAAACTCCTCACTTCTGAGACATTGGTAGGGGTTGGCCATGTCTCTACAGATGAAATCTTTGCCGGATCTACTAAGATGCCATCTCCTGAGATAACGTGTCCAAGGAAAGCGACACGATCTAGGAGAAACTCACATTTGCTCAGCTTGGCATAAAGCCTCTCTCTCCTCAGCGTTTCTAACACTAGTCTCAAGTGCTATTCGTGCTCCTCGTGGCTCTTCGAATACACCAAAATATCGTCGATAAAGACTACCATGAACTGGTCTAAGTATTGGTGGAATACCCTGTTTATCAAGTTCATAAATACAGCTGGCACATTCGTCAGCCCAAATGGTATTACTAAGAATTCGTAGTGACCATAATGAGTCCTGAATATTGTCTTCTGAATGTCCTCTCTTCGCATCTTCACTTGATGATAACCCGATCTCAAGTCGATCTTTGTGAACACTACTGCTCCTGTCAACTGGTCGAATAAATCATCAATCCTGGGCAGGGGGTACTTGTTCTTGATAGTCAGAGCATTAAGGGCTCTGTAATCAATGCACATGCGTACTGTTCTATCCTTCTTGGATACGAACAACACTGGTGCTCCCCATGGTGATGCACTAGGACGGATAAATCCCTTGCTCTGTAACTCCTCTAATTGTAGCTTTAGCTCATCTAACTCCTTCGCCAATCGGTATATATTAGAAGATACCGGTGCTGCTCCGGGTACTAGCTCGATGGTGAACTCCACGTCTCTATCTGGCGGTAAGTCTCGCAGTTCTTCGGGGAATACATCCTCAAATTTTGCAACTATTGGCGGGGGTACAATCTCTATTGCCATGCAAGTTTCCGCTATCTCTCCTACTTCTTGTTCGACGGTCCCTCGTATGTACTCGAACTCCGGTTGATCTGGTGGTCTAAAAGTGACGTTACCCTTCCGGTAGTTCAGTACAGCATTATACTGGCTTAACCAGTCCATGCCTAACACAACATCAAAGTACGACATAGGCAATACCAAGAATCGCGCTCTCATCTCTCTACCACATACAACTATCGAGCATATTCTGATAGTGCTGGTAACCGGCACTATACCTCCTCCGGTAAGAATATTCCAACTCTTAGGTAAGGGGAAAGTCGCTACTCTATGCATTGCTACAAATCTACTAGATATAAATGACAATGTAGCTCCAGAATTAAACAATACGGTTGCAGGTAAAGATGTAACTAAAATGGTACCTGTGATTGCTTCTCCTTCGGGTTCCTCCTCAGTAGCTGCTAATGCAAAGGCCTGTCCCTATCTCTGTCCTCCGGTCTGCTGTCGGGCTTGCTCGAACTGTACCTGCTGTGGGGCCAAGGGTGGTCCCCTCTGAAATCCTCCAGGTGCTGGTGGACGCTGTCCTTCTGGCGGGGGTAGTATCCTCGGAACTGGTGTTGCTGGCCTCTGTCTTGTCTACAGTGCTGCCTCTCTGCGCTGCGGGCAATCTCTGGCAAGGTGCTGACCGGATCCACATATCATGCACAAACCCAACTTCTTCCGACAATCTTTAATGACGTGGCCCTTCTTGCAACAATGGTGACAGGTCGGGAGTTCCTTCGGTTGGTATAGTGCTGCCCTCTGCTGTGTCTATACTCCGGGACGTCCGATCGGTCCTCCTGCTCCGGGCTAGGCTCTGGCCGGTATAGTCGTGCTAGAACTTCTAGCTCCTCTGACGATGGCCTCCTGGATTCTCGCCTCCGCAAGAACCTCTTCATACGAAATCCTCGCC
This sequence comes from Iris macrosiphon, assembly GCA_036927795.1. NCBI lineage: Eukaryota > Viridiplantae > Streptophyta > Magnoliopsida > Asparagales > Iridaceae > Iris > Iris macrosiphon. Next base: position 110,887,935 of record JAYESA010000014.1, read on the forward strand.
TGTGTAGTGGTATACCTCTATAGCTCAAAATTGAGTCCGTAATGAAATCTCTGGGCTTTCTCGAGATCATTGGGTATCAGGACTGTACCAAATCTGCTAAGGCGGCTGAACTCCGCGTCATATGCGTCAATAGTCATATTCTTCTATTCTAGATGTAGGAACTGGGAGTACAGGATATTTCTGACTGTAGCTGGGAAATACTTCACATTGAAGTATTCTAGGAACTGTTCCCAAGTCTGGTTCTTGCCTACACTGCGTTTAATGGAATCCTACCAGTGATGGGCGTTTCCTTTCAGTTGGGCCCTTACTGCGGTCATCCAAAGGTCGAGGTGCAGTTGTGAAGCCTCTAGTAATATCTCCGTGTTGGCGACCCAATCAGAGATCTGCTCGGCAGTCTCATTGCTCGAGAAAGTATCTGGTCCCATCTATAGGAACCATCTAACAGTGCCACCTGTCTGGGCTGGTGGAGGTGCTGGTACTGGTGTTGTGACAGGTATCCTCTCTAGTACTGCCATCAGTCTCTGTCTCAATATCTTTATCTGCTGCCACTGTGCTTGCATCATTGCCTGGAAGAACTGAAGCATATGTGGCTGGCCATCTAGCTGTGGCATCTGGAGTGGATAAGGTGGAGGCGATGGTAGTGGAATCTCTGGCTGTGCAGTAGGCGTCTCCTCAGATGTTGGCCTCTCAGTCTGCGGCATCGGTGTAGCTCCAGAAGTCTGGCCCTCACAATGTTGCGTGGGGATTGTTTGGGAAGTCTGTCCCTCGGGCTGCAGTGTAGGATCGCCCTGCGATGTCTCGTGCCAATATATCAGCGGGGTCTGTAGCGGGGGCTGCCCTTGGGGTACCTCCTCTCCTTGAATGGTGTTATCTGGCACCGCGGCACGGGGTGCTCCTCGTCCACTGCACAAATTTATCTTGCTGCAAGAGATAGGACTTCATTAAAATAGTACGAGGACAAACAAACAGGATACAGATATTTAGAAGCAGTATGACGGAAGTTTAAGGACGAATCAAAAGTGGATGAGATCTAGTAATTTTTATTCTATTGCAGGCTCGCTGAGTACGTTACCATACCTCAAGCGAAAAAGTCGACCTGCATGGGTTACCACTAAAACCATGTTACGCCCTAGTCCCAATAATATACGGGACCAGGCCACGTAGCAATAGCCAGCTGACACGTCTCCGAAGATATCCCAATTTAATGGATCCCCGAAGTGTGCTATGCTGTCCTAAAATACTAACATGTACAATATCAGTAAATAACAGGTCATCTAATCTCATCCACAAAAAAGAGAGCAAGAGGTACTAAATAAACTGTTGGATAATAAATACCAGTCTCAAGATATCATAGTACAATCAGTGAAGTCTGGTGGGAACAAACCCACTACTATGACGAAATAAAGTACTGAAATGAGATATAAAAGATAATGATTAGGGCATCGGCTGACTAGATAATGATGCACCCAATCTAGGCTGAAGGCCTACCAACTGATCACGGAAACTCTGACGGCTGCACCTCTAACTCCTCGGCGGTGGCAAATCTCGTCTCCTGTCCGAGGCCGTATATTGTGGGGTAGAAAGTCTCGTCTAAATCTGGAAAGGAACCAGGTCCTCAGAGGGACGTAACAAGATACATAGAAGCATGCTATATATAAACACTGAATAAGATAAAATAAAATAAAGGGTGTGCTAGCCAATCTAAGTGAATGCAATATGAGAACAACTGTGAGTATATGAGAAGGTGTAGGCTAGACATATGCTGACATAATTCACTGGTCATGACAACCGGCTAGTATATGCCATACATGTCCCCTATAACACGGGTGCAGGAATATAATAACGTCCAACATTCTATAGAGTATGGTATCTGCAATGTCATCAAGTAATGACCCACACTCTACAGAACGTAGTATCAGTAATATATATAAATACGTCTGTATCACTCCGTCGAGTGAGGTATCAGTGTAAAGGAGTGGGGTGTCCCATATGCCTACCAGTCGTCCTCCCCTCCCAATATAGATATACCCGTCAAATAATCGATGCGCATATCCCTTATCTAAATGCCAAGTCTCTAAACTTAAATAGTCCTATATTGCTTGCTAATCATGATGCACGTCACATGCGGCGATAGCTAGTCGATCACGCGAATACGTATCCCAATATGAGATTTATCACTATGAGTACGTGTAAAAGTGTCAGGTCTTGGAAGATAACAGGATATCCTCCCATAGGGTGAGTCTACTAATGACTAAGTTAATGTATACCAATCTTTGACGTATTCCGTCGAATGCACCCGAGACAATCTCGGACGCGCACAGTTGTATAAGACAGAACAACAAGCATACAATACAGCATTTGCATAATTTAAATTAGACAGCAAAATATAGCAAGGTATCTTGCCTAAGTCTTCGAGAGATGAATGCCAAAAGCCTGTTCCGGTAGCGTCTCCTGGCTGATCCAAAGACCCTAGACAATAATATAACACAATAATACAGGCATCAGATACTACACCTTATCTACGTACGGTTAAAACACTACTCTTGAATACTTGTTGCGAGTTCACTGTTGCTCGAGTTCAGCATCACGTGTGCATATAGCTAGGGTGTACACGAGTGTTGTCTTCGGTTAACAGGTGCCTCGGGGCAATAATTATCCAGTTACGGTTATCCCTGATTTATGTTCTATGCGAACACCTGTCGTTGGTTTCTATATTCAGTGCACGTGGTTTATGACCAGATGTTAAATTAACTAAAGTCCTTTATGACAAATATCGTGGTTAAGGAATTTTCTATTTATTAACAAATTCTATTTTGGTTAATCATTAAACCATAATCATTTTAATTAGGGTTAGAAAGGTTGTGTTTCAACTATGATTCTCGACACACAGACCCAACAATCATTCATGGACACGATACGTGGTGAGATGGTTAGAACACAAGAAAGAAACTGCTGGAGGACGAGTACCTGTTCAATAGGACGTGGGGCGTTTGCTCCTTCGACGAGGGTGTCTCCGGCAGCATGGATGGGTCGCCTCGCGGGTGGTGGGATAGTCGGGGTCGGGCAGTACTCCGGTCGGGCAGTCGGCTAGGGAGCAGTGCTCCGGTCGGGGGAGCAATCGGGCTGGCAGTGCAGCCGGTCGGGGGAAGCAGTCGGCTCTGGCAGTGCAGCCGGTCGGGGGAAGCAGTCGGCTGGGCAGTATAGCCGGTCGGGGAAAGCAGTCGGCTGGGCAGTGCAGCCGGTCGGGGGAAGCAGTCGGCGCTGGCAGTGCAGCCGGTCGGGGGAGCTATGGGAGCAGTCGGTCAGGGAGCGAGCGGCTGGGGCAGTCGGTCGGGTGAGGTGGTCGGGGTTGAGGGGTCCGGCCGACAGGGAGGTTTGTTTAGGTGGGGGTCGGCTAGGGCTTGGAGAGGGTGGTAAATATTTTCTTAGGGTTTCAATTGGAGGAACTTCATATATATATATATGTGTGTGTAAGTTGTGGGCTAGCCTCGGCTTGGGCCTATCTGAGCTCATTGAGGTGGGCTGGTCTAATGAGATAGTGTACAGGTGGACTAGGTTAAGTGTTGCTTGAGGTGAAATTAGCCTTAATTAAAATTAAATTACAAACTTAACTAGGTAATTCCTAATGTATTAAAAACATAAGGAACTAGATTTTTGAGTGGTACACAGGAGTCGTGGCCTAACGGCTTGGTGTAGACTGATACCCTAATTTGGGTACTTGGAATTTGGGGTGTGGTTGATCTTAAATTAAAAAATACTCAAATAAATCCTATATTTTACGAGGGGGTTTACAAAATTAGGATAAGATATTTAATTTTAATAACAAATAATATAATTTTTAACAGGTACAGAGGGGTGAGGACGCCAATATGGTGACTGTCTTCCTGGCCACCCATCGAAAGGGCGGAAAGCACATCGATAAGAAGGCCACCCAGACCTATGTACGTTACTTTATCTTGTGTTTGTTTTAATGTAACTTTGAAAATATGCAAATAAATATCTATATAGTTAGTAATAAGTACCTTAGACATTAGGAACTATTTTTCTAGGACGAGTATCTTAGACTACGTGAGCGGGCGACTGCTAGTGCACCTGTAGAGGGAGGGGCTGGTACTTCCTCGCAGCCCTCTACAGCTCCGTAGGTGGACGACTTCTGGATGACCGTCGTTGGTGGTCTTCAGAGGGGTATGTACTACGGTACGAGATCCTATGGTGCCTTTGTTGTGACGCAGTCATCCAGGCCCCCTTCAGCAGTGTGCATTCTTCGCAGCTTTCGCAGGCGTCAGCACAAGCCCAGGAGAGCATTGACCGTCAGATTGCTGACCTGCGTGATAAGTTGCTACAGAGGGTTACGGAGCAGCCCTAGTCTCATCCATATACAATCGATGTGACGATCATTGCACGTTTTGATACGCTTGAGCGTAGCCTATTGGAGATTAGGACTCTATGCCAGATGACAGAGCACAGCCTTACAGAGCTCAGGTCTATGAGCCAGATGACAGAGCGCAGCTTGGCAACTCTGGCCGCGTCTACGGAGCATAGATATGTGGAGCTGGAGGGGTCGCATATTGTTATAAGTGACTCACTTGGGAGGATACATGCGGTGCCAGATTTGTTGAGTCGGACGGTGGAGACAAAAACTTCGAGGATGGTATCTGCCATGGATTCATACAATGCTTGACTGCTAGCATTAGAGCAGATACGTCCTCCTGGTCCACCATTATCGATACCAACACCGACTCTAGCGATTCTACTGCCTCCTCTATCGGGATCGATGATGCTTTCTCAGGAGCAGTATGACTTCCTCTTATCCCAGATGCGCGACAGTGTTCCTCCTCCTCCTCCTCATGATCCACAATGGTTCTTATTGGGACTTTTTTAGTATGTTGGTGTGTATTGGCCCATTCTTTGGGGTTTTTGATGTACTTATTTTATACTTTTACTATATTATTTGGATGAGACAGATGTGACATTATTTTAGATTTATGTATTTAATTGTTGGGATATTCCTGCGTGTTTCGATTTCTTGACGTGTTTATGTATGTACCGTTGTTGAGTGTTCTACCGAAAGGGTTGACGAACCCAGAGAATTCAACAGATGGTTTCTCCGGGTCTTTTTATATAAATTGTAATTTTATAACTGTAGGCAAACTTTTGTTGGAAAATAATTTTAGAAATTGCATGTTTTTTTGTTTTTTTTAAAATTTAGTGACGTTCTGCGACGTTTACCAACGTGACAGTGCGTCGCTAAATTGTGTTAAAATATCGCTAATTGGTATCAGAGATGTCGCTAATCTGTGTCAAAATGTCGCTATACGTCCCTAAAAAGCTGACAAGGCAATTTTTGCTAGGTTAGCATTGGTGTAGCAAAACGTCGATGATAATATCATTGATATGGCGACATGCGACAATATACAACGTCGCTGATACACCTACGTCGCATAGCTGAATGTCGCTAATTTGGTGACGTGTACACGTCGCAAATATACCTCGCTATAGTGACGAATAGCGACGAATTTTTTGTCAGCGACCATGGATTATGCGACAACACCAAAACGTCGCTAATTATGTCGCTAATATATTTTAGCGATATTTTTTACCTACTAGCAACGTTTTTTGATGTCGCTATTATGTATTATTTTGGTAGTGTCGTGTTTCAAACGGAAAGCCTTAGTGCGGTCCATGCAATACGGACATGAGAGACGATCATGAGTGCTCCATCCCGATAATATTCCATAGGCCAAAAAATCGTTAATGGTCCACAAAAGTACTTCCCTCATCTGAATATTCTGCTTTCTAGAAATATCATACGTGTTGGCACCTACTTTCCATAGCTGATTTAACTCATCTATCAACGGCTGTAAATACACATCGATGTTCCTCTTCGGATTGTTAGGACCCGGGATAATAACGGTTAAGAACATATACGGAGTCTTCATGCACATCAAATGTAGTAGATTATACGGAGTGAGGATCACAGGCCAACACAAATAATGGGAGCCCAAAAGTCCGAATGGGGTAAAACCGTCGGAGGAGAGCCCCAATCTGACATTACACTGATCCGAAGAAAAATTGAGATACCCTCGATCAAAGTGCTTCCATGCTTCTCCATCGGATGGATGATCCAACACTCCTTAGATCTATTTTTTCCTGTACCAACTCATGTTTTTTACAGTCTCCTTCACCATAAATAACCTCTATAACCGCGGCATCAAAGGCAAGTAGTGCATCGAATCGGTAGGCTTCCTTACACCGACAAACCTTCCTCTACCAGTGGCCTTATAGCGATCAATACCACAAAATTTGCACACATTTTCATTCTTGTCGTCTTTGTAGTATAATATACACCCGTTGCGACATGCATCGGTTTTTTTGTATTCCATCCAGAGCGATCTCACCATACTCTTAAATCGGTAGAAGTCTTTAGGCAACTTAGCACCCTACGACAAGATCTCTCTAATCAACTCCATTAGTCGGTTGTAGCATTCTTGCGACATGTTAAAATTAGGCTTGATGCTCAATAATCCTTTAACCACCTCCAACGGTGAATGATCCTCATATCCAGGATATAATGGAGTCATTGCATTCTCCAGTAACTCCATGAACTTTGCAACATCGACATTAGGTGCCTCCTCAGCTGCATCATGATTATCCGAATTGAAACTAGGTTCGGCAATATCAAAAACTATGTTCATTCACCCATCGTCATAATCAGCGTAGTCGTGGACATCCATATACAGCTCCACATAAGGCTCTGACTCCGATGCTAAAGACACAAGTTCTCTTTGTGAGGTCCACTGATAGTAATTTGACATAAAATCCGTCGAGTACAAATGATATGTCACATCCACTTCTGAGTAATATTTTAAGTTATAATATCTCACACACGGACACTTAATTTTGGTGTCGTACATGTACTGAGGGAACGTCTTGACGAACTGCAGGAACTGTTTCACCCCCTGTATAAATTTATCCCGTACACCACACATGTCATCACGATGACGATTGTACATCCACGAACGATGACACATGTAGTAATTCAGATCCATTTCTAGATACTTCTGCAAAGATGAATAGACATCATTCAAGTATATTATCCAAATGGATACAAAGATGGATACATATGTAAACACTAATAAAGGATATGTGTGACGTCACGTATTCAGTGTGAGCCATTCTCTAAAAAAAATTATTTCTACAAGCCTTTTAAGGCTATTAGAGTTGGACTAGATTTCCAAAAGTTTACTAGATTTCTGGTAGAACTCCAATAGCCTCAAAATGCTTATAGAAGTAATTTTTTTCCAGAGAATGGCTCACATGGACACTTGACTTTGGAGGTGACGACAAGCGTTCCTAGTTATTCTACTTTTATAATAAGTATTATCTATGTGAAACTATTTACCACTTAACTTATATTTATCTAGCTTGTAACATAAACCTAGTTATTCTACTTTTATAATGAGTATTATCTATGTGAAACTATTTACCACTTAACTTATATAGCTAATCCTATACATGTAGCTATATATGCACTTGGTATCTAGGTATCACTTGATATTTAGTACCCCAGGTACTTAAGATATTCATAATTAACTCAATACCCCATACTCATATGCACTAGATATAAGTGCTATATATATATATATATATATATATATATATATATATATATATATATATATATGATATACCCTATATATAGCACAACAATCATAATTAGCACTACACTGATAACTATAACACAAATTCTACAGTCATCTACACACTCACACTATTCTCTATTTTACAACCCCACCAATTTACTCACACACAGCCTATATATGGGAGCACACACTAATACTCTATCAGTACTCTGATACCAAGATATCTGATACTCATATTTCATATATATATCTACTATCTCTTCACAACCCCACCAATTTTATATATATCTCCTACAATCTCTAAATACGTGTTATATACTAAACTAACTCTATTTGACCTATGATGCAAATGCTAAAAGATAAATTGTAGTCGCATGATTATCAACATTATCTCAACTTTTAGCTCAAAGCTCTACCGTCGAACAATTTTTGCATTACATATAAAATTTAGAGATATATAACTTCATTTTACTTATTTATTTATATACTTCACAAGTGTGGATCTATATTTTATGTAAATATATGTAAACACTAGAAATTTAAATCGAACGGATTAGAATGGGTTGAACTGAAACATGTCATATTTTAAAAGTAAACGGGACCCTTATATATATGCCTGAAAAGTATCGTATCTATGTTTGTATTAGTTTTGTGTGACCGTGTCGTGTTTGTGTCCTTCATACAAGTCCTAACCCTAGTTTCGTGTTAATGTTTGGGTGTTCATATCGTGTTTGTGTGTTTGTGTCGTGTCAGTATGTGTGTATGTATGTGTCGTGTCAGTGTGTCTATGTCTTGTCAACAAGAGGGAGATAGGATTACGGTTAGGATTATCTGACCCTCTGATCGAGGTAGGGGGTCATCAGGGTCGAGGGGGGCCGGGGGGGGGGGGGTCGTCAGGGCCAAAGGCCGCCAGGGAAGGAGGCCGAGTGGTGTGCGGGCAGGGGGCCGTTGGGGGTTGCCGGAGTAGAGAGGGGTCGGGATCGGCGGACCAGGGGGTCGAGGGGGTCACAGGAGTCGAGAGGGGTCGGGGTCACCGGGGCGGGGGGGTTGTGATGGGTGTAGGAGAGTATTTGGGAGAGGGGGACATCGAGATAATAGAGAAAAATAAAAAACTCAAAACCCTAAATTAACTTTTTAACAACGTCTAAATTGAACATCGTTAAACGTCACTAACTAAAAATATTTGCGACATCTTGCTATATTTATATCTGTCACTAATTAAAAAATAAGCAACATCGGTAACAATGTCGCCAAATGACGCTAAATAAAAAAATAGTGATGTTTAGCGATGATTAGCGACGTTAAAGAAGCGTATAGCGAGTATTCTTTAAAAAAAATCCAAGTACAGTCGTTACTAGTCGCGATGGGTCGCCAACAGCGACGTTTATTTTTGAAGTCGTTAAAATCTTTAACATTAGCGACGTTTTATGACGACGTCGCTAAAAATGTTGCTATTTCATCATATTTTGGTAGTATAACATCGAAATATTGTTTTAGTGCAGGTTCAAGGATGCTAATAAAGAAGAGGAGTATGTTGCTGCCAGATATTTTGGAAGCTTCGGTCAGCGCTCAATATTGGGTTCGTGCTGAAAAAAAAACTAAAAACTCAAGAGATGAAAGTGCCAACATCACTGAGCTGGACTTTCAGTCTCTTACTTTGGATGACGCTATTGAAGGAGGAGCTGAGCAATAAACTTCAATGAAAGATGGACGACAAAAAAAAGACATGTACATTTTTGTACAAGCTTTATGCAAATAAAATATCATATACAAGTTTCTATTTTTTTGTTACTCAATATTATAATACATTTATAATTTTATTGGCATTAATAAAATAAATTCAGCTTTTTCTTACTTAATGTTGTTAGTTATTTATATTTAACTTCTTTATCTCTATATAAATATCTATATAAAAAATTAAAGTTATATAAATATCTATTTAAATTTCAACTTATAAATTTATATTTAAATTAAAAAAATTATATAAAGATTTATACTTAAAGTTATATGAATATCTATATAAAAATATCAATTTTTTTTATCTATATAAAGAAAATTCTAGAAAAAGATTTATACATTTTTTTATAATTTATTCAAAATAAATTTCAATTTTTTTTCAACTTATACATATTTAAATTTATACTTAAAGTTATATAAATATCTATATAAAGAAATCAAATAAAATTTTCTTACTTAATGTTGTTATATGTTTTTATATAACATAACGCCTGTTTGTGATGTAATTGCGACTAACAAGTGATGAAATGAAATAAAATGAGACAACAACGTGTTAACAACGTAGTCTACATCGCTACGAGTTGCTAATGTCGTTGCTAATATGTTGTAGGTTTATAATTAATGATGGAGTCGCTAAGGGTCATCGAATCATAGTGACTAAACAAAATAATTTGACACAATGACTCATTTGTGTTATTTTAAGTCGATATGCATTGCAAATGATGTCGTTGTTACGTCGCAGATTCCATTTAAGTTGGACATCGCTAAGCGTTGCAGAAGTGTCGCTAAAATTTTAATATCAACCCGATCTCTCTCTCTCTCTCTCTCTCTCTCTCTTTCTCTATGTGTGTGTGTGGAAATTTTGTTTCTCCATCTCGATCCCCCAGTGCCCCCAAAATTATTTGTCCCCCTCCCATTCGTCACTCCCAGCTGCTGATCAAACCCCTTTGTCTGACCTCGACCAGGGTACCCCCACTATAGACTTCCATCCCCACCGCTCCCCTGAGAACGAGCCCTCCGGTGACTTGTCTCCTACGCCATCCATTTTGACCTTAGGCATCCGAGCCATCATGCCCTCTCTTTTTCCTTCTCCAATCTTCAATTTTGACTATTCGTATCCCGAACCCTATCTGATGGACACTACAACATGCACTAACACATACATGAATTGGTGGATTCTTCTTTGTACAAACATAAGTAAACTGTAACCCTATGTATGCAATGTAGGGCTTGATTTTCTCTATGTTATATATATATATATATATATATATATATAAATATATATATATCTCAAATTATGTCCAGCCTAGTGGTTAAGACCGATGCATATTATTCAGGAGGTTGCGAGTTCGAGCCTCCTGGGCGCCATTTAATTTTTCTTTGGAGGAATTAAGTGGTGACTTGGTGATGAGTGCAGCGCAGTTGCGGTTCAAGTGTGGTGCAGGTGCGGGCCTAAGGGCCGAGATGTGTTGGGGCCTTCGGGCCGGGATGTGGTAGGCCTTCGAGCCAGGAGCCTGTAATATATATATATATAATTGATTTGTTTATTCAAAAAATAACTTTATGGCTATCTATCCAGTCTTTTGTTGCTATAACTGGATAATGGATGAATTCAACAACTATCCACATACGTCATGACTCATATATAATCCTAGCCAACACAACTCATGGACTTGGTCTAATAATACTAATCTTTCACAAATGATAGTATATAAACTAGACCACAGCCTTTAGGAACATATATTGATAAGTCACTTTCCAGATGTATTTTGCTTACCCCAAAGTACAGGTTCCAATTATCATACTCCCTTAGTTCTCTATATTAGTACTATTTAGGGAAGGGATGGTGTTAAGAGTTTTAGATTCAATAGCAAGTGGCATATTACAGAGAGAGATCAAGAAAAAGTGAGTTAGGGAATTCATATGGTAGTGATTGGTGTCATTATGTTTAAATTGGTTACTAAGCAACATTTGGTGAAGAGAGCCCTAAAAGAGTAAAACATGAAGATTCATGGCAACAAGACAATCTCATAGTTTTGGAGGAGTAAGTTAATAGATAAAATGCAACAGACATCATTGCATAGTAATCTTATAAGGGAATAATACTCTCAAACTAAGAGTTTATTTGAGGAAGAAGTTGACCTAATATAATGTTGGGATCAGACATGTCCTGCAACCTCTCCTTGATTGTCACATCAATGCTAGCTGTCATGCGTAGCACCTTCTGCACTAATGGGATCCTGCCAACATCAATGAGACGACCAACATTGAAGTTCCTAACGATCAGCCTCAGCGTGTGTCTTAGCTGCCTGTCCCCGACTTTCGTCTTCCACCGGAATGTACTACCATTCCGACGAGCTTGTCCACCCTTGGTTGACCTGTAAAACCCCTAATTTTAAAAACTGTATTAATTATTTAATTAATTTATAGCATTTATTAGCTAATTAGAAGTAATATAATTTATTTAATATTTATTTTGACGTGATTGTGCAATAGAGGATTTATGGAGCAATTATAATTTTTCCTTAATTATTTTTATGTAGGAGACCCTGTGGACAGTTGATAGATTTATTGTATGCACCAATATAAATTCCTTGAATTGTATATATACATATACATACATACATACACATATATATATATATATATATATATATATATATATATATATATATATATATATATAAAGTTTATTAATAGAAAAGAATAAAAGAAATAGTAATAAATAGTATAATAATAATAATAATGTTAATAATAATAATTATAGAAATAGTAATGATAATAAGTAATAGTTATAATAATATTAGTAATAATAATAATAATATTATTATTATTAGTAATAATAATAAGGTAATTAAAATAGAAATAGAAAGAAATGAATGAATGAAAAAGAATTAGAAAGAAAAAGAAAGAAAGAAAAGAAAAAGAAAGGAAAAAGAAATTAAATTGGATCCAAACCCAAAACCCTATAGCTCCTAACCCATACCCGCCTAATTCCCTACCCGGCCCGCACCCATAGAGAAATAACCACAGCAGCAGTAGCAATCAGCCATCCCAACCCGCGCGTATGAGTTCACCCCCCGCTATATATATCTATTTATATACGAACCCTAACCTAGTCGTCTCTACCTCGACCCAGCGTCGACCTCCTCGACACAGCCACCGACCGTCGGAACCCCCAGTGCCGCCGCCGGAGATCGCGCAACCGCCGCCCTCGCGCCCCCGCGTGAGCATCGCGATTGCAGAATTTGACTACGACGACACCAACTTCACGCCCTGTTTTCCGCGCCATCGCTCGACCAAACTCGACCCCGTCTTAGCCGGTATGATCCCGACCTATCCCTCTTCCATCTCTGTATATTAGTTTACTTCAAACGGCACGTAATCCTAGGTAAAAATCGATGCCAAGTCGAGAAAAAATGACCACTTTTAATTTCAGAAATTCTGTTGCGATGTCCCATGTTCAAGGGCTCGTATCTCCCACCACAGGGATCCAAACCTAGAAATTCTTTTTGCTATGCGAAGACCACATAACCTTGATTATTTTTTGTCAATTACATTATTTTATTAGGCATTATATGTAGAATTAAAATAGGTTAAAAATCACAAAAAATCTGTATTTCTAAACTTCCAAAATTGTGATACGGAGTGCGCCCCGCCAAACGGGACCGCCCCGTCGTATACCAAGTATACCGAAAGGTGCACACAATATACCCAGACGTATGGGCTTTCACGAAAACTGATTCGGACGCATGTGCGTGTCAGAATCAACCCGATTTTACAACAAATCCCCTCTATCGCAACTTTTGCAAAATCTCACGCCATTTAGAGTACGCTCGTCAGAATGCGACAAAACTTATGCTATTGGATTCATGGTATCGCGCTGGTCCTGTGACCCAAGTTTTACATAATTCTGAGATAGTTGACCAAGTTGTCTATTGGCGGGCCATACAATTGACTTTTTAGGCGAATTTGTGTTCGGCTCACCGGAATCCAAAATTGGATGTACCGTTGAGTTCGTATTGACGTTTAGAATTGATTTAACCTATAATTTATCTCTTTTAAAGAGCTTTACCCTTGGCACGCTTTTCGGTGCAAAGTGGGCCACTTGTGGATCCCGCTTTGACCCAAAATTATCGTTTTGCCCCTGTGTCCAAATTGGACAAAAAGATAGTATTTTCTAGCTATTTTGCTTATTCTGGGAATGTTGGTGATGTTTATTTTAGCATATGGAGACGTTCATTCTGAGGCCGTAGCTTCTGATCCTGTGTGCTTGACTCTTGGACGTTACACTTTGCAGCTTTCTTACCAGGCAAGATACCTTGCCAAATTGCTTACAGTACTTTGCATGCTTATTATATTTCTGTATATTCATTGCATTTGTAGTTTTTTTCAGTTATTATTATATATTAGATATGTTGACACACACATGACACTTAGTATCATGAGAGGACAATCAGTAGGCGTATGGGCTTTAACCACTCTGGTAAACCGTAGTATATAGCTCGCACTACGGGCGTGTATCGCGCTGGTCGCTACCCCCGAGGTATAACAATTTCTGATGTCCCATGATGGGTGTGTGAGCTGTGAGGCTTAGATCGAGTAGCCTACCCTTGCCCATACGTCGAAAAGTTGTCCTCATTTTCATTCATATAGATTGTCTTGTACAGCGTACTTATATATTTTCAAACATTATACATGTTTACTATATTCAAATTGGCTTGCTTCTATTTATCTTGTTACGTCCCTTTGAGGACCTGGTCTCTTTCCAGGTGTAGATGTTCATGACTATTCGCAGGAGCACGGATCAGGACTTACTACTTATCTCTTCCGAGGAGGTCTTACCTTCTGAGCATCAGTGATTATCTCTAGCGAGGGATCACTTCGCTGATACACTTCTATCATCACCTCATTTTATATTGGAGATTTTATATCCCTCTCTCATTTTAGTATTGGGATAGTCATTGGTAGTGGATTTGTCTCCACCCGACTATTAGTTTGGATTATTCGGACTCATTATTCTAGTTTTGTTATTTCCTTTTTGTGACTTGTTGTGTTGATGAGATTTAGTATATCGGTAACTTGTGACAATATTTATACCACATGTGAGTCTATATTCATATTACAGCGTACGTGTGTATTATGGTATCCATATATTGGAGTTACCATATACATACGACTGACATGCTTATGTGTTCCTAGTCCTACATATTTTGGGACTGGAGCGTGACATATTTTTGTGGTGGCCCATGCAGGTCGAGAGCATATTGTCTCGATTACATTACTGTACCGAGCAAGCCTGCGTATAGGATTAGATTATAGGATATCATCCACTTAATTATCACCTCCCTTGATTTTGTTTTGCATTCTCATTTGATTGCATGCATTGTATCTTGCTTGATCCCTCCTCAACGTCAATCTTCTCTCGTGCTTGATAGTGGTTAGGAAGATAACTTGTACTAAGAATATATATTCAAGTATGCAATAACACTATTAATTAAATTATTATAATTTGGGTAGTATGCCTCATAACCTAGTAACACATAGACCTATTGCCCCATTAATAAAGTGTAATTGAATGACACCAACTATAGGCTTGCATAAGAAGATAGTATTTATCTAGACTATAGAACTTTAGTGTTTATCTAGACTGTAGAACTTAGAGGTCCATACACCCATTTGGCTGACTTTAAACAAGAAATTAGTATGACGACTGTAGAGGCACAACACCGATCTTCTTGGTGAACTTAGATTATTTTGTACCTTCCTTCATCATAATCAAGCGTACTTATATTTTTACTACCTTGACTTATGCTGCTATTATAGCCTAGTTTTTAAAGATTATTCTTTTATTGAGCTTGTTCATGACATATATATTATTGGGGGCCCACACTAATATATTGTCTAAATCAGAATCGGTGTCTTATAGTCTGATCAACCGTAGTGCACTTGGTTCGCTCTTTGTATCACTACTTTATGTGGATTGAGATATAGTTGACTCAACTTGTTAGACGAATATACTTGCCCTCTAGACTGTACAGAGCATATCATGTCAGGTACATAACTGTTCTGATATGAACATGCATATAGGAGTTTACCTAAATAAGATTTTAATCCATAACTGCCTTGGCAACTCCCTTTCGAATTCTCTAATCCCTTTGAATCCCGTACTCGTATTCTATCACCTCCTCCTTGAACTCTTTATTGTTGTTTTTCGTCTTTTCTTATTTCGGAAAGATGAACGTTCATGCTTATTATAAGTTGATACACGGATAGTACATGATATACCCCATAGGCCAAGCACTCATGATGACAAACAAGAGAGCGCAGGCACAGGAAGTCGTAGGTACAGGTATGACCTTTAGTTATATTTGTCATTGCATACTCATGACCCTCTTTATGACATGGGATCTTAGATGTATAAATAGACATAGAATTATATATAAGGTAGTTTAGCATATATGAGGATGTATTGATATTCTACCCAGATGACATATACGCAATGCTAATAGATGACACGCGTAGCAGTAGTAGTATTCTCTTCCTATCACCATCTCGCCCTCTTGGGTGGCTCATCTTCTCTTCTCTATCCATTCCGTATCTCATGCTTAACTCTTCCTATTATAGTCATATCTCTCCGTGCCATTATGAATTGTTTGATTACTTCAACCTCACCCTTATTTGGTTAGTTAAAATATAAATGGTTTAGTAAATAATTAATAACTAAAAGATAAGTTCTTAATAAATACCCTTATGTATATGCACTGTAGCAATATCTGTATTCTTTAACCCTTAAGTAGCATCATTTAGCCTAATAGAAATTTGTTAGATTGGTTGAAATAGATCATACTCCTAATAGTTTTATAAAGTTAGTCAAGACCTTAATTGTTACTCTAAAACCTAGACTAAACCTAGAAAGAGTTGAAGGCACTTGTTACGAACTGACAACTATGACAAATCGCTAGCAAAGTAGCGACAGTTGCAGCTAGACCGTTGTAGTAGAGTAGTTAAAGTATTTACAGACATATTGGTCAGGTGGCATGGCAGTATTAGACTACGATACTTGACGGTTACAAAGAAAAATCATGGTTATAAGATTCAAGACAAGTACCCCAAGATTCTTGACCTAATAAATATATTTGTCTTACAACCTAGACAATAGCCTCAAAAGACTTGACTACTAGTAGAATTCTTGTAAGTTGGATAGTATAGACGAGTTAGAGGATAATAGAATAGTGTATGGACAATAAATAAGGAAGTCTTAGAATGACAGATCATGACTTTTAGGAAGCACTGCTAGATAGCAATGTAGTGTAATAGCTATAGTAATTATTATGAATATGGGTTAGTGTCAATTTCGAGGACAAAATTTTTGTAAGTTGGGTAGAATGTAAAACCCCTAATTTTAAAAACCATATTAATTATTTAATTAAATATTTAATTGATTTATAGTATTTATTAGCTAATTAGAAGTAATAGAATTTATTTAATTTTTATTTCGAAGTGATTGTGCAATAGAGGATTTATGGAGCAATTATAATTTTTTTCTTAATTATTTTCATGTAGAAGACCCTGTGGACAGTTGATAGATTTATTGTATGAACCAATATAAATTCCTCGAATTATATATATATATATATATATATATTTATATTTATATATATAAAGTTTATTAATAGAAAAGAATAAAAGAAATAGTAATAAATAGTATAATAATAATAATAATAATAATGTTAATAATAATAATTATAGAAATAGTAATAATAATAAGTAATAGTTATAATAATATTAGTAATAATAATAATAATGTTATTATTATTATTATTAGTAATAATAATAAGGTAATTAAAATAGAAATAGAAAGAAATGAATGAAAAAGAATTAGAAAGAAAAAGAAAGAAAAGAAAAAGAAAGAAAAAAGAAATTAAATTAGATCCAAACCCAAAACCCTATAGCTCCTAACCCATACCCGCCTAATTTCCTACCCGGCCCGCACCCATAGAGAAATAACCACAGCAGCAGTAGCAATCAGCCTTCCCAACCCGCGCGTATGAGTCCCCCCTGCTATATATATCTATTTATATACGAACCCTAACCTAATCGTCTCCACCTCGACCCGGCGCCTACCCTCTCCACACCGCCGCAGACTGCCGGAACCCCCAGCGCCGCCGCCGGATACCGCGCCACCGCCGCCGCCGCGCACCTGCGCGAGCATCATGATCGCAGAATTTGACTGCGATAACACTAACTTCATGCCCTGTTTCCCGCACCATCGCTCGACCAAACTCGACCCCGTCTTCGCCGGTATGATCCTGACATATCCCACTTCCATCTCTGTATATTAGTTTACTTTGAACGGCGCACAACCCTAGGTAAAAATCGACGCCAAGTCGAGGAAGAATGATCACTTTTAATTTCAGAAATTTTGTTGCGATGTCCCATGTTCAAGGGCTCGTATCTCCCACCACAGGGATCCAAACCGAGAAATTCTTTTTGCTATGCAAAGACAACCTAACCTAGATTATTTTCTGTCAATTATATTATTTTATTAGGCGTTATATACAGAATTAAAATAGGTTAAAAATCATGAAAGACCTATTTTTCCAAACTTCCAAAATTGTGATACAGAGGAGCGCGCCCCGCCAAACGGGACAACCCCGTCGTGTACCAAGTTTACCGAAAGGTGCGCACGGTATACCCAGACGTGTGGACTTTCGTAAAAACTGATTCGGACGCGTATGTGCGTCAGAATCAACCCGTATCCGCGATAAATCTCCCATATCGCAATTTTTGTAAAATCCTGCACCATTTAGTGTACGCTCGTCAAAATGTGACAAAACTTATGAAATTAGATTCGTGGTATCACGCTGGTTCTGTGACCCAAGTTTCACGTGATTCTGAGACAGTTGACCAAGTCGCCTATTGGCGGGTCCCACGGTTGACTTTTTGGGCGAATTTGTGTTTGGCTCACCGAAATCCAAAATTGGATGTACCGTTGAGTTCGTATTGACATTTAGAATTTGTTTGACCTATAATTTGTCCCTTTTAGAGATCTTTACCCTTGGCACACTTTTCGGTGCAAAGTGGGCCATAAGTGGACCCCGTTTTAACCCAAAATTAACGTTTTACCCCTGTGTCCAAATTGGACGAAAGGGTAGTATTTTCTAACTATTTTTTTATTCTGGGAACGTTAGTGATGTTTATTTCAGCATCTGGAGACCTTCATTCTGAGGCCGTAGCTTCTGATCCTGTGTGCTTGACTCCTGGACGTTACACTTTGCAACTTTCTTACCAGGCAAGATACCTTGCCAAATTGCTTACAGTACTTTACATGCTTATTATATTTCTGTATATTCATTGCATGTGTAGTTTTTTTCAGTCATTATTATATATTAGATATATTGACACACACATGACACTTAGTATCATGGAGGACAATCAGTAGGCGTATGGGCTTTAACTACTCTGGTAAACCGTATTATATAGCTTGCACTACGGGCGTGTGTCGCGCTGGTCGCTACCCCCGAGGTATGTCGATTTATGTAGAGTCGCGTTGGTCGCTACCCCCGAGGTATAACGATTTCTGATGTCCCCTGACGGGTGTGTGAGCTGTGAGGCTTAGATCGAGTAGCCTACCCTTGCCCATACGTCAAAAAGTTGTCCTCATTTGCATTCATATAGATTGTCTTGTACAGCGTACTTATATATTTTCAAACATTATGCATGTTTACTGTATTCAAATTGGCTTAATGCTATGTATCTTGTTACGTACCTCTGAGGACCTGGTCCCTTTTCAGGTATAGATGTTCATGACTATTCGCAGGAGCACGGATCAGTACTTACTACTTATCTCTTCTAAGGGGGTCTTACCTTCTGAGCATCAGTGATTATCTCTAGCGAGGGATCGCTTCGCTGATACACTTCTATCATCACCTCATTTTATATTGGAGATTTTATATCCCTCTCTCATTTTAGTATTGGGATAGTCATTGGTAGTGGATTTGTCTGCACCCGACTATTAGTTTTGGATTATTCAGACTCATTATTCTAGTTTAGTTATTTCCTTTTCGTGACTTGTTGTGTGGATGAGATTTAGTATATCGGTGACTTGTGACAATATTTATACTACATATGAGTCTATTTTCATATTACAGCGTACGTGTGTATTATGGTATCCATATATTGGAGTTGCCATATACATACGGCTGGCATGCTTACGTGTTCCTAGTCCTACGTATTTTGGGACTGGGGCATGATATGACCCAACCAAGTGGACTGTACGATTCTCTAGAGATTCAAACTCCTGAACTAGTCCACCTTCGTGTCTGACACTGAAGCTCCCCCATACACATGCATCCTCGAGTAGAACATCATGCACTGTGCATGTCGTTGATGACCCATAGTGTCACACCCTAGTCCCAAAATACATAGGACAGGAGTACGTGGAAATGACTAGATACGTATCAAGTAGACTCTAGCCTAACTCGAATAGGTATACGTTGACTATAGAAAAATATATCTATCTAAAATATCAAGTCAACTATATCTCAATCCACATAAAATAGTCATACGAAGAGCGAACCAATTGCACTAAGGTTGATCAGAACATAATACACCAATTCTAATTAGACAAATATATTAGTGTGGGCCCCCAATAACACATATTCATGAACAAGCTCGATAAAAAAATACGATTACAAAACTAGGCTATAATAGCAGCATAAGTCAAGATAGTTTAAAAATATAAGTACGTGAGATTATGATAAATAAAAGTACAAATAGTTCAAGTTCATCAAGAATCTGAGACTCATCCGATGGAGACAAATCCATTACTAGTAGACGAAAGAATAAAGACAAGAAAATAAAACTAAGTCCATGCTAAAAATAAACTAAGCATTTGCAGGACATCAATTATTGTCGTACCCTCAGTTCCAGGTCCATACGTTTGTAGGTAATCCTCGTCTTCTAAATCTGGAAAGGAACCAGGTCCTCAGTGGGAGATAATAAGATATATAGAAACATGCCAAAAGTACAGTAAATAAACATGCAATATAGATACGAAAATAAACATAGGGAACAAGCACAACTAAGATGGTGGCATGCCAAAAAAAAGCGTGGTACTAGACATGGCTAACAAAAAAATAGAATAATTCTATAGAGTATAGCCAAGGTAAGAGTCTCCCAATCTATAGAAAATCTCTATTGTAGTACAATGCAAGGTTCTCCCAATAGAGAGTGGTCAAGTAGCCAATCCTAGTATCAATCTCCTCTCCTAAAGGAACACAAAGGTCAAGTCGTACTTAAGTCAAGTCAGGTCAGTCAAAGTCAAGTCAAGTACGAGTAATACGGTCAAGTCGTGTGTACAAGAATACGAGAATCTAAACAAGTATGGTGAAGCATGAAATCAAGTATGTGACAAAAAAATAGAGACAAGCAACATGCATGGAACAATAAACAAACATCATGAAGCATTTACAAGAAACATATGATAGACAAAAAATAAATAGGCATGAACAGAAACGAGTAAAAATAAGCATGTATACTATACAAGAGTTGGCAATGTATCTTGCCTGAAATTGCATCCAAATTTGTGCTAGGGTCGTAGTTCATCAAAAGTTCTCAAGCCTATAAATACAAACAAGATTATAAATTTATGTTTATTTCCTTAAACTTAGTATATATAATTTTAATATAATCACTACCTATTTATTTATCTATCGTTTATTATGATTCAACAATCTATCTTATGTTATTATAATATATCTTGATTTTAAATGGACACTAGCCAATCAATCCTATTTAATTTTGCTATTATTACATTTCTATTATTAGGCTCTGGAAAACCTTCTCTCTTAAACTTTTTTTTGTGTGTGCTTTATCCAAGCCGGACCGTGACTATATAAGCCACCCAGCCGTCCGAGAAAGAAATTCAAATCTAGGACCTACCCGTGAGATTTTAATTTCTCATGGGTTTTAATTTCTCATTTTCAATCTTGTTGCTTAATTAGTTTGGAAAATTTTGATAGATAATGTTGTTCACATTCTACTGCTGCTATATAAAAATTCTTTTTATGCTTAGTTCAAATTTTTAACACAAACTATTTCCTATTCTATTGCGTGTAGAATGATTCAAGTGATAGTTAATTGGTATCAGTTAAAAGCACTTAACTTTCTTACATTAAAGCAAATTGTTATTATGTTTAGTTCATTAGGTTGTTTCCTTTTTTTAACTATCCGTATATCATATTATATATTCATTTCTCTCTACTATTTTTTGTCTTCGTCATCAATTTCGAGGGAGCTACTCAATTTCGATAAATGACAAAGGGGGAGAAAATATGTAAAATACAAAAGAAAGGTGAGAAAAGAAAACGGTATTGATACTCTAAAGATGTAAACCCCCTCACCCAAAATAGATATTTTGTGTATATTTTATATTATTATAGGTATTGAATTTCTTTAGAGTATTCTGTTATTTAATTAGCAAATGAATTTCTTGATATATTTACTTATATAAATATTTATTTAGAATCATTTTTAGGTTATTTTAGATTTTTGAAATTAATTAGGATTTATTTGAATATATATAGTCTTAATATTAGATAGATGCTAATTTAGTGTTAATAGATATTAATAAGATTTTATAAATTATTTGTATTATATTTAATTATATTCAAGATTATAAATTATTGAGATAGATTCAAACTCTACTTTAAATTAATTCAAATCATGAACCTACTAGGAATACAACTTAATGTATATCATATCCTTATTTAAATTCATCATAATCCTATCCAAATTAACCAATCCTAATTGTATTTAATTAAGTAGTCTCCACCATTATAAATACCTCATCCTTCATATTTTTCTTCCCCAAAATTCCTCTCTTTTTCGTCCAAAAAATAGCCAAAATTCGTCTTAAATTCAGCCTCATTTTCTACTAGTTATGACGAATTAAAAAGACGATATCTCCTAGCTTCGGACTCCAAACGTGCTCCAGTTTTTTTTGTTAGAACGATAATGAGGTTAGCTTTCTGATTATATAATTTTTTTTGCGAAATTATGATTATTAAATTCTAGAAAATTTGTAGAGCACAGCATGTCTGAAAATAGACGTGTTTTGATGTTTTCGCGATTTCGGGAGAACCAGGAATCAGAATCACAAACCGTTTAAAGTTTCGGAAAGCTAATGTCGAGATCATCGACATATATTTTTTCCAGAATTTAATTCGAAGTATTTACATACTGTTAATTCTGTAGAACTTCTAGGTTAGAATTTAACCATCGGTGCACAATACAAAATTTGTATGTGCCATAATTCCCAAACGAATTTGAATTCAGACGAGCCGTAAATTCCAGTATGTTTTTGATGCTGAAATCTACAGGAAATCATGCATGAAAGTCGAGTTTGTATCGGTTGACTTTTTGGTCAACAGATCGCCTCGATTTGCGTGCCATGAGTCTCGAGTTAATAAAATTCAGTTTTTTGGACAAAATTTAGGAATTAACATAAAAATTAGAATAATAAGATTAAAATAGGATTTTAGAGTAACTATTCCAGAATTAAATAAATTAAAATAAACTATCTTTTGACGTGATAAATTTGTAATACATAGGCTATTTGGACTGTGACTTGGACTTGGATTCATACCAGCAGCAGGACCCCAGACAAGATACCTTGCCAAATTATTTACAGTATGTTGCATGCTATTTATATTTCTTTTTATTTATTTCATTTCTGTATAGTTCTTGTATGTGTAGTTTTTCTCCAGTCATTACTATGTATTAGATATGTTGACACACACATGGCACCTAGTATCATGGGAGGACAATCATTAGGCGTATGGGCTTTTAACCACTCTGGTAAACTATAGTATATAGTTCGCACTACGGGCGTGTGTCGCGCTGGTCGCTACCCCAGAGGTATGTCGATTTCTGTAGAGTCGCGCTGGTCGCTACCCCAGAGGTATGTCGATTTCTGATGTTCTAGACGGGTGTGTGAGTTGTGAGGCTTAGATCGAGTAGACTACCCTTGCCCATACGTCGAAAAGTTGTCCTCATTTGCATTCATATAGATTGTCTTGTACAGCGTACTTATCTATTTTCAAACCATATGCATGTTTACTGTATTCAAATTGGCTCGTATTTTCTGTATCTTGTTACGTCCCTCTAAGGACCTGGTCCGCTGCCAGGTGTATCTTTTCTTGAGTATTTGCAGGAGCGCAGATTTGGATGGTTACATGTGATCCGAGGATGTCTTCTCTTCGAGCTATGATGGATAGCTGGTATTCTTATATTGTGTTGTGGTGTTGTACTCATATTGTATTTGCTCTTATATTCAAGTTGGTAGTGGATTTGTTTCCATCCAACTATCATCCTTAGATACTTCTTATTGAGATCTAGTTTCATAGATACTGTTTATTTATCTCTATATGATTTTGGTGGATGAGATTAGATTTTACCCTGTGACTTGTGACATATGTTTATACCACTTGTGGATTTTGTATTCATATTACAGCGTACGTATGGATTTGGTTTCCATATATTGGAGTTGCCATATCCATGCGGCTGGCATGCTTACGTGTTCCTAGTCCTACGTATTTGGGACTGGGGCGTGACAAAAGAATAATCAGTACAAGTACTATGGGAGAGCTTCTTTTTTTCATAAATGATCAGTACAATTACTACGGGGGAGCATTCTTAAGCTTCGTCCAGCTTCCTTCATATCCTCGCATCCTATCAGAGTTACTGTATTAGAATTTATATTTGTATGGTTTGTCAATTATCATAATGGGGGAGATTGTTGGCACAGTGTGGTCACATACCAACCTGATTTTGATAATTGACATAACCAGACTTAATACAAATGGACTGCTACAAAGTACAACGATTCTACACCTACCAGAAGATACCTGCTACAGTCGTTTGTAGTTTCTTGGTCTTTTATTTTATTTTGAATTTTGTATTTTATTTGAGTCTAGGACAAATGTAAATCGAGTCGCACATGACAACTAGATGGCACTCAAGTCGACTCAATTAAGCCTACCCAAAATTTAGTCCAAACCCAACTCAAACTTGACCTAAACTTGTAAACTAGATTCTAGAACAAGGGTGATAGAACTCAGCCAGAGTTCAGACCGAATTCGGTCAAAGCTAAACCCAGTCCCTTGGTCTTCACTTTATCCCACGAGTTCAGGGTACAACGTTGGAATTTATGAACATTAGGATATCCAAACTCTGCCCGAACTCGGTCAGGAAAAAGGCTATAAATAGTGAATAAATTTCACCATTTTAATTAACTCATTCACTCAAGCTCTTAATTTCTTATCTCTACTATCTGAGCTAAACCTTTCCATTCCAAAAAGCAACTCCAATAGCTTTCTAATTTCCAGTGCATCTTTGATTAGAAGTTTTGTTTGAGTTGTACAAGCTTGAAATTCAGTTATAAAATTCTCAAGTTAGAAGTCGTCGTGCTCTTCACATCAAAGCATGTGATTTTGAAGTTGGCGAGTTCTTTGGATCAAAAGCTCATGTATCTGTAGGAATTTTACAAGCATTCGGATCAAAGCTTGTGTTATATGCTATTTCACAAATAGTAGATTAACTCCGAGCAAGAGTTCTCGGGCATGGCTAGTCCTCCAGGAGGAAAACCATGATAAAATCTTGATGTTTACGTTTGATTTCATAGCTTAGTTTACTTTACCTTACTTACACTCTGCTTATACTATAATCTTAGTCTTACTTATTATAGCAGTTCTATAAGTTGGTAATTGCCTTACTTTAATTGGCTTATTGTCACACACACTCTATTCATCCCCCTTTATTGTGACTATAGTTGCCCCTTCAAAGAGTTTAATAAGAGCCTTAACTTTTGGAATTGTAAATAAATATAATGATGGACTGGTAGTAAGTAGGCTTTGACATAATAATGGATTGGAATTTAACCTCATATTTTAAAGGCTAGCATCACAAACTGATGGACTATATATATATATATATATATATATATATATATATATATATATATATATATATATATATATATATATATATATATAATTGATTTTAAAAAACTTAAAAATTGGAAAAGGAATTAGTGGACTTGGCTTAATAACTAAGCCAACCCTTAGCATAACTTATTTTTTTATTAGTTTAAGCATAGCTAATTGGTGCATTTTTCTTGTCTATTTGTGGGCCATTAGGAATGCGGTATCTCCGTCTTAAAATTTATGCCGAACTTCTATTCTGGACTTCTTTATATCGAACCTGGCTATTTGGACTGCTCTTGACTCATTGGGACTTACAACATTTGGGATCATCTATAGTAGTTTGACATTGTACCTTTTTTGTGTTGACATATTCGTGTCGCATACGTCGACTCAAACTAAATTGAGGCAACTACATTACAACTATGGATTTACCCTTACATTATAAATTTTATTATGGATTTACCCTTACACTATGATTCGCCAGTTATCATGATTGAGTTATATTCGTGTCGTGATTCGTGGTTATCCGAATTTTAATGCATGAGTCCGAGTTGTGATACGTGTTTATCGTGTCGTGATTTCGTGAGCATCTGTGTCATCATTCATGACTATCCGTATTCATGATATGTGTTATTCATATCGTGATCCATGATTTTTTGTTCTTCATGAGTCATGACCATATATCTATTTTTTGTGATTCCTGATACATAATTTCTTATTTTTTATAATTATTATGAGAGAGAGAGAGAAAGAGAGAGAGAGAGAGAGAGAGTTGGGTGGAAGAATACACTAGTAGACATGTGGTAAACCCTATTCGATCTGATAGATAGCAGTCGTACATTTCATGTACAACGTGTCATATTAAACCCCCACATGCTGAACCTTATATTCTAGGTCATACGGTATCATTGTTTCTTGCCAGCTCTTGTATTTCTTGATTCTAGTTTCACTTGCTTACATATTTCCAGTTCATGTTTCTAGTTTCATCTTATTACTTGTTTCATTACATGATGTACATTATATGCTAGTCTAGTTTACTTATTGAACAATACTCATCATGATAGATTTATACATATATTATGTACTTTCGTAGCTATAACAATAATTTCTCCAATCCTAACTGGATATGTTGAAAATATTAGGAATATTTTTCCCCACACACTTGGACTTTTGGACAATGATATAGTTGAGACTGTTTCTTCACCTTGGACCATGACTTCTGGAAAGTTCTAGTTTAGCATTCTCTATTTATAGTATGTTTTCCTACTTTTCTTTCTTTTAGTTGTTGACAAAATTTGTCTCCGGAATATTTCATGATTTGTATAAGTATTAGACTATAGACTTTAGATGATTTTGTGATATTGTATCAAATTATCTTTCCTTATTCATTTTTTCCTTTAAAATATTATGATTGAGTACATATTGATAATTGGTTGGACTTATAATGATCATGAGATCTAGACAACGTTCTACCGTCGATATTGTGGCGTAGCTGGACGTACCCATGCACTCGTGCCCGAACATCCGGGTGTATGTCGTGAAACATTTTTATGGTTGCCCATGCATGTTAGACTTCGAAAATAGTACGATATCATGGTAGTGCCTATGTTTAGTAGTACTGCTCTGAGCCTTCAATAGAATATGATTTATGGATTATATGAGATTATAAGAAGAAGGATACTCAATCACAAATTAGGATGTCTTGAAGGATTCCTGGGATGACCCTTGAGAATCTTACTATAAACCCTATTTAAACTTATTTCTACTCACTTTCGTTCTCCTTCACCTTTATACTTGTATATTGTTGAGCTTAATTGTTACACGGAGATAAATTTTATGGACTATGTTAAGATATATTCTGATGACGTATTTAGGTGAGACAATAAAAACTGTAACCGTCTGGAGTCTAGAGTTACCGCAGTCATACTAGCTGTCGTGGCAAAAAAGTTTAGAGACATAATTTTAGATATACATATCTTAGTTATATAATTTAAAGTTTCTCACAACCATATTTCCTGGCGAGGCAAAAATTATGAATAACATGATTATAGATATATGTACCTTACCTATGGAATCTATAGTTTACCACAACTATGCTAACTAGTGCTGCGAAGATTCTGGGTAACATAATTTCGGATAGACGTTTCTGATTATCAGATTTTATCTTAAATTAGTTCTTAGTATATCATCTCTATCATCCTTAATTACTCAAATCTTATTATCATTAAATTCTATTACATCTTGTCCTTTGATTATCTTATGTGTCTTTAATCCATGGATCTTTAAATTCGTTCAGAATGACGAGGTCCAAGCATAGAAGTCACCGTCGTCACACTATTCTCTCAAAGTTGTTAGATAAAGGATCAACAGATCCGAAGACAACCGAGACCATTCCTTCTCCATCATCCCTTCCAGCTCAGGATAGAGATATCTTTAGTTTCTCTAGTTTAGTTCCCTATAGATATTTACCTTTATTAATTCCTGATGTAGCTTCCTTGGATAATGCACATCTCTTAGAGGTATTTAGAGGATTCTTAGAGACGAAGAGAGTTCAGGCTGAGATTAAGAAGGCCCAAAACGAGGCACAAAAGGAACAAACTGCAGTTTTGAAAGAGGGCTTAGAGAATGCGCAACGTGTGTCTCTTACAACTTTAGACATTGTTACGACTCAACAGACTTCACAACTAAATATTAGGAATATCTTAGATTTTGTGAAGAAGAAATCCTGTGATTTCTATGGCACCGAAGGTATCCTATATGCGGATGAGTGGCTAGAGGACATTGAGAGAATTTTTGGCATGTCTCGATTACATAATGATCTAAAATTGAGGCGGTAGGACTTTAACTCCATGATATTGCTAGGACTTGGTTCAGAAATGAAGACAAGCTTATAGTGCCAAACCTCACTTCGAAGAAGTTTAGAGACCTTTTAAAAAGAAATTCTTCACCGCAGTGGTAAAGGAAACTCTTGATAGACAATTCCAGAACTTGGAGAAAGGAAGTAGCATAGTAGATGAGTATGCTACAGAATTTATTAGGCTTAAAAGATTTGCAGAGTATATGGTTAGAGATCCTGAGGATAGAGCTTGTAGATTTAGATAAAGCTTGGCCATGGAGATTAGAGTCTATGTCTAAGCAGATGGAGCCACGACATATGCAGAGATAGTATTAGTAGCACAAACAGTTGAGGTAGACTTGGAACGCATTCCGAAGAGGGATCGAGATTCTTTTGGAGGCAGTGGTAGTAGTTTATGACTGATAAAGAGTTCCTATATTCAGCCGGGTACTTTCCAATATCATCAGCAAAATTTTCCAAATGGAGCTCCAGTTCAACAGTTTCAACTACAACCGCCTCTTTCTCTTTTAGCACAATTCAACAACATCACCAGCATCAGGAGAGGTAGAATGGGATAGTAGGCATGCGTGCCTATTGTTGAGGACCAGGGTACATTTTGAATAATTATAGAAGAAGGTTGGAACAATGTCTCTTTTTTGGATCAGCAGAGCATCGAGTGCGAGACTGCCCCCTCGTTCCTCTACTAACCGTTCTGAGGCCGACTCAGCAAGTAGTAGGAGATTACTAGCAGTAGATCCCCTTGACCATTAAGGTAGATACATGTATTACTCTGTCCTATTTTAGTAGATCCTTGTACATATTAGTGTCGTGGTTAGTATAGACTAATAGTTATAAAGGATATTGGAGGGAAGTTGCAATGAGGATTCTAATCATCAATAGTTGGTATGAGAGGATTTTTTATATATGTTAGGGTTAACCATAGTTGAGGTTATACTAGTATTTAGGAGTTATAGATTGCTATCAACCTTCCCTATGTTAGGTTATGCATCTACTATTCCATTTAATCTTGTCAAAATTTAGTACCTTTATCTGACAACTTATTTGATCATATTAGAAATACGTCCTTACCAAAGACCTATTCCAATTCCAATAGAAGAATGAACAAGCTAACACTTTCTTTAAGTATAGTTAGAAATATATCTGTCATGACCCGCACCCGGTATAGGGGCACGAGTGCGTGGGTACGTCCAGCCTACGTCGCAGCATCGGCGGTAGAACGCTGTCTAGGTCACAATCGTACTAATCACTCTCACATGAATATCCAACTCCATAAGGAGACACATATATCATAATATAATATGGAATACTCAATCACATAAACTAAAGCACGATGAGATATCGAAGAAAACAAATGAAATACAAGACAAGTCTAAACAACAATAAATAGTCTAACCTGCAATCAATAACATCCAAGTCTCCAAGTATGCCGGAAACAAGTCCTCTATGTCACGGTCTGAAAAAAATATCCAGTCAGAATTGGAGCAAAGTACAAGCACTAACAGCAGTTCCATATATATTGACAAAAACTATAATACAGTGTAAAGAAATACAAGATGGATATATGTACTAGAAATAAGAAATACTAGTGAGCATGAATATACTAGAAATAGAAATACTAGAGCATATGTCATCATCAATGGTACACTAGCAATGAACAAGAATAAAAGTGCATGCTAGAACAATGAACTGGAATATAGGTGAATACTAGAACAATAACTAGAACATGGAGAAATGCTAGATCAAGACTAGATATACATGTATAGACTATCTAGCTAAGTATGTGAAACATCAGCATATCATGTGATCGGCTTGGGACTGATCAGGCTTGCTATATATGACTAGCTATAATTTATGTAAGGTCAGGCTAACCATCCGGATAGCTATGATGCAAGCAATAGTCAGGCTAATCATACATAACAGGCTATTAGGCATGTAATGGTCAGGCTGCACCGACGTGAGGTGTGGGTGAGCTATGGTTCATGTAGAGTTGGGTATGATCACATAATCTACTAATATTTCCCTGTTTCCCCAGCTAGTACGATGGATTCCAATCATGACTCCTCGTGATAGGTCTCGATGATGCCAACTCGTGTATACAACAGTGTCAGAATCATGTACGCTATACAACTAGAATTATAGAGATAATCAACATAATAAAAACTGTCAGAGAATGTACTCGCATGTGGTCCTTAGCTGGCAATACCAATATCCTATTTTCGAGGTCTTGTCTGAAATATCCAACAGTCCTATAGACATACCATATAATACAATATTGCATCAGTCATTACACTAACACACAATCAACATAAATACACTGAACTCTGGGGCTATGCTAGGTATGACACTGGTCAACTAGCAGGGTTAAAGTCCGTCTAATTGCACGGGTGTCGTGTCTGTAATTGCTGTGCAAGATCAGACAGTCAAAATAACACGGGTCTCGCCAGTACGTCAGTGTACATAAGGCAGTCTTCTAATAATTTACAGGGTCACATGGTCAAGGTAAATACGGAATATCCGTAATTAATAGTAGGTCTCCTAGTACATCTATAAACATACATAGTCTTAACTAGTATATAAAATTAATTACTTACAATTTATATATATACCAATTAAATACATATACAATATATATATATGTATATATATACCAATGAATAAGAATCATCGGCCTTCTTACGGCTAGGACTAGCTCGTCGACTTTGAACACTCTTTCTTTACTTTATGATTAAAAGCTCTGGAAATGCGTGCTTGGTAGAGTGCGATACGCTGTTGAGCTTGGAGGCGTTTCTCGTCTAATCCTTCTAGCTCTTGGAGCCTTAACAGGTTATTCTTTTCTCGAGTCAGCTCACTAGTCACGGCTATCCTGAACGACGGGATCTGGATTTCGATGGGAAGAACTGCTTCGCTCACGTAGACCAGTAAAAAGGGGGTACAACCTGTCGGTATCCGTACCGTTGTACGGTATGCCCAGAGACATTCGCCCAGCTTCTCGTTCCAGTCCCTTTTGTTTGAAGAGATGAATTTCTTCAAGAGTTTGATAATGGTTTTGTTGAAAGCTTCCGCCAAACCATTAGCAGCCGGATAGTATGTCGTAGAGGCAATATTGTGTATCCGATTTTTATTGCAAAACCGATGAAACGCTTGGCTGATGAACTGAGGCCCATTGTCGTGAATTATCCTCCGGGGTACCCCGAAGCGAATAATGATGTGATGCTTGATGAAGCTGATCACATTAGATGCCTTTACCTCAGCGAGAGGTATCACGCCCCAGTCCCAAAATGTCGAGGGACTAGACACGTGGCAATGGCCAGCAGTACACGCCGATGGACATCCCAATTTAATGAATCCATCGGGCATACTTAAGCTGTAATATAGGTCTACAACAATAAGTCAAAATCTAATCTCATCCACACAGAATAATAAGAACATCAGCAAATAAAGAAAGTACATCAAAGTCCAGTAACAGCAGAGTATGTCGGGGAAACAATCCGATAAGAGTCTAAAATACTGGTTCATCAGACCAGAACAAAAGAGTCCAAAAATAGAGTATCTGAAGAGTACAAATATCATAATCTCAAGTAAAGTCCTCTGCCATCACCTCTGCTTCTATGTTATGTTCTCCTTCAGCAACAGCACCTGGTACAGCTTCAGCTTCTGTCCCGTAAATCTCGGGATATTGTTCTTCTGCTAAACCTGGGGACATCATCCATAATCCAGGTCCTCAGGGGACATAGCAAGGTACAAATAATACAAACCAGAAATAAATACAGTAAGATAGTAAATGAAATAATCAGGGTGACTACATAACCATCTAAGTGAAAATGCAACTGAGAGCAACACTAGTACCCAGGCTGAGACTGCTACAAGCTCTGTGTCGGGGAGCCGGTAGCAGCAATATCTAGTAGTGGTCTAGCTCTGCTCGAGAGTCTACAACCTCACAATAGTAGTATATAAATATAGAACAGCCTGTAGCCTGTGTGTCTCTCCCCACCCAATGTAACCACACGTCTCATGTCCATGTCACGTGAGATCAGAGCTAATGCAACAGTCATAAACTAAGAGTATATAACTATGTCCATCCTGTATCCTATACAGAATCATCTTGAATATGTCAGGAAGATTCTGTCAATGTATGGTGTCAAGTGTCCTAGGTTGTAGTGTACTTGATAAACAAGTACGAGAATATAAAGGGTCTCGAATGTCCAACACTAACTGACGTACACAACTCCGCGTACAGAGTTGGCACCCGACTGTGATCGGACGCTAAGTATGTCATACGGTCCTAGGTTATATCATGTACACTAGTCACAGAAAATAGAGCAAGAGAACAAAATAAACTATTAAACTGCAATTTATGGCAAGGTACACTTGCTTGGGATTGGTATATCAGTAGCGGTCCTTGTAACAGTGGGTTCAGCAATAACTCTTCCAAAAGCTGAAATAATCATTATCAACAGTCTCAGAACATAGGAAATAGTTAGAAACACCTGTCCTTAAGTCCAGTTTGGACACAAGGGCAAAAAATGACATTTCTAGGCCATAGCGGGTCCATATGTGGGCCGCTTTGCACCGAAAACCGAGTCAGGGTCAAAGGTCTCCAAATCAGTCCAACTTAGTGTCAACAAGTCAGGAACGTTGATACGAACCCAACAAAACTTCCAGAATTGGATTCCGATGAGCCGTTCTCAAAATCACCCGTAAGGTAGAGCCTGTGGGGCCCACGATACGCGATTTTCTAACGTTCTCAGAATCGAACCAAACTTGACCCACAGGACCAGCGTATTGCTACGAGTCCGATGGCACAAGTTTCGTCTCGATCTGACGTGTATACACTAAGTTACAGCAAAAACTAGAAAGTACGGATACGGGGTGATGTCCACGGATACGCGTTGATTCCGGTGTGCACGCACACCCGAATCAGCTTCTGCGAAATCCCGTACGTTCGTATCGATGACGCGCACGTATCGGTGAAGACCGCACATGACCAAGTCGTCCCGTTTGGCGGGGCATACTCAATTTTGGGGTGAAACAGGGCTAAGTTTTTCCTGTTTTTGGATCGCGGTGTGCGATCACCACAGGTCGCGATGCCCCGAGCGGTTTATCCGAGCATCGAGAGGGTCATACAGGTTATGCGATACAATTTACGGAATAAAAAACGGAGCTACGAGTCGAAAATTACGGGTACCTGAACTTGTCCAAAAAACTCGAATCCTTGTGTCCTCGTGTCCTGAGTCGAGTCCTGTGTCCACCCTAGGTTTTAGGGTTCTGGAACTTCGGTGGTCGGGCAGGGCGTGTCCGGTGGCGAGGGAGAAGGCCGGGAGTGGGGTTCAGGCCGGCGGAGGTCGGCGAGCCTCTGGGACGTCTCCGGGAGGCCGGGCGGCGCTCGACTGAGTCGGCCGGAGTTGAGTTCTGGAGGTGCGGGGTCTGGGTGAAACTGGTCGGAGAGAGGAGGAGAGAGAGGAGGTTCTGGAGGTGCAGTGGTGGCTCCGGGTGGTGCTGGACGCAGGCGGTCGGGATGGAGAGGATTAGTCGGAGTCAGGGTCTCGCCGGAGAAGAAATGCAAGGGGGAAAAATCCGGCGGGTGGTTGGATTTATATAGGGGTCTAGAGGAGGTTAACCGGCGGAGGTTCGCCGGAAGGGGAAGAAGATGAGTCGCCGGGTGGAGGGGAGCCGAACCGAGGGGTCGGCCGGCGGCCACGGCGGCGGAAACGGCCGCCGGCCAGGTGAAGGGTCGGGTCGATCTGCATTTGGGGGTTAGGGTTTGGCATGGGTCGGATCGGGTCCTGGCGGGTCGATCTTACCCAGATCCGATCCGCTAAGAGTTGGGCCGGTCCGGTTCGGTTTAGTTTCAGGGTTTGGGTTGGTTTATTAATTAATTTTGGTTTAATTAATCAGTTAAATTTTACAACAGTTTTTAATACTTTAAAAATTCATCCGGGGTCCAATAAATTCCCGAAAAAATACCCCATGCTCGGTTTTTAATTTTACACTAGAAAATATAATTTTCATCACATTTTAATATTATTTAATTTTATTTAAAAATTCATTTTAAATTAGACTGCTTTAATTTATAGGTTTAAAATTCACAGAAAATGCTAATTAATTTCAGAAAAATTAAATTTAAAAATTCTTAAAATTTCAGGTGGTTACAATCTACCCTCCTTAAGAAAATTGCGTCCTCACAATTTAAAGATTAAGCTACTAGTAGATCAGAACTACAGGAATTTAAAAAATTTACTTAAGATATACCTGCATTCTCGAATAAGTGGGGGTATTTCTGACGCATGATATCTTCCCTCTCCCAAGTAGATTCACCAGGTGAGTGTTGCTTCCATGCCACACGAACCAGTTTAATTGTATGCCCTCGCAGTGTCTTCTCACTGGTTCCAAGTATACCCACTGGTTGTTCTTCATATCTCAGGCTTGGGCCTACTGCGATCTCAGAATGATCCACTATGTGACTTGGGTCAGTCACATACCTTCTCAACTGTGAGACATGGAATACATCATGCACTCCCTCTAAAGATGGAGGTAATGCAAGACGATAAGCCACCTCACCAATGCGCTCCAAAATATCAAAGGGCCCAATGTACCTTGGACTCAACTTGCCTCTGCTCCCAAAGCGAATGGTTCCTCGAGTAGGCGAGATCCTCAGGAATACATATTCTCCTTCCTTGAACTCCAGGGGACGTCGGTGTGTATCAGCCCAATGCTTCTGTCTGTCCTGAGCTGCCCAAAGATGATTCTGGATTTGTTTCACCTTCTCTACTGTTTGCATTACCAACTCTGGCCCCAATATCTGACGCTCTCCGACGTCACTCCAGCATATTGGCGATCTGCACTTCCTACCATATAATGCCTCGAAAGGTGCCATCTTGATACTTGCCTGGTAACTGTTGTTGTAGGAGAACTCTACCAAATGCAAATAATCTTCCCAAGACCCTCCAAAGTCTAACATACAGGATCGCAGCATATCCTCCAAAATCTGGATTGTACGTTCTGATTGACCATCTGTCTGGGGATGATAGGCAGTGCTGAATTTTAGTCTGGTGCCAAGACTCACTTGCATACTTCGCCAGAAATGAGAGGTAAATCTCGAATATCGATCTGATACAATACTAACCGACACTCCATGCAATCTTACAATTTGTCGCATATACATGTCGGCTAGTATCTCTGTGGACTGTCCAACTCTAAATGGCAAGAAGTGTGCCGATTTAGTGAGTCGATCCACGATAACCCATACCGCATCTTTTCCGTTGGGGCTCCTTGGGAATCCTGTGACGAAGTCCATGGTGATATGTTCCCACTTCCATTCTGGTATGGGAAGCGGCTGCAACATTCCTGCAGTCCTCTGATGCTCGGCTTTCACTTGTTGGCAGACTAAGCATTTAGCTACAAATCTAGCAATCTCTCTCTTCATTCCATGCCACCAATAATACTGCCTTAGATCTCTATACATCTTTGTTCCTCCTGGATGAACCGAGTATATGGAGCTATGGGCTTCAGTCATTAGCTCCTGTCTCAATTCTCCATTTGGAACATATAGACGATCTCCGCACCTTAATGTACCATCCTCATGTATGCGAAGTCTCGTCTGCATGCCTGCTTCTGTCTTCTCTTTGAGTCTTCTAAATCTTGCATCAGTAAGCAAAGCTTCTTTAATCCTTTCCACGAGCGATGACTTCACTTCCAGATTAGCCAGTAAGCCACTCCGTCTTGGTAGAATAACCTCTATCTGGAGCTCTTGTAGATCTCTCAATAGCTCAGGCTGCACCGTCAAGTAATAAGCTGTAGGCTTCCTGCTGAGTGCGTCTGCTACTATATTCGCCTTCCCTGGGTGGTACTGCAGATCTATATCAAAGTCTACCATTAACTCAAGCCAGCGTCTTTGCCTCATATTAAGCTCTTTCTGGGTATATACATACTTCAGACTTTTGTGGTCAGTGAAGATTTCCACCTTCTCTCCATAAAGATAATACCTCCAAATCTTCAGTGCAAATATTACAGCAGCTAGCTCCAGATCATGCGTTGGGTAGTTCTTCTCATGGACCTTCAACTGTCTCGATGCATAAGCAATAACTTTGCCGTGTTGTATCAAAACATATCCTAGGCCACTACCTGACGCATCGCTATAAACAACAAAACCGCCTGACCCTGAAGGAAGAGTCAAAACTGGTGCTGTTGTTAGACGCCTCTTCAATTCTTCAAAGGCCATCTGACATTCTTCTGTCCATGCAAAGTCCTGATCTTTCCGTGTCAACTTCGTCATTGGCTCTGCAATCCTTAAAAAAATTTCTACAAACCTTCTACAATATCCAGCAAGTCCTAGAAAGCTCCTCACCTCAGCAACTGATGTTGGTGTAGGCCAAGTCTCAATAGCAGCAACCTTCTCTGGATCAACTGACAGTCCTTCTTATGAGATAATATGCCCCAAGAATGGCACCTTATCCATGCAAAACTCATATTTACTGAGCTTAGCATAAAGCTTCTCCTGCCTCAACGTTTCTAGCACGATTCTGAGATGCTCCTCGTGCTCTTCGTGGCTTTTGGAATATACCAGAATGTCATCGATAAATACCACCACGAATTTATCCAAGTATTGATGGAAGACTCTGTTCATCAAGCTCATGAACACAGCAGGCGCGTTGGTTAAACCAAACGGCATTACTAAGAACTCATAGTGCCCATACTTGGTTCTAAAGGCTGTCTTCGGGATATCTTCCTTTCTCACCCTAATCTGGTGATAACCGGATCTTAGGTCAATCTTCGAAAATACCCTAGCTCCACTCAATTGATCAAATAAGTCATCAATGCATGGCAAGGGATACCGGTTCTTAATGGTCATAGCGTTTAACGTTCTGTAATCAATGCACAGGCGAACTGTTCCATCCTTCTTCGGTACAAAAAGTATAGGTGCTCCCCAAGGTGAAACACTGGGCCGGATGAAACCTTTCTCCAGAAGTTCATCAACTTGCTTCTTCAACTCTACTAACTCTTTAGGTGCTAGTCTATAAATTGTTGAAGTGATAGGTTCTGCTCCTGGAGTTAAGTCTATGGTGAATTCTATTTCCCGATCTGGTGGTAGACCTGGAAGATCATCGGGAAATACATCCACAAACTCTGATATAACTCTTGGGTAACTTGACTCCCCTTCTACAGTTAATACCCTAAGAGTTGGCTGAATACCTTGTTCTACAGCTCCTCGAAGAAATTCAAACTCTGAGTGTCCAGGTGGTCTGAATATAACTTTTCCAAGCCGACAATCAAGAGTAGCATGATACTGACTTAACCAGTCCATACCAAGTACAACATCATAGTCAGGCATAGAAAAGATCAGAAATTGGGCTCGCATCTCTCTTCCGCAGACTACTACTGAACATGATCTACAGATATCACTAACAGGTATAATTCCACCTCCCGTAAGAATTCTTTTAGTCTTCGGAAGGGGTGCAGTAGCTACTCTATGGGTGGCTACGAAGCTAGCAGCTATAAATGAGTGTGATACCCCAGAATCAAATAAAGCTACAGCAGGTAATGAAGCTACTAAAATGGTACCTGCTATAACTTCTCCAGCAGTAGCTTCTTCCTGAACAGCCAATGCAAAAGCCTGACCTCGTCCCTGAGCTGGACACCTCTGCTGACGAGCCTGTTGGAATAGTGCTGCTTGAGGTGGCAATGGTGGTCTTGGCTGATATCCTCCTGGAGCTGGTGGTCTGACTCCTCCAACTCCCGTCTGCTGTGCTCCCACTGCTGGATAATCTGGCCTTGGTGCAGGTAGAGCTAGTCGTGGTGCTTCCTCTCGATGTGCTGTGCAGTCTCTGGATAGATGCTGGTTGGATCCGAAAACCAGGCACAGTCCCAATTTGCGTCTGCACTCCTTTTTAATGTGACCCAACTTGCCGCAAAAATGACAAGTAGGTAGGGTTCTTGGTGCTGCTCTCTGCGGTAGATTCCTTTGGAGTCGCTTTGCAGAATCCCCTTGTGCTGCCTTGGATGGTGCTGAGGTAAATGGTCGCTTCAGACTTGACTCCCTCCTGGTGACGCGCTCCATGCGTCGTGCTGCAGCAAGGACGTCGTTGTACGATATAGGGGCAACAGATCCAATCAACCTCTGAAGCTCGAACTTGAGTCCGTCAAAGAATTTCTCCGCCTTCTCTTCTTCGGTAGGAATTAGAGAAGGGGCGAAATGACTCAGGCGAATGAATTCAGCATTATATTCCTCCACCGTCATATTGCCCTGGATGAGGCGGTTGAACTTATCTCGGAGTTCTGACCTAGCAACGGCTGGGATATACATCTCTTGGAAGAGTCTGGAGAACTCCTCCCAAGTGACTCGGTCATGTCCGAGCCTCCTCTTTTCAGCTAGCCACCAGTGGTGTGCGTTGTCCGTCAGTTGCATTCGGACAGCAGTCATCCATCTCTCCCGCGAAAGTTCAGCTGCTTCCAACTGATGTTGTGTATTGGTGAGCCACTCATGCACTTCAGTTGGTCCTTCCTTGCCCGAAAAGGTACGGGGCTTGAGTTGACGGAAATCAGTGATAGATCCCGTCGCTGGTCGCCTAGCTTGCGGGTTTGCTTGCTCCAATGCATTTACTAGGCTGTTTCTCAGGTTCTCTGCCTCCTGACGATGCGCCTCCTGTTGAACTTGTTGTTGAGCTTGCATCATGGCATAAAACATCTGAAATATTTGCTGCCCGTCCATTGCTTGCCCTGGTGGAAAGGCAGGCATCTGTGGAGTGAACTGCGGCGGTGGTGGGATATCATCACGCCTGAACCTTGAGTTATGCTGTTCATCTTGTCCACTTTGAGAGGATTGACCTCTGTTCTCTGGTGTAACTCCATCACCATAGGTAACCACAGCGTCTTGTGGTGTAAAAGGAATTTTATCTCCACTTCTTGGATCCATTTTTCTGCATCCAAAATAAACTTTATGAGAACGTTTAGTAGAGTCAAGCAGGATGCAAAATCAAGTACTTAATTCGAATGCGATATAAAGTTTCAAAAACGATTCAACAAATGGATGAGATACTAGAACCTATCCTATCCTTTTACAGGTTTGTTTGGCCCCTAAGTTGAAGCCAAATAATTTTGTCGTAGAGACCTGTATGGGCCACCACAAAAACCATGTCATGCCCCAGTCCCAAAATGTCGAGGGACTAGACACATGACAATGGCCAGCAGTACACGCCGATGGAAATCCCAATTTAATGAATCCATCGGGCATACTTAAGCTGTAATATAGGTCTACAACAATAAGTCAAAATCTAATCTCATCCACACAGAATAATAAGAACATCAGCAAATAAAGAAAGTACATCAAAGTCCAGTAACAGCAGAGTATGTCGGGGAAATAACCCGATAAGAGTCTAAAATACTGGTTCATCAGACCAGAACAAAAGAGTCCAAAAATAGAGTATCTGAAGAGTACAAATATCATAATCTCAAGTAAAGTCCTCTGCCATCACCTCTGCTTCTATGTTATGTTCTCCTTCAGCAACAGCACCTGGTACAGCTTCAGCTTCTGTCCCGTAAACCTCGGGATATTGTTCTTCTGCTAAACCTGGGGACATCATCCATAATCCAGGTCCTCAGGGGACATAGCAAGGTACAAATAATACAAACCAGAAATAAATGCAGTGAGATAGTAAATAAAATAATCAGGGTGACTACATAACCATCTAAGTAAAAATGCAACTGAGAGCAACACTAGTACCCAGGCTGAGACTGCTACAAGCTCTGTGTCGGGGAGCCGGTAGCAGCAATATCTAGTAGTGGTCTAGCTCTGCTCGAGAGTCTACAACCTCACAATAGTAGTATATAAATATAGAACAGCCTGTAGCCTGTGTGTCTCTCCCCACCCAATGTAACCACACGTCTCATGTCCATGTCACGTGAGATCAGAGCTAATGCATCAGTCATAAACTAAGAGTATATAACTATGTCCATCCTGTATCCTATACAGAATCACCTTGAATATGTCAGAAAGATTCTGTCAATGTATGGTGTCAAGTGTCCTAGGTTGTAGTGTACTTGATAAACAAGTACGAGAATATAAAGGGTCTCGAATGTCCAACACTAACTGACGTACACAACTCCGCGTACAGAGTTGGCACCCGACTGTGATCGGACGCTAAGTATGTCATACGGTCCTAGGTTATATCATGTACACTAGTCACAAAAAATAGAGCAAGAGAATAAAATAAACTATTAAACTGCAATTTATGGCAAGGTACACTTGCCTGGGATTGGTATATCAGTAGCGGTCCTTGTAACAGTGAGTTTAGCAATAACTCTTCCAAAAGCTGAAATAATCATTATCAACAGTCTTAGAACATAGGAAATAGTTAGAAACGCCTGTCCTTAAGTCCAGTTTGGACACAAGGGCAAAAAATGACATTTCTAGGCCAAAGCGGGTCCATATGTGGGCCGCTTTGCACCGAAAACTGAGTCAGGGTCAAAGGTCTCCAAATCAGTCCAACTTAGTGTCAACAAGTCAGGAACGTTGATACGAACCCAACGGAACTTCCAGAATTGGATTCCGATGAGCCGTTCTCAAAATCGTCCGTCAGGTGGAGCCTGTGGGGCCCACGACACGCAATTTTCTAACGTTCTCATAATCGAACCAAACTTGACCCACAGGACCAGCGTATTGCTACGAGTCCGATGGCACAAGTTTTGTCTCGATCTGACGTGTATACACTAAGTTACAGCAAAAACCAGAAAGTACGGATACGGGGTGATGTCCGCGGATACGCGTTGATTTCGGTGTGCACGCACACCCGAATCAGCTTCTGCGAAATCCCGCACGTCCGTATCGATGACGCGCACGTATCGGTGAAGATCGCACGTGACCAAGTCGTCCCGTTTGGCGGGGCGTACTCGATTCCGGGGTGAAACAGGGCTAAGTTTTTCCTGTTTTTGGATCGCGGTGTGCGATCACCACAGGTCGCGATGCCCCGAGCGGTTTGTCCGAGCATCGAGAGGGTCATACAGGTTACGCGATACAATTTATGGAATAAAAAATGGAGCTACGAGTCGAAAATTACGGGTACCTGAACTTGTCCGAAAAAACCGAATCCTTGTGTCCTCGTGTCCTGAGTCGAGTCCTGTGTCCACCCTAGGTTTTAGAGTTCTGGAACTCCGGTGGTCGGGCAGGGCGTGTCCGGTGGCGAGGGAGAAGGCCGGGAGTGGGGTTCAGGCCGGCGGAGGTCGGCGAGCCTCTGGGATGTCTCCGGGAGGCCGGGCGGCGCTCGACTGAGTCGGCCGGAGTTGAGTTCTGGAGGTGCGTGGTCTGGGTGAAACTGGTCGGAGGGAGGAGGAGAGAGAGGAGGTTCTGGAGGTGCAGCGGTGGCTCCGGGTGGTGCTGGACGCAGGCGGTCGGGATGGAGAGGATTAGCCGGAGTCAGGGTCTCGCCGGAGAAGAAATGCAAGGGGGAAAAATTCGGCGGGTGGTTGGATTTATATAGGGGTCTAGAGGAGGTTAACCGGCGGAGGTTCGCCGAAAGGGGAAGAGGAAGAGTCGCCGGGTGGAGGGGAGCCGAACCGAGGGGTCGGCCGGCGGCCACGACGGCGGAAACGGCCGCCGGCCAGGTGAAGGGTCGGGTCGATCTGCATTTGGGGGTTAGGGTTTGGCATGGGTCGGATCGGGTCCTGGCGGGTCGGTCTTACCCGGATCCGACCCGCTAAGAGTTGGGCCGGTCCGGTTTGGTCAGACCGGCCGGTCCGGTTCGGTTTAGTTTCAGGGTTTGGGTTGGTTTATTAATTAATTTTGGTTTAATTAATCAGTTAAATTTTACAACAGTTTTTAATGCTTTAAAAATTCATCCGGGGTCCAATAAATTCCCGGAAAAATACCCCATGCTCGGTTTTTAATTTTACACTAGAAAATATAATTTTCATCACATTTTAATATTATTTAATTTTATTTAAAAATTCATTTTAAATTAGACTACTTTAATTTATAGGTTTAAAATTCACAGAAAATGCTAATTAATTTCAGAAAAATTAAATTTAAAATTCTTAAAATTTTAGGTGGTTACAAGAGGGATTGCCTCTGCCTATTTGGAGAAGTAATCCATGATGGCCAGTATGAACTGGTGACCCCTGGAAGAAGACGGGTGAATAGGACCGATGATATCCATACCCCATGCTTCGAAAGGCCAGGATGCGACCGTGGAATGTAGATGTTCAGACGGTTGATGTATGAAGTCTATATAAACCTGACAGGCTCTGCAATGTCTTGCATACCGTATTGCATCTGCGATCATAGTATGCCAGTAATAGCCCATTCTCCTGATGCGATCCTGTACCTTAGGACCGGGTTGATGCGCTCCGCTCACGCCGTCGTGAGCTTCACGGATAATCTGTTGTGCTTCTTCGTTAGAGAGACATCTCAATAGTAATCCATCGTAGGTCTGGTGATATAGGCTTTGTGAAGATGCATCGAAGTAGAAGCGTAGTGATCGTCTCTTGACGGATACTGCTTCTTTGGGGTCCTCCGGCAAGATTTCGTATGCCACAAAATCTA
Organism: Iris macrosiphon; assembly: GCA_036927795.1. NCBI lineage: Eukaryota > Viridiplantae > Streptophyta > Magnoliopsida > Asparagales > Iridaceae > Iris > Iris macrosiphon. The sequence continues at coordinate 110,930,691 of JAYESA010000014.1, forward strand.
TGAAGGGACTTGTCCAATCTCTCATAGGAGGATCGGTGTTGACAGCGTAGCCGTGTTCTATGTGACAGCTGTTCTTTACACAGAACAAATCTCTGTTAAGAAGGATTACTGAATCCTGCCTTCTTACGGGAGTAGCTAAATCCGCCGCTAGACTGGCTAGGGCATCAGCTTCCAGATTCTGAGATCGAGATACATGCTCTAGGAAGAACTCCTTGAATGTCATGGCTATCTCGACCGTCACTTGGTGATAGGGGATGAGGTCTGGATTTCGGACTTCATATATTCCCCTGACTTGATTGACGATAAGCAGAGAATTACCGAAAGCTTTCAGGGACTCTACCCCCAGCTCTTTAGCAACTTGGAGCCCTATTAGTAGAGCGTTGTACTCTGCCACATTGTTGGAGCAGGGCTCGCTAAGAGAATATGCTCGGTAGATGACGAGCTGATCAGGGGCGACCAGGATGACTCCCATTCCCGAAATGATGTTTCCCTTAGGACCGGTTCTGGAGGCGCCGTCGAAGAACAGTTGTCATGCGTCACCTTCCATTGCGGAATTACATTCTGCAACTTCGTCAGAAACGTCTTCGTATAATTTGGAGGCCTCCGGGATCGGGTGAGCAGCTAGGAAGTCGGCCAGCGCTTGGCCTTTGATAGACTTCTGCGGTACGTATACCATGTCATATGGTGTTAACAGCATCGCCCAAGTTGTGAGTCGGGAATTAAGAATGCTCGGCTTGCTCATCAGTACTCGAAGAGGGTTAATCCTGAAGATGATGTGGATAGTCTGGAAGGTGACGTAGTGCCGCATCTTTTGGATAGCGAACATCAGAGCCAAGCATTCTTTCTCCACTGGGTTGTACCGGTGTTCGGCTCCGACCATCATCCTGCTGAGGTAGTAGATAGCCTGTTCATACCCTACATCGTTCTTCTGTGCGAGAAGAGCTCCTAGCGAATGATCCATTGCTCGGACGTACAGCAAGAACGGTTTTTCCATAACGGGAGGCACCAGAACTGGTGGACTGGTGAGGTAGCGCTTGATATCTCCTAACGCTTGCTGGCAGGTTTTGTCCTATACGAAGGATACACCTTTCTTCATGAGATGAGAGAAGGGCTGACATATCCCCGAGAGGTTGGATATGAATCGCCGGATGTAAGCCAGACGTCTTTGAAATCCCCTGAGTTCCCTTAGATTACGGGGCGGTCGCATTTCCACGATTGCCTGGACTTTATCAGGGTCCACTTGGATGTCTTTGGCGGTAATAACAAATCCCAGGAACTTGCCACTAGATACACCTAGAAAGGACTTCGTAGGGTTCATCTTGAGTTGATGTTGGCGCATTAACTCGAATACCGTCCTCAGGTCTTGAATGTGATCACCTTTGAGGCGGCTCTTGACGGCTATGTCGTCCACGTAACATTCCACTGTTTTGCGTAAATGCTCGTAGAATATGTTACTCATAGCTCATTGGTATGTAGCCCCGGCGTTCTTCAATCCGAAGGGCATGACCGTGTAGCAATATACTCCCAATGGTGTCCGGAAGGCGGTGTGCTTCTCGTCTTCAGGATGCATCTTGATCTGATTGTACCCTGAGAACCCGTCCATGAAAGACATGCGTTCAAAGCCGCAGGTGTTGTCGATCATGATGTCCATGATGGGAAGAGGGAATTCATCCTTGGGGCAGGCCGCATTCAGATCTCGGTAATCGATGCAGATATATACCTTTCCATTTTTCTTCATGACTGGGACCACATTGGCGACCCAGTCGGGATGTTGGATGAAACTGCAGGCTATCAACTTCTTGACTTCAGTTTCGATGGCGTCCATCATATCTGGGCGGAACCGGCGTTGGTGCTGCTTTACTGGCTTTGAATCGGTCAATATATTGAGCTTGTGAGTAGCTACCTTCGGGTCCAGGCCTGGCATGTCCTCATAATTCCATTCAAAGATGTCGATGTATTCCTTTATCAGCTGTATAACTTCTTCCCTTTCAGCTGGGGGAAGGTTGTTACTGATAAATATTAGCTTTGGCGAAAGTTCACCCCCAACATTGATTTGGATAACTTCGTCTTTGGTGGGAGGCTCTCTTTGCTCGAAGCGGAATTCCCACTGCGTATCCATCTGCTGAGCCCAAGAGTCATTCTCAAACGGCTCCGAATCTTGCTCATCTGCTCCTGAGGGATCTGTCACCACCATATTTACTGATAGTGTTTGTTCGAGCGTATCAGGTGAGTCGGGGGGCGACGAACCATTCTGGGAGGAGGAAGAGATGCCCTCGTCTGACTTAGAAGTCGCAAGGGCGATGGCATATCCTAATCCGAAATGGGTCTGTCGATAGCGGGGGTCGCCGCATGGCGGTGTTCGTCTGCCTCTTCCGTAGTTGAGGCCTGGCTTCCGCTTTAAGTCGTAGCCCATGTTTTGCATGATCTTCAGCGCTTGAGGGCTGTATCGGTGAACCTGCATTCTTCCAGTATCATTGTCGAAAGGATCTTCCTGGGCAGTCGGTTGATTACGCATGCGGTCGAAGACTATCGAACGCTGGCTGCTGCAGGTAGGCAGGACGATGAAGATAGAATTCTCGTGTGGCCCATATGTCGTGACGATATTGGATGATGATGCCACTTTCCAGACATACGGACGGTAGGAGTTTATAGCTTCCAAGAATTTTTGTGCTGGAAGGGTGACCGGAAGGGGCGCCCGGGACTGGCCGGCCGGGTGGTAGCAATGGAGATGGTGATGGAGGGAGATACAGGGAAACGGTGGAGGAGCTGATGACGTTGGGTTGCTGGTGGGAGGCCGGTGTTCGGTCGACTCGTCGAGGTGGAGTCGAGGGGAGGTTGCAGGCCGGAGAAGCTCGGGGAAGGTGGCGTGTGATAGTGGTGATGGTAGTAGTTCTGGTGGTGGTAGGGTGGTCCGTCTGGCCGGGTGTAGGGAGGTGGGGGATTCGAGGCTTCGGGGTGGTTCAGAGGTCGGTGTCGGGTTCAGATGGAGGATGCCCGTGGTGGTGGTGATGAGTTAATGATGATGGTGGTGGTATTCGTAGCATGGCCGGAGTTGGAAGTGAAGGCCGGGGTCAGGGTGCCCGTGGTGGAGTTGAGGCTTCGGGTCGAAGCCTGGCCGGGGGGGGGAAAGAGCAGCGGGGAGGTTGCCTGATCGGGGAGATACAGGGAGAGCCGGGTGATCTCCGGCGGGTCGGCCGGACTGAGGGCCGGGGTGCCCCGGGTGAACAGTGTGGTTGGTGAAGATTGATTATTTCCCTCTTTTTCCCAATTCAAAAGGAGGAGAAGAAGAAGAAAGGAAGAAGAAGAAGAAGAAAGAAAGAAATGGAAAAATAGTTCCTACAGTTAGGGGCTTGAGGAGGAAGGAGAGAGAAGATGGGGGCTTCCCTAGGTTTGGGGATTAGGGCTTGCTTGGATTTTGTGAGTAGGAAATGAGTGGTGATGATGCACCCATTTTGAATGGGTAGTCAGGATTTGACATGGAGAATTCCTTCATGTAAGGATGAGGGTTGTTGACTAGTCAAATATTTGGGCTTCTCCATTGGTTTGAACCAATGGGGTGTTGACACCTAATACAATATTTGCAAATTAGCCCCTTTAAATTTGGGTATTTGCACGGACACATAAAATAATAAAAAATTGGTGGGCGATTTGGTGTTTGGTATTTTGTAGGGTGAGGGGGTATTGTGTGTTTGGTAGGGCTTAATTAGTGGGGTATTTGGATTAAGTCGGGATTAAACGAGATTAGTCAAAATTGTATCCCCAATTTAATTAGAAATAAATACAAGCGGCGTTCTAAAATTAATTAGGAGTACATGGGGCCAAAATTAGGTTAGGTCACAAATATCATTAGTGAAGAAGACTCAGAACAGAATATTACCTTAATTTGGGTTGTACAAAAAATGGGTCAAGATTGCCTCCAATTTTGATTGGAACACACAACGATACAAAGTTGGAATTTATTTAGAAATCAAATAAACGTTCGCGACGAATATTGTGCGGCTAAAATAAAGCACAAGAGAGCATAATTATGAGTTACAAGAAGGTCAGAATGAAAGGCAGGCACGTCTAGGGCAAGGTTGTAAAATTTGTTGGAAGGCAAAAGCTAGGGTAGCGCTCCAAATATCGAAGCAACGGCAAGGCACAATAATTAAATAAAATTACGATAATTAATTACTATCTCCAATAATTAAATCCTAAATAATACAATAAAATTCATAACCCTACATTTCGGTCAGGGGTTCATCTAGTGGGCTTCTAGGTCAAGTCTACTAGCTCAGCATTAAGAATACAGTACATAATATATTTATAAATATACATCTCATACAATTATGTATAAATTAATACACACAATATTAACAATATACAAAAAGTCAAAAATACCCCTTTTTGGAACGTGGTAGTGACAATGCAGACCCAGTTCTGTATTGCAAGCTTCTTTGTTATCCATCGGTATGAATTCTTTTTCATGAACTGCGGTTAGCACTGAGGGGCTTGCTGGAGGAGTAACCCCTAACGCACTGAGCTACAGGATTCATTTGTGTTGGTATGAGAAACATGATAGGGGGTTCCCTGATGGAGAAAATTCTGATTGTAGGATATTTCCATCTTATGTACTCATGACCTTGTATATCAAATAAAAACCCTTGAATGTAATAGATTTCTATCATATGTACTCATGGCCTTGAATATCAATAAAAAATTATTATCCTTTTTTGTAACTTTCCCCTTTTTGCTCTGTAGCATAAGATCATTTTTATCTCAAATTCGTTTGCCTTGTAAGGGTTTTGTGAACTCACTATCTCTGGCATGCGTAAATCTAAGCACAAAATATAAGTTAGAGTGTCGTGGACATGGTATATGAGAGGGGGAAATAAAATAGAGGTGATATGGATATGACTATTTTCTTTTGACCCTTATGTTCACCATACTAGAAAGAATGAGTAGTTCATAGTTCATAGGTAGTATAGACATGAACTACAAATTTTACTACATCTGGTAGGGTAAGCATAAATCACATTGCATATTTTTGCTTGATGGGGAAGACCAAAATAAAATAAAAATACTGTACATTTATAGGCTAACTTGTTGGGGAATGGAAAAGTATATGCCTAGCTTAGACATAGTACTTTTTTAGGAACTTGTCGTTGATCGACGTCATAAGGAAATCCCCGTTAGGCTTTGCGATCATGTATGTGCCGTTGGATTATACCGATTCCACAATGAAAGGTCCTTCCCACTTGGATTAGAATTTTTTAGTCGTCATGTGCTTCATGACCATGGGTCTTCTCATTGCTAGGACGAGGTCACCGACCTGGAAAGTCCTCTCTTTCACTTTTTTGTTGAAGGCTCCAAAAAGGCATGCTCAATATAGCTCAATGCGCTGTTGAGCCAATGGACATTTTTTATCAAGGGCCTCTAACTCTTGTAGATGCCGACGATAGTTATCTTCAGCAATTAACAGGTATGCGATTGCTACCCGGAGAGAAGAAATCTGGGTTTCTAAGGGAAGGATTGCTTCGCTCTCGTAGACTAGGAAAAATGGCGTACTGCCAGTTGGAGTTTGGACTGTTGTACGATAGGCCCAAAGGCATTCACACAGCTCTTCATTCTAATCATGTTTGTTGGATGAAACAAACTTCTTAAGCAGCTTGATGATAGTCTTATTGAACGCTTATGCCAATCCATTCGCTGATGGATTATAGACGGTCGAAGCTACATTCTGAATTTTGTTTTTATCGCAAATTTGGAAGAAAACGTAGCTTACAAATTATGGATCGTTGTCGTGGATGATCTTCTGAGGTAGTCCAAAATGGTAGATAACGTGATGTTTGATGAAACTAATCATGTTGGATTTCTTCACTTCTGCGAGTGGGATGGCTTTCGCCTATTTGGAGAAGTAGTCTGTTATAGCGAGGATGAATCAGTGCCCTTTTAATGACGGTAGTTTAATTGGCCCGATGATGTCCATGATCCACGCTTTAAATAGCCAAGATTCTACCATTGGGTGCAAAAAATCTGATGGCCGATGGATGAAGTATGCATGGATCTGACACATCTTATACTTTCTTGCCTAGTCGATGGCGTCTGCTATCATGGTTGGCCAATAGTAACCCATACGCCTGAGACTATCCCGTAGTTTTGGACCTAGTTGGTGTGCACCAAAAATGTCGTCATGGGATTTACGAAGTGCTTGTCTCACGTATACATCCGATAGGTATCATAGTAGGAGTCCATCATACGAACGGTAGTACATCTTGGTGGACATATCATAATAGAACCGAAGGGATCGCTTCTAACAAAAGCAGCTTCCTTCGAGTTATCGGGTAGGATTCTGTAAACTATATAGTTTATGAAAGGGTACCTCCAGTCTTTGATGTCAATGTTCATCTCCGTGGAGTAGCTCAAATATAGACATAAGCAGTTCTTAGGGCAGACTAATTCTTGACCAATCACTGTTATTAATTGATGTGTTTTAATCATGACTGCTAAGAAAGATGCAAGGTCGGCAAGGGCATCAGCTTCGTTATTTTGCAGTCGTGGTACGTGCTCTATAAAGAATTCGTCGAAGGTGAAGATTATACTAAGTGCGGCCTGATGGTAAGGAATTAAATCCTCATGCCGAACTTTGTACTCGCCTCGGACCTAGCTGACTATCATCTTGGAGTTGTCATAGGCTTCTAGATGGTCGACCACCAGTTGTTTGGCCACCTGGAGTCCAATAATAAGGGCATTATATTCTGCAACATTACTGGAACATGGCTCTATAAGTGAATAAGCGCGGAGGACAACCAGATCATCCGGAGAGATCAACACTACACCTACTCCAGCGATAATATCGCATTTAGGTCATGTTCTTGAAGCACCGTCAAAGAAAATTTGCCAAATGAAATCTTTTATCATTGTGTTAAACTCTAATACTTCGTCTGGAATCTGTTCGTATAGCTTTAATATTTTCGGCACCGGGTGCGCTACGAGGAAATCGGCCAATGCCTGGCCCTTGACTGCCTTCTGTGGGACATATACCATGTCATAAGGTGACAGCAGTATTATCCATGTGGCCAGGCAAGAGTTAAGTGCCCCTTGGCTTATTCATGAGGACCCTGATGGGGTTAACTCGAGAAACAACATGTATTGTTTGCCCCGTTACATATTGACGAGTTTTCTGAATAGAGAAGAACAGAGCGAGGCACTCCTTCTCTACATAGATGTACCTGTGCTCCGTACCTACCATCTTTAGATGGCATGCTCATGACCCACATCACTCTTTTAGGCTAATAGAGCACTAAGCGAATGATCCATTGCTCCTACGCATAGCAGAAATGGTTTACCCATGACTGGAGCCACTAATACCGGGGGCTTGGTGAGGTATTCCATGATGTCGTTGAGTGACCGCTAGCCCTCTTCGGTCCATAGAAGGAAAATCCCTTCTTCATAAGCTGGGTAAAGGGTTAGCAACTTCCAGAGAGGTTGGATATGAATTTCCTGATATAGGCTAACATTCCTTGCAAACTGAGAAGCTATCGAAGGTTCTTCGGAGGGTGTATATCGAGCATAACCTTTGTCTTCTCATGGTCGATGTGAATACCCTTTGAGGTTATAAAGAAACCCAAAAACTTGCTACTAGAGACTCCAAGGAAAGACTTGGCTGGGTTCATCTTGAGATGATGTGCCCGCATTAGATCAAACACTGTCTTTAGGTCGTGAAGATGGTCATCTTCAAAGCGGCTCTTAACAGTGATGTCATTAACATAATACTCGACTGTCTTGCGCATAAATTCATGAAAAATGGTGCTCATAGCTCGTTGGTATATCGCACCCGCGTTCTTCAGACCGAAGGAAATTACTGTGTAACAATATACCCCTATTGGTGTTTAGAACGAATAGTGCTTCTCATCATCCGGGGATATCTTGATCTGATTGTAGCACAAGAACCATCCATGAATGACATACGCTCGAAGCCACAAGTATTATCGACCAATATATCTGTGATCGGAAGGGAGAACTCGTCCTTTGGGCAAGCTGTGTTTAAATTGCAAAAGTCTATACAGACTCAAATTTTATAATTCTTTTTAATAACAAGAACGATATTGGCTACATAATCTGGATATTGTTCTTCATGAATGAAGCCACTTGCTATCATCTTATTTACTTTATCTTCTATGGCATTCATGACATCCGAATTGAATCACCATTGTTGTTGCTTCACTGACTTAGCATTTGGCAGGATATTGAGCTTGTGTTTCGTGATTAACGGGTCTTAGCCTGTAATATCTTCATAACTTCATGCAAAGACATCTATATATTCTCTTATAAGTTATAGTAGGGATTCACGATCTTCACCGGTTAGACTTTAGCTGATGAAGATGGGTTTGGGAGAAAATTCATTACCCAGATCGACTTGCTCGACCTCATCTTCAGTAGGTGGTTCACGTTGCTCGAATCTTAATTTCCACTGTGACTCTAGCTGCTGGGTCCATGGTTCTACTTCAAAGAACTCAACCGGACATTCATCGTCTTCCTCTGGGTATGATAACACCATATATATATATATACAACATTTGCTTGAGCACATCTCCATCACTTGTGTCGGAATCCCAAGCAGAAGACTTTGAAGAATGAGATCGTAATTCCTCCTCTTCTTCTAGTCCTCAGGAGTCGTAGGAGGCGAGACGTATCCTAGGCCATGCTTGGTCTGTTGGTAGTATGTCTCAAACTTGCCTATAAGAGTGGAAGGACATAGAGGCAAACGCCGGCCTTTGCCATAATTCAGGCCTTTGTCACTTTTTAAGTCATAGCCAATGTTTTGGACAATGAGCTTGGCTTGTGTGCTATAGCGGTGGAGTTGCATCTAACCACTCTCGGGTTCTGTCTCTTCTGCGACAGAGCCTTTGGCAACTGTTGACCATCCCGAAGATGATGGGTTTATTACCGCTCCTTCTTGCCGAAATTATAAAGTAAGAATCTTGGCATAGATGGATCCGATTTACTACGAGCGCCAGAGTTATCGGTGTATGCAATTACAGGTCAATACCGTATTCTAAGGAATACACAACGTTTCAATGTGCAATAATGGAGTAATCAAAAGATAGCCACTTATTGATAAAATACGGTATCTTTTCTTACGAAATTACATCATCATATGAGGGTGCATCGGTATAGGTCGTAAGGTACTCTCCTAGCTCCTCTTCTTCGATGTTAGCCATCATCACCGGAGGTGACATTGGAGATTTTCTGCATAGTTTGACTACCAGAGGCTCTAGGTTTCTCACCGATGCAAGGTCTTCTTTTAGAGATATTTTCTGCCTCTGGATCTTGACTACCAAGGGTTCAGGGGCCTTCCTAGAAAGCTTGACCATAAGGGGCGCAGGTGCGTGAGCGGGGCATCCTTTGAGATGGACCCCTAGGGGCTCATTTAGAGCTGTATCAACCTCTGCCTCATCTTTGGTGTCATTGCCTCCATCGTCTTGGTAGATTTGCATGTACAAGGTCGAGTCAGAGTAGTACGCTTTGACGCCCTTGAAAGGATCCACATCGGTGAATTTTGTCTTGACAATGCCGTCATTGTCCATATATTTCAGACATTGGTGAAGGGTTGATGGTATGATCATATATTTATATATCCATGGATGCCCAAGAAGGACATTATATGACACATCCACATCGATGAAATAGCATGTCACCTCCGTTCGAAGATCGCCTATCTGATATTTCAGGCAAATCATTCGAAGAGGGTAGCTCCTTCCGGCGTTAAAGCTACTAATGGTCGTATTGGTCGCTGTCAACCGATGCACTAGGATTCCCAAGGTTTGGAGCAGACTCCGTGGGATAATGTTGAGGGATGTGCATTTGTTCCACCTTGATGGCCCATATATACCATGTATAGTATAGGGGGCGATCGTGTTGTTGTTCTTCAGCAATATGTCCTGTTATGATAATATGATATTCGGTACTATCTTCATCACACTGTTTCAGTAGGGACATGCATTTGGATTCTCAGCTGGTGGCTTGACTTGAGCCAAGTAAGAGTCTGCATTCTGCAATGCCTTACTCAGAGCGTCACGGGTCTCTTTGGAGAGGAGGAGGAGCTCAAAGAGTGACAACTTTGCTGGAGTATTGGAAAGTTGTGCCAATATGTCAAAGTTGTAGGGCTTTTCCAGCCCTGAGTTGTGTCCTTTCGCAGGGGTCAGTCAAAGAAAATCTCCTTCTGCTTTTGCTTGTCTGCCGCAGGAGGCTGGGATGGACCAGGATCATATGCTACTGGAGTTGTGGGTACAACGGTTGGAGGTGCACCGCCCTCAGGAAACATATCATAGTCCCGCTGGTAGGTTTGACCTGACCTAGTTGTTCCCGCCAAAGCTTTTTCGGCCGAGGAAGAAACCATGTGACAGGACTTGGGCTTCTTTTCTTTGGACTTGGCGGTGGAAGACGCTGCTTATTTTATCAAGTCTTGGACGAGGTCGGGGTAAACCCACATGATTTTGCCTCGTGGTATAGTGAGAGGTACTAGTCCGACTGCTTGGTTGCGAGATGGAGGGAGGTTGACAATCTCCATCGTTGCCATCAGGATGTGGACAACTCTATCTTGGGCCTCCATTATCGGGAAGTCGCTAAATTGAACGGACACCATGTTAGCGACAACTGTTTCATCTTCAAAGTCTAAGGTAAGTGCTTTGGAATCAATTAGCCGCTGGATTTTCCCTTTCAATACGTAAAAATCTCATATTGGATGTGTCAACATCGCAAAAATAAATATGAAATATTGTTGTAGTATTTTCGATGAAGGTGTATAATTCTTATTTATTATAAATTAACAAAGAGTACAAGAGAAATACTATACAAGAGAATCTGAGTATAAAATATCTGGGGTAAGTGTGACAGTGGAGATCGAGTATTGTTGTGGCTCCTTTACTCCGTTGACGATCCGGGACCAAGAGAGGGTCAACGAGGCTTCGACAATGCTCTTTCTCCTTCTCTTGTAGAGGCGGCTAGCTCTGCTTCCTCTTTCTTTTTCGTGTAGGTGTATGGATCTCTCAATGCCCTTTATGTGGGAAAAATACCCACTATTTATAGCCTTTAATAGGGCATCACGTAGGCGCATGTACGTGAATTACATGGTGCATGACACTGCAGGCGGATGAGACTTGGAAGGATCATAATGGCGCATGACACTACGGGCGCATGAGACACTTATATAAATAGAGGCGCATGGCATTTGATTGAACTGGGGATCCCTAGGACCACAGATTGGTGTGCATATCGATCGATAGAAGATTAACAAGTTTAATACGTGATATAACCCTTCAAATTCGGAAACTAGGGTTCACGAATTATACCTAAAGTAATGAGAAGAAGATGAAGGTTTTCAGCAACCTTGATCAGTTAGCAACCCCAAGATCTTCTGCACGTATTCCTTCCTCGGATTGGACGTCGTGTGTGTGACAATCTTCTAACATTTTCTTCTCCTTGGCCTACCATTTTTTCTCCTTATGTGAAAAACGAATTTAGAGAAAGTTGCTTACTTTTTTATTACCATGACGGCTAGATAATGGAGAATATATATAGGCTACGACAAGGACCATGAGCAGAAATTAGGGATAGGTATCCTAACGAATCTGGGTATCCCATGTTCAACCCGAACACACAACCCTGGCATGTTAACAATAGCTCGATCCACTAAAGAGCTATTGTTGCACTACCTTCCTAATCCCAAAGTATGATTATGGGCTCCTTCTTATTATATGCTTGTTTGTCTCCCCATATTAAGATATCTAATGTCCATCGATCAAATTAAGTTACTGACAATAATATTAATCGACATCTTTTATCCTTAAGTAGTATCACTCAACTTTATTTGTCATGTCGGATATAATCCACCTGCAGGGTTTACATGACAATCCTTATGAGTTTCTTAAGGGGACATTATCAACCTGATGTATCGGGTCATGGATTCCTTTTATAATCAACAGTTCATCATACACACAATGTCATTACCCAATTCATAAAGGTTATTGACCCATAATGAATCTCACTCTTTTATGAGTCAAAGTAATGCATACTGAATATACATGTCTGTTATTATATCCGGATTAAGAGCATAAGCATCTATAATAATAGAGGTATTTGTTCACTTATGTGGTAAATAGTAAAAATGTAAATAAAAAATAAATAATTGTATCAGCAGGTGTAAACTGGAATAGAGATACGAACAACCACTAAGTTCCTTAAAATATCAGTTATTATGTTATCGGCTTGGGACAGATCAGGCTCTACCATATATGATTGGATATGCACAAGTACAGTAAGGGATCAGGTCATTCAAGTATGATTAACTATGCACAAGTACGGGTAAGGGGATCAGGCCAATCATATACGGGGAGCTATGCACAAGTAATAAGATCAGGCTATACCTTCGTGTAGTGAGGGTGAGCTATGCACAAGCAGGTGGTGTATGATCACGTAATCAACTAATACTTTCCCATCCCAGGCTAGTACAATAGATCCAATCACGACTCCTCATGAATGATATCTATGATACTAAACCTTGTATCCACTGTGTCGGGAATCAAGTATAACACTACATACTAGAATCATTGTATTCATCAAAATAAGAAAACTGTTAGAGAATGTACTCGCCTGAGGTCCTGAGTAAAGTGTAAGGATAGATGCCAAAAATGGAGTCAAAACCTAATATCAAATATTAATATTAAATAGTGAATTAAAGGATAAGCATGATTAACTAACTAAATATGAGGTTTCTAGGCTATGTTTAAGTCCAAACTAGGTTCACTAGGTCCACTAGTCAATTTCTATATCATAAAAGTGTATATTAGACATTATCTATCAAAACTGATCATTTACTTTACTATACTAACCATTAGTATTAAGTATCTACATGATATTAGGTTATAACTATATACTAGAGCCTAGTTAGTATATAAATAACTTATAACACTTACCTATAGATTATTACTACTATAGTATTATACGAATACTTTACCTTGTTATTACTCCATCTTAAATAGCACTAACCAATACCTTACACTAGCTATACTAGTACCAACTTAACTGATATTAAACTTAACACCTCATAACTGATATAGCTCTTACCTAATATTTAGAACTGATGCACACATATCAGTCACTTACAACACTAATTTTCTCCACTCAATTATGGAATGTACCTCACATACCAAAGAAGGACACAGTATAAGACTTGGCCTGATGCAACTAACCACCAACTGCCAACTGACCTACCTGGCGCATCTTTACCTAACTCACATGCACATTGCAATGCCTTCCCTCACATACTTGTATGTAGTCTGCATCCTGCTATAAGGCATTCTCCTTCAAAGTCTACACAGGCTTGCAGATGATCTCCCCCCACTACACCTCTATAGTGCATAAGGGTGTACTGCACAACCATTTAACTACCCAACATCTGAACATACCCAAGCCTTTATCTCAAGACTGAACACAGAGTTCAGTACCCTAGTATTCAGTTGAACCCGAGCACTTACTGGAACCTTTAATCCTATTATTACTGATACTAACTCCCCTCACTCTATACCTACAACTACTTGATGTTATTCTCTACCTGTTATCCCCCCTCACACTCCTCATCAGGCCACCACTGATACTACCTAGTTACCACAATATCAGTTACCAACTTGTTACAACACACCCCTCTGATACTCCTGGATGCCTGAGAACTCAATCCAGTCACTACTGCTGCTACTGTTGTGCTAAGGTTAATATCTGATCACTCAACCCAACTCCTCTTAATCCTGATACTCAGGTATTACTACAGATACAACCACACTAATGGTTAACTAACAAGGCTCCTACTAATCTCTATAATCAGTGCACAAGTTGCACACACATACACTTGTTACTGCAGTTGTAACTGCTGTTATCCATCCCTAGAACCCGACACCTCCAAATGCCCATACCTAAACACCAAAGCCTCACTTACCTGTTATTGTCACTGCTGCTCCTACTATTCCTAACCTGCACATGAGTGCATCTCCCTACTGATATAACTACTCAATGTTCTATCTTCCATGCCAATGTCACTTACCTGCAATTAGGCTCTAATTCTGCTTATAATAAGGAACTGTAGTGTCTGTAGTGTAGGTGTGCACACCCACAAACCCGAACCCTTCACATTACTGATCACAACAGTTGTCTTCATTGGTACAGAGTATCTGTTCCTTCCCCTTCCACATGTATCACACACACAGGTACATATCTTGAAATGCACAAGGCAAAACACAACACACCTATACCAGTATCAACATGATCCATCTTCCCCATAACCATGATACCACATCTAACCCATAATAATAGCTATAAACTATCCCAAAGATTAAATTATGAGCGAATAACATATAATAAATAATTAGGATACAATATAAAGGAATCAATAACAATTTAGCAAAAATCGCAAAATATAGCCCTTATCATACCGTATTATACCATATTACGATAAGGCCTATCCGTATCCAATTGTGGACACGTATCTACCCCTATATGACCAATCTAACACTAATGAGGTCTAGAAAACCTAATGACAAATACTTGGTATCCCATTCTCGGATTTCTTTTAAAATGGACACCAAACTCAATGTAGAAATCACACAAATAGGGTTAATAGGAGTTCAAAATCCTTCCTATGGGCAGCCCTAATGCATAGGTACATTATATATGCTCTAAAACATTAAATAGAAATAATTAGAGGGAGGGATTTTAGAATTTACCGATTGGAAGATGGTTTTTCAATAAAAAGCCAATAGGACATGATTTGGACACAAGCACCAAGCCTAACTCTTTTTTCTCCAAAGCTCCTTACAACTACTAGCTTCTAATCTCCTTAGATGGTGAGGATAAGAAAATTTAAGAGAAATTTAGGGTGGACTTGATGTTGAGATAAACTATTGGGGAAGAACATTATTTAGGAATTACTTGGGGATGAAGAATAAAAGGAGAGAGAATTATCTCCCTAAAAACTAAGGTCGCCCCCCTCTTCCTCCTTCCTCAAGCATTATAGAATATCCTAATTACCCCTATTGGGTTGTCATAAAGAATTAATTAGTGATGAAGCTTTTAATCCTAATGTGGGTTCAATCTAATTTCTAATTAATGAGAAGGGTTAACTTAGATTGAGTCTAATATGGCTAGTCCAACTATGGGTCTAATTTGTTATGTCAAGTCTAGCTCATAAACCAAATAAATAATAATTACTATATATATAAATAAATATCATACACAATATGAATAATATAAAATGGCAAAAATATTCCTATTCTAGAAATATGGTAGTGACAAGTCTACCCTCCTTAAAATAATTTTGTTATCGAAATTAAAACTAAACTAGTACAAGACACAACAGAACAAGAAGAACTATACCTCAAAGCTCAAAGAGATATGGGTATTGCTCATGCATTTCATCCTCCCTATCCCAGGTTGACTCACCTGGAGAGTGATGCATCCCCGCAACGTGAACCAAAGGAATGGTCTGGTTCCGTAGTACCTTCTCCCTGCGATCCAAAATCTCCATAGGCTGCTTTGAATAGCTGAGAGTTGGACCAACCTCGATCTCCGAGTGATCTAGCACGTGACTGGGATCTACCACGTACTGTCTCATCTGCGATAAATGGAATAGTCATATACTCCCTCTAGTATAGGCGGCAAGTATAGTCTGTAGGCCACTGCACTGACCCTCTCAAGAACACTGAAGGGTCCAATGTACAGTAGTAGACTCGGTTTTCTGCTTCCACCAAAGAAAACGGTGCCCCGTGTTGGAGAAATTCTCAGAACCACCAGATCGACCACCTAAATCAAACACAACCTTAACACTCAATATAAAACAAAGCAATCAAAATTAATACAAAATAAAACTTATACCTCAAACTCTAAAGGTCTCTGGTAGATGTCGGCCCAATGTCGATGTCTGTCCTACGCCACCCGAAGTCTATATCTAATCAGCTTGATCTTCTCAGCTACATCCACGACCATCTCTGGCTCCAACAAGGCTCTCCCACCGATATCATCCCAAGATAAAGGAGTGCGACATCTCCGTCCATATAAAACCTCAAATTATGATATCTCAATACTGGCCTAGTAACTGTTATTATAAGAAAACTCTACCAGGTGTAGATAATCCTCTCAAGAACCCTTGAGATCCAAAACACAAGTGCGAATCATATCCTTGAGAATTTGAATAGTCCTCCCTGACTGCCCGTCTGTCTAGGGGTGATATGCGGTACTAAACCCGTCTGTCCTCTCTGACTGCCCGCCAAACGGGACGACTTGGTCGCACGCGGAATTCACTGAAACGTACGCGTCGTTGATTCGGATATGCAGGATTTCGCAGAAGTTGATTTGGATGTGCGTGCACACCGGAATTAATGCGTATCCGCCGACAACGTCCCGTATCCGCCTGTACTGGAATATGTCGTAACTTTGTGTACACACGTCGGATCAAAACGAAACTTGCGCCATCGGACTCGTAGCAATACGCTAGTCCTGTGACCCAAGTTTGGTTCGATTCTGAGAACGTTGACAAAATCACGTATCGTGGGCCCCGCGGCTCTACTTGACGGGCGATTTTGTGATCGGCCCATCGAAATCCAGTTCTGGAAGTTACGTTGGGTTTGTATCATCGTTCCTAACTTATTGACACTAAGTTTGACTAATTTGGAGACCTTTGATCCTGACACATTTTTCGGTGCAAAGCAGCCCACATATGGACCCCGCTTTGACCAGGAACTGTCATTTTTGCCCTTGTGTCCAAATTGGACTTAAGGACAGGCATTTATAGCTATTTGATATTTTCTGAGCCTCTTGGTGATGTTTATTTCTATAACGCCCCGCTCCGCGCCGGCGTTATGTATCAAGGTGAGTGGGCAGAACTTCGTTCTCTGATTCTTGCACGCCTTAATAATAACCTGAGTTTTTGCTTGCAATGTTTTCTTAAGAGAATGATAGAACCTGCCTTGCATGTTAATGAACGAACTCACCTAGCTTGTCTTTGAAACAATGCCTGCTTAATGAGAATCCTGAATCGCCTGCTTAGAGTGCATGAATATGTTCACTATCGTCTATGCTTCGAGAGAACCATACTGTGCCTGAACGTGTTCAAGTGATAAGTCGGATTGCCCCGCAACAATGAGTATATTCTGATGGTTCGTCTCGTCTGCATAATAGAGTTTATTTGATAGTGTTCCATGCATTCGCACGCGGTCGGACAATGGCTATTGGTGGAGAGCTGAACTGCATGTGTCACGGCTGCTACCATGATAGTGCAAAGCAACCATGAGTCATAGCTGCCTCTAGCATCAGATAAAGAGTTATTGGTATGCTATTCCACCAGCTGCCGATCCTGAGATACTCGGGGACCGCCCTGCATATAGCTAAGTCATTGTGTTGGCTTGGATAGTGACTGCCCCTAAGAATGTGCATTGTGTGTCTAGCTTTGCATCAGACCCTCGAGTCACACGAGACACGCTGCGCACACCCTGAAACATGAACGGTTTGCTTGCTTGCATATTCAATTAAGAAACTCTGTTTCCAACATGTTTCTAAACAAGTAAATCGACTCTGCTAGAACTGCATGAAACGAACCTAGGTAAAACTAGAAAGATCACTAGTAATGTAATGTTTTATAACATGATTACTTAGTGCCTGTTTGAATGAATGCTTGTTTCTGTTCAGTTGATTTATCTCACCAGTACTTGTATAAAGTGCTGACCCACCAACAGTTTACTTGTTCGCAGGTACTGGATCGTCCGAGGGAGCGATAGGCGTGCCACAGTCCCGAAGATCCGGAATCCTGGTTTCGATTGTTCCCCCGAGAATGCTATCGTATAAGGGGGCATAATGTATGGAACGAACGTGTGCCTTTGCTAAAGGAAACCCAAGTTGCCTCGATTTTCCCGAACACTCAGTTGGCTAATGCATTGCATTGCAACAAGTCCCTTTCCACTGCTTGCTCGATTGATACGATGATAGCCAACTATCAACTTAAACGATTGGCCTTGCACGGGCGCAACCCCAGGCCCACGCGGCATCACGTCCCCCGAAAGCTCGACTCGGGCCATTCGCTTGGCTCCCTTCCTCCCTCGCACCCGCGGGACGGGCACGGTGATTCGCGTCCGGCGCGCCGAGACACGGTGATTCGTGCCCGGTTCGTTAGATCCCGGCCGCACGGGGTGGGGCAGGGCGGAGCGGCGGCCCGGGCGGGGCCGGGGCGTGACAATTTCAGCTTTTGGAGGAGTACCTACAGGATCCACTGATACAGGGACAACTGTTGGTATTCCAACCCCAGGCAAGTGTACCTTACGAACATTGTAGTTCTTGTTACATATTTTCTTGACTTATTTATCTGCTGTACATGCTTGACCTAGGACCATGTGACTTACTTAGCGTCCGATTAATAGTCGGATGCCAACACTGTACGCGGAGTTTTGTAACGTCACCTAGAGATGGATATCGTGACAATTTACATTCCCGTACTTGTCTTATCAAGTACATCATAACCCAGGACACTTGACACTATTTATGAGACCGGATCTTCCTGAGATATTCATGGTAATTCTGTATAGGATACAGGTTACATGACATAGACATTATATTCTTAGATCTTATTATGACTTGCTGCATTAGTTTTGATCTTGCGTGTCATGAACATGAGACGTGTGATTACATTGGGTGGGGAGAGACACACAAGCTACAAGATGATTTATATATATATTTATTATGGTGAGGCCTTAGACTCTATATCAGAGCTAGGCACTCTACTTGTGAGATATTATTGTGAGGCCTTAGACTCTACATTATGGCTAGGCACTCTATTAGTGTTATCACTGATACCGGCTCCCCGACACAGAGCTTGTAGTGGTCTCAGCCTGAGTCTAATGTTGTTCTCATTTTGCATATCACTTAGCTGGTTATATGTTTACCCTATTGTTTTATTTATTTCTGCACTGTATTTATTTTGGCTTGAGTTATTTTGTACCTTGCTATGTCCCCTGAGGACCTGGATCCGGATTATGTCCCCAGGATTAGCAGACGAGATCTATCCCGAGGTATACGGGACATGAGCATTAGCAGGAGCAGGAGCAGACATTGGAGCAGTACCAGATCCAGTATACGAGTGATCACCAAGGGTATCTTCTGAGTATATACTATTTTTATACTCAGTATTTGCTGTGGTTAGCTTTATTCTTGTATCTTGACAGATGTATCAGACTCATTATCGGGTTATTTCCCGAGTTTATATTTTATTGAGATTGATCTTGCTTTATGATTCTGATATTTTTGTATTCATTTATGTGGATGAGATTAGTATATTTAGACCCTTATTATTGTATTACAGCTTAAGTATGCCCCGATGGATCCATTAAATTAGGTTTATCCATCGGTGTGTGCTGCTGGACATTGTCACGTGTCTAGTCCCTCGATATTTTGGGACTGGGGCGTGACATGGTTTTTGTGGTGGCCCATGCAGGTTAACGACTAAATTGTGCAGTTTCAACTTAGGGATCGAACAAGCCTGCAATAAGAATATGATAAGTTTTTAGGATCTCATCCACTTACTTGAAACGTTCTTGATATCTATATCAAAATCAAATTAATTTCTTAACTTGCATCTTGCCTTGATTCCTGTGCGCCTCTTATAGTTTATTTTTGATGCAGAGCAATGGATTCATAAGCAAACGACGAGACTCCTGCAAGATCACCACGAGATGCTGTGGTAACCAACGAAGATGAAGTAACACTAGTGGATGGAGGTCAATCAGCACACCAAAGCAGTCAAGCAAATCAGCATGCCTCGGGAATCCAGCAAGATAATATTCTACCATTGACGCAATTTACTCCACAAATGCCCGTATTTTCACAAGGGCAGGCCATGGACGGACAGCAGATGTTTCAAATGATCTATGCAATAATGCAAGCTCAACAAGAGGCTTTGAGTCACAGCCTAGTAACCGCACTAGAGCAGGCAGATTTACCAGCACGACGGCCAACGACGGGCTCTATCACCGATTTCTGCCAGCTGAAGCCCCGTACCTTCTCAGACAAAGAGGAGCCTACAGAAGTTCATGAGTGGCTCACCAACATACAACATCAATTAGAAGCAGCTGAGCTTCCAAGGGAACGTTGGATGACTGCCGTCAGAATGTAATTGACGGACAATGCATATCACTGGTGGCTATCTGAGGAGACACGGCTAGGACCAGACCGAGTCACTTGGGAAGAGTTTTTCAGACTCTTTCAAGAGATATATATTCTGGCTATCGCTCGATCAGAACTTCGGGACAAGTTCAATCGCCTCACTCAGGACAGTATGACAGTGGAAGAGTACAACGCGGAGTTCATTCGTCTAAGTCGCTTTGCCCCAACCTTGATCCCGACAGAAGAAGAGAAGGCCGAGAAGTTCTTCGACGGACTAAACTTCAAGCTACAGAGACTGATCGAATCCGTTGCACCTACTTCTTACTCGGACGTCCTTGCAGCAGCCCGACGCATGGAGCGCGTCATCAGGAGAGAGACCAACCTGAAGCGGCCTTCCACCTCCGCACCAACCAGAGCAGCACAAGAGGAGTCTGCAAAGCGTCAATAGATAAATCCACCACCGAGAGCAGCACCAAGAGCCTCATTCCTTCCTACTTGTTACTACTGTGGCAAGATAGGCCATATTGAAAAAGAATGCAGACGCAAGCTGGGAATGTGCTTAATTTGCGGATCCAGACAACACTTAGCCAGAAATTGCATAACACATCAAGGAGAAACATAGACGATTCATCAAGAAGCTTTACCAGTACCAAGGCCAGTCTATCCAGCATTGGGAGTACCACAGACGGGAGTTCAAGGAGTCAGACCACCAGCCCCAGGAGGGTATCAGCCGAGGCCACCCTTGGCACCACAAGCAGCACTCTTCCAGCAGGCCCAGCAGCAGCAGAGGAATCCACCGCGAGAACGCGGACAAGCTTTCGCGATGACTTTAGAGGACACGCAGATTCATGGAGTAGCTAATGCGCGTAAGTCTTTTATGTAGTTATTTGCTTCTAGTATTGCTTTAGTTGGTACCTATTGGTTCGTGACCTTAGCCTTAACCTGATAGTTTTAACTTGTTAGTAATTGATAACCTAGTAATTTTGAATTTGCTGATAATTGATAACCTAGTATGTTTTAAGTGATAACCTAGTTTTTCTAAACCATAGTTTTCTAGATTTCCTTCATCCGGGAAATTGTATAACTTTGAATGCTTAAGGAAATGATATTTCCTATGTGTTATTCTTACACCCTCAACCTTGATCTTCTTGATTGTGATGTGTTTCGAACAATGTTTGCAACCGTGTCATCTCTGTTGACCGGTTATTCTTTGATTGCGAGGACGCAATCCTCATAAGGGGGTAGATTGAAACCCCCTGATTTTTTCAAAAAAATTTAATTTGGATTTTTCACAATTTTTTTAGAATTTCCTGGTATTTTTCTGTAAATAAAACTAAGATATTTGAAATTAAATATATTTTTAAATGATATAAATTAATATTAAAATATTATAAAAATAATATTTTTAAGTGTAAAATGAAAAACTAAACATAGGATAATTTTTCGGGAATTTATTGGACCCCAGAAGTATTTTTAAAGCCCTAGAAACTAATGTATATTTAAACCAAATTAAACCCTGACTGAACCCGGTTTATTTTAAATAAACCAAAAACAAACCGACCAAAACCGCTGTTAAACCGAACCAAACCAAACCCATCTCTTAACGGGTCGGGTCGGATTCGAATCGAACCCGACCCGGACCCGAAACCCTCACCGAAACCCTAATCGTAATCTAACCCGGAAACACTGTTCCGGCGCCCTATATATCATCTCAAATTCTGTGCCCCACCGCCAGATCACCCTAGCCATCTCCTTCTCCGCCCGGACACCACAGTGCCACTCCAACGAACTCATCGTTAGCCCTCGCCTGAACCCTAACGTCCTCGACTCCTCCTCCAGTTTTTTCCTCGCCGCCATCTCTTCCGTCGACGAACCCTTCGTCATCCCCCGCACAGCCTCGACGAACCCTTCGTCTTCCTCCGCCTAGCCCCATTCCATCCTCCCCCGACTCTACCGTCGTCGACCCCTCCGACGATCTCCTCCACCCTCCAGTCTCCCCAAAGCCCCGCTCGACCCGTCCCCGACCTCGTCTTCCTCGACCATCGCCTAGTTCCATCCTCCCCCGACCATCTCCACTGCCCTAGCAGTCGACAAACCATCGACTCGAACCTCGTCGTCCTCCCGCCCAGCCCCGCACAGCCTCGACGACCCGCTGCCCTAGCCCGAACACGGCAGACCCGGACACAGCAGCATTCCAGAACCCGGACACGGCAGATTCGAACCAGGACACAGCACAGTGACCCAGACACGAGAAATCCTCGTTCCACGAAGCCCTGTTCAGGTAACCCGTTCTCTCTCCTCGTTATTTCATTTTTCATTCCGTCAGTTGTGACGATTAGACTGTGTAACCCTCTCGATGCCCGTGCAATCCGCTCGGTGCGTCGCGTCCTATGACGATCGCAAACCGCGACCCAAAAACAGGAAAAATAACACCCCATTTTCCCCCGAAACTGAGTGCGCCCCACCAAATGGGACGACTTGGTCGCGCACGATCTTCACCGAAACATGCGCGCTGTTGATGCGGACGTACGGGATTTTGCAGAAGTTGATTTGGATGTGCGTGCACACCGGAATCAACGCGTATCCGCCGACAACGTCCCGTATCCGCCTATTCTGGAATACGTTGTAACTTCGTGTACACACGTCGGATCGAAACAAAACTTGCACCATCGGACTCGTAGCAATACGCTGGTCCTGTGACCCAAGTTTGGTTCGATTCTGAGAACGTTAACAAAATCATGTATCGTGGGCCCCGCGGCTCTACTTGACGGACGATTTTGTGATCGGCTCATCGGAATCCAGTTCTGGAAGTTCCGTTGGGTTCGTATCATCGTTCCTGACTTGTTGACACTAAGTTTGACAAATTTGGAGACCTTTGACCCTGTCATATTTTTTGTTGCAAAGCAGCCCACATGTGGACCCCGCTTTGACCAGGAACTGTCATTTTTGCCCATGTGTCCAAATTGGACTTAAGGACAGGCGTTTCTAGCTATTTGATATTTTCTGAGCCTGTTGGATGTTTATTTCAGCTTTTGGAGGAGTACCTTCAGGATCCACTGATACATGGACAGTTGTTGGTATTCCAACCCCAGGCAAGTGTACCTTGCCAACATTGTAGTTCTTGTTACAGATTTTCTTGACTTATTTATCTGTTGTACATGCTTGACCTAGGATCGTGTGACTTACTTAGCGTCCGATTAATAGTCGGATGCCAACACCGTACGCGGAGTTGTGTAACGTCACCTAGAGATGGATATCGTGACCTTTTAAATTCTCGTACTTGTCTTATCAAGTACATCATAACCTAGGACACTTGATACTATTCATGAGACAGGATCTTCCTGAGATATTCATGGTGATTCTGTATAGGATACAGGTTACATGACATAGATATTATATTCTCAGATCTTATTATGACTTGCTGCATTAGTTTTGATCTTGCCTGTCATGGACATGAGACGTGTGATTACATTGGGTGGGGAAAGACACACAGGCTACAGGCTGATTTATATATATATTTATTATGGTGAGGCCTTAGACTCTATATCAGAGCTAGGCACTCTGTCACGCCCCGGCCCCGCCCGGGCCGCCGCTCCGCCCTGCCCCGCCCCATACGGCCCGGATTCAACGAACCAGGCACAAATCACCGTGCCTCGGCGCGCCGGACGCGCATCACCGCGCCCGTCCCGCGGGCGCGAGGGAGGAAGGGAGCCAAGCGAATGGCCCGTTCGAGCTTTCGGGGGACGTGATGCCGCACGGGCCTGGGGTTGCGCCCGTGCAAGGCCAATCGTTTAAGTTGATAGTTGGCTATCATCGCATCAATCGAGTAAGCAGCGGAAAGGGACTTGTTGCAATGCAATGCATTAGCCAACTGAGTGTTTGGGACAATCGAGGCAACTTGGGTTTCCTTTAGCAAAGGCACACGTTCGTTCCATACATTATGCCCCCTTATACGATAGCATTCTCGGGGCAACAATCGAAACCAGGATTCTGGGTCTTGGGGACTGTGGCACGCCTATCGCTCCCTCGGACGATCCAGTACCTGCGAACAAGTAAACTGTTGGTGGGTCAGCACTTTATACAAGTATTGGTGAGATAAATCAACTGAACAGAAACAAGCATTCACTCAAACAGGCACTAAGTAATCATGTTATAAAACATTACATTAGTAGTGATCTTTCTAGTTTTACCTAGGTTCGTTTCATGCAGTTCTAGCAGAGTCGATTTACTTGTTTAGAAACATGTTTGGAAACAGAGTTTCATATTGAATATGCAAGCAAGCAAACCGTTCATGTTTCAGGGTGTGCGCAGCGTGTCTCGTGCGACTCGAGGGTCTGATGCAAAGCTAGACACACGATGCACATTCTTAGGGGCAGTCACTATCCAAGCCAACACAATGACTTAGCTATATGCAGGGCGGTCCCCGAGTAACTCAGGATCGGTAGCGGTTAGTCCAGCATACCAATGACTCATTTATCTGATGCTAGAGGCAGCTGTGACTCATGGTTGCTTTGCACTATCATGGTAGCAGCCGGGACACATGCAGTTCAGCTCTCCACCAATAGCCATTGTCCGACCGCGTGCGAATGCATGGAACACTATCAAATAAACTCTAGTATGCAGACGAGACGAACCATCAGAATACACTCTTGTTGCGGGGCAGTCCGACTTATCACTTGAACACGTTCAGGCACAGTATGGTTCTCTCAAAGCATAGACGATAGTGAACATATTCATGCACTCTAAGCAGGCGATTCAGGATTCTCGTTTAGCAGACATTGATTCAAAGACAAGCTAGGTGAGTTCGTTCATTAACATGCAAGGCAGGTTCTATCATTCTCTTAAGAAAATATTGCAAGCAAAAACTCAGGTTATTTATTAAGGCGTGCAAGAATCAGAGAACGAAGCTCTGCCCACTCACCTTGATACATAACGCCGGCGCGGAGCGGGGCGTTACATACTTACCAACCAACAAAAAGTTTCGTCCTCGAAACTTCAAGGATAAACTTCTCGATATCCCGAGTAGCGATAGTGCCGTCCCTCGCCGTACTCAATCGAAACAATCAAGCAATTCAAGTTCAGGAAATATTTTACACTTTGAGAATATCTATGGACTTATTGTATGGAACGCTCTTTGCAAAACCATATCGATAATATCTCAGAGTCATAGCAACGGTTTGGGCCAGAGAATCGATTCCGCTCTGATACCATTCTGTCACGCCCCGGCCCCGCCCGGGCCGCCGCTCCGCCCTGCCCCGCCCCGTACGGCCGGGATTCAACGAACCGGGCACGAATCACCGTGCCTCGGCGCGCCGGACGCACATCACCGCGCCCGTCCCGCGGGCGCGAGGGAGGAAGGGAGCCAAGCGAATGGCCCGTTCGAGCTTTCGGGGGACGTGATGCCGCACGGGCCTGGGGTTGCGCCCGTGCAAGGCCAATCGTTTAAGTTGATAGTTGGCTATCATCGCATCAATCGAGTAAGCAGCGGAAAGGGACTTGTTGCAATGCAATGCATTAGCCAACTGAGTGTTCGGGACAATCGAGGCAACTTGGGTTTCCTTTAGCAAAGGCACACGTTCGTTCCATACATTATGCCCCCTTATACGATAGCATTCTCGGGGCAACAATCGAAACTAGGATTCCGGGTCTTGGGGACTGTGGCACGCCTATCGCTCCCTCGGACGATCCAGTACCTGCGAACAAGTAAACTGTTGGTGGGTCAGCACTTTATACAAGTACTGGTGAGATAAATTAACTGAACAGAAACAAGCATTCACTCAAACAGGCACTAAGTAATCATGTTATAAAATATTACATTACTAGTGATCTTTCTAGTTTTACCTAGGTTCGTTTCATGCAGTTCTAGCAGAGTCGATTTACTTGTTTAGAAACATGTTTGGAAACAGAGTTTCATATTGAATATGCAAGCAAGCAAACCGTTCATGTTTCAGGGTGTGCGCAGCGTGTCTCGTGCGACTCGAGGGTCTGATGCAAAGCTAGACACACGATGCACATTCTTAGGGGCAGTCACTATCCAAGCCAACACAATGACTTAGCTATATGCAGGGCGGTCCCCGAGTAACTCAGGATCGGTAGCGGTTAGTCCAGCATACCAATGACTCATTTATCTGATGCTAGAGACAGCTGTGACTCATGGTTGCTTTGCACTATCATGGTAGCAGCCGGAACACATGCAGTTCAGCTCTCCACCAATAGCCATTGTCCGACCGCGTGCGAATGCATGGAACACTATCAAATAAACTCTAGTATGCAGACGAGACGAACCATCAGAATACACTCTTGTTGCGGGGCAGTCCGACTTATCACTTGAACACGTTCAGGCACAGTATGGTTCTCTCGAAGCATAGACGATAGTGAACATATTCATGCACTCTAAGCAGGCGATTCAGGATTCTCGTTTAGCAGACATTGATTCAAAGACAAGCTAGGTGAGTTCGTTCATTAACATGCAAGGCAGGTTCTATCATTCTCTTAAGAAAATATTGCAAGCAAAAACTCAGGTTATTTATTAAGGCGTGCAAGAATCAGAGAACGAAGTTCTGCCCACTCACCTTGATACATAACGTCGGCGCGGAGCGGGGCGTTACATACTTACCAACCAACAAAAAGTTTCGTCCTCGAAACTTCAAGGATAAACTTCTCGATATCCCGAGTAGCGATAGTGCCGTCCCTCGCCGTACTCAATCGAAACAATCAAGCAATTCAAGTTCAGGAAATATTTTACACTTTGAGAATATCTATGGACTTATTGTATGGAACGCTCTTTGCAAAACCATATCGATAATATCTCAGAGTCATAGCAACGGTTTGGGCCAGAGAATCGATTCCGCTCTGATACCATTCTGTCACGCCCCGGCCCCGCCCGGGCCGCCGTTCCGCCCTGCCCCGCCCCGTACGGCCGGGATTCAACGAACCGGGCACGAATCACCGTGCCTCGGCGCGCCGGACGCACATCACCGCGCCCGTCCCGCGGGCGCGAGGGAGGAAGGGAGCCAAGCGAATGGCCCGTTCGAGCTTTCGGGGGACGTGATGCCGCACGGGCCTGGGGTTGCGCCCGTGCAAGGCCAATCGTTTAAGTTGATAGTTGGCTATCATCGCATCAATCGAGTAAGCAGCGGAAAGGGACTTGTTGCAATGCAATGCATTAGCCAACTGAGTGTTCGGGACAATCGAGGCAACTTGGGTTTCCTTTAGCAAAGGCACACGTTCGTTCCATACATTATGCCCCCTTATACGATAGCATTCTCGGGGCAACAATCGAAACTAGGATTCCGGGTCTTGGGGACTGTGGCACGCCTATCGCTCCCTCGGACGATCCAGTACCTGCGAACAAGTAAACTGTTGGTGGGTCAGCACTTTATACAAGTACTGGTGAGATAAATCAACTGAACAGAAACAAGCATTCACTCAAACAGGCACTAAGTAATCATGTTATAAAATATTACATTACTAGTGATCTTTCTAGTTTTACCTAGGTTCGTTTCATGCAGTTCTAGCAGAGTCGATTTACTTGTTTAGAAACATGTTTGGAAACAGAGTTTCATATTGAATATGCAAGCAAGCAAACCGTTCATGTTTCAGGGTGTGCGCAGCGTGTCTCGTGCGACTCGAGGGTCTGATGCAAAGCTAGACACACGATGCACATTCTTAGGGGCAGTCACTATCCAAGCCAACACAATGACTTAGCTATATGCAGGGCGGTCCCCGAGTAACTCAGGATCGGTAGCGGTTAGTCCAGCATACCAATGACTCATTTATCTGATGCTAGAGACAGCTGTGACTCATGGTTGCTTTGCACTATCATGGTAGCAGCCGGAACACATGCAGTTCAGCTCTCCACCAATAGCCATTGTCCGACCGCGTGCGAATGCATGGAACACTATCAAATAAACTCTAGTATGCAGACGAGACGAACCATCAGAATACACTCTTGTTGCGGGGCAATCCGACTTATCACTTGAACACGTTCAGGCACAGTATGGTTCTCTCGAAGCATAGACGATAGTGAACATATTCATGCACTCTAAGCAGGCAATTCAGGATTCTCGTTTAGCAGACATTGATTCAAAGACAAGCTAGGTGAGTTCGTTCATTAACATGCAAGGCAGGTTCTATCATTCTCTTAAGAAAACATTGCAAGCAAAAACTCAGGTTATTTATTAAGGCGTGCAAGAATCAGAGAACGAAGTTCTGCCCACTCACCTTGATACATAACGCCGGCGCGGAGCGGGGCGTTACACACTCTACTAGTGAGATATTATTGTGAGGCCTTAGACTCTATATTAGGGCTAGGCACTCTACTAGTGTTATCACTGATACCGGCTCCCCGACACAGAGCTTGTAGTGGTCTCAGCCTGAGTCTAATGTTGCTCTCGTTTTGCATATCACTTAGCTGGTTATATAGTTTACCCTATTGTTTTATTTATTTCTGCACTGTATTTATTTTGGCTTGAGTTATTTTGTACCTTGCTATGTCCCCTGAGGACCTGGATCCGGATTATGTCCCCAGGATTAGCAGACGAGATCTATCCCGAGGTATATGGGACAGGAGCATTAGCAGGAGCAGGAGCAGATACTGGAGCAGTACCAGATCCAGTAAACAAGTGATCACCGAGGGTATCTTCTGAGTATATACTGTTTTCATACTCAGTATTTGCTGTGGTTAGCTTTATTCTTGTATCTTGACAGATGTATCAGACTCATTATCGGATTATTTCCCGAGTTTATATTTTATTGAGATTGATCTTGCTTTATGATTCTGATATTTTTGTATTCATTTCTGTGGATGAGATTAGTATATTTAGACCTTTATTGTTGTATTACAGCTTAAGTATGCCCCGATGGATCCATTAAATTGGGTTTGTCCATCGGTGTGTGCTGTTGGCCATTGCCACGTGTCTAGTCCCTCGATATTTTGGGACTGGGGCGTGACATTGACACTTGGATGCATTGAGTACGGAGAGCGATGCACCTCTTGCAGACCTCCTCGTGCAACTCCCCACTCGACACACATAATCTAGTACCGTGCCACAATGATCCATCATCAGCGATGGTAAAATCCTCCGATAATACCATATGAACATATGCTCTGATGCTCCTCAGCGTCTCATCATCAAACTGCCTGGCCCTGATCCAGTCCATCAGCTCAGACTATATTTGCAATCACTATATATATATCTCGATACTAGGAACTAGCACCTCAATCTCCAAACTCCCAAGATCGGCCAACAAGTGTCTGTCTGTTGTCAAGTACATAGCCACCGGATACCTGCTCAAGGTATTGGCGACTACGTTCGCCTTCCCTGGATGGTACTGCAATAATATGTCGAAGTCCTTCATCAAATCCAACCACCTCTTCTGCCTCATGTTCAGCTCTTTCTGTGTGAATACGTACTTCAAGCTCTTGTGGTCTGTAAAGATCTTCATACACTCTCCGTACAGATAGTATTTCCATAACATAGGGCAAAGATGACCTCTACCAACTCTAAATCGTGGATGGGATAGTTCTTCTAATGAGGACGTAATTGCCTGGAAGCATAGGCAATCTCCTTCATGTGTTGTTGAAGAACGCAACCCAAATACATCCTTGAAGCATCACTATAAATAGTGAATCCTCCTGTCCCTGATGCAAACGTCAACACTGAAGCTATCGTCAATCTCTTCTTTAGCTCATCCAAAGTGGCCTGAAAATCCTCTGTCTAGACAAACTCTACATCTTTTTATTCAGCCTAGTCATCGACTCTGCAATCCTAGAGAAATCCGGTACAAATATCTTGTATTAGCCTGCCAGCCCCAGGCAACTCCTGATCTCTACCACTGAACTCGGAGTAGCCTACGATTCTACTGCCACGATCTTCTTCGGCTCCACTGAGATCACGTCACCTATCACCACATACCCAAGGAATTCAACATTGTCAAGAAAGAACTCATACTTCGAAAGCTTCTCGTAAAGCTCTTCCTTCCTGAGAGTCTCCAAAACTATCATCAGATACTTCTCATGCTCCTCTGGTGTCTTCGAATACACAAGGATGTCATCAATGAAAACTACTACAAACTTGTCAAGGTACTGGTGGAATACCTTGTTCATCAGGTTCATGAATACCGCTGTGGCATTAGTCAACCCAAATGGCATCACCATGAACTCAAACTGGCCATACCGAGCAAAAAGTTGTCTTCGGAATGTCTTCCTTCTTCACCTTAATCTAGTAGTAGCCTGACCTCATGTCTATCTTCAAAAATTCCTTCACTCCGCTTAATTTATAGAAGAGATCATCTATCCTTGGCAGCGGGTATTTGTTCTTGAGAGTGAGGTTGTTCAGAGCCTTGTAGTCGATACATATGCGTACCGAACCATCCTTCTTCGGTACAAATAATACAGGAGCACCCCACGGTGATGAACTGATTTGATGAAGCCCTTGTCCTATAACTCATCAACCTACTTCTTCAATTCTGCTAGTTCATTGTTATTCATCCTATAGACGTGTCATGATATTAGCTCTACGCCTAGCACAAAGTCTATAGAGAACTCAACATCTCTGTCTGGTGGAAATTCTGGCAACTTCTCTGAAAAGACATCCAGGAACTCCGCTATCAAAGGATGTGGCAGCTCCTTCTTTTCCACTAAAGCTCTACAAAAGATGCCCTTGCTCTGTTCCACTGTTCCTCTGGCAATCTCGAACTTTGGCTCTCCTGGCGGTCAAAATATAACTATGCCTCTATGAAAATCTATACTAGCATGGTGCATACTTAACCAATGCATCCCGAGTATAATGTCATATGTCGGAAGTTGCATTACGAGTAAGTACGAACTCAACTCACAGCCTCCCAATGAAACTCTTCGATCCTTGCAAAAATTACTAACTAGAATAATGTCACCCCCAATCGTGATCTTGCAAGTCCTAGCTAAGGGTTCAGCCTCTAAACGATGCTTAAGAGCAAAAGATACATATACAAAACTATGGAAAGCACCAAAATTGAATAAAGCAAATGATGGGATAGAATAGAGAAGAACTAAACCTGTAATCATGTCTCCCTCTGGCTCGGTCTCCTCAACCATCATGGCAAAATCTCACCCCTGAGATGCACCTCTCTACTGCTGCTACTGCTGAGCGAACCTCTGCTGCTATGGCAGAAGTACAGTTCCCTTCTGCTAGACTACGGGTGGCCTCGCTAGTGCTCCCTGAACTATTGCTCTAGTTGGTCCTCCCTGAGCAGGACGAACTCGATAATATCTCAACTGGTGGCCAGGTGACCCACAGAAAAGGTACACTCCCAACCTCTTCCTACAAACCTCTCTGGTATGTCCTAATTTTCCATATAATACACAATGAACAGCCTGTTGTGCCTGTCCTGTGGCTGCTGCTGGTGATGACCACGAGCTGGTGCTTGGTGCTGCTGGTAATAGTGCTAAGACGGTCTCTACTTCTTCTAAAAGTAGGGACGCTTGGCCGACCCGTGCTACCACTCGCTCCACCAGAAATGTTACGTACTCTCTTAGGCCTGAGGTCTAGATCATCCTCAGCAATTTGGACATCCATGAGAATGCCCTCAAAGGTAGTAGTACGACGTCGAGAAGTAAGAGACTTGATCTCTCTCATCAGCCCCTTCCTGAACTTCTGGGCTCACTCTCCTGGGTCTCGAATCATCGACGGTATAAAATAACTCAAGCGGCAAAACTCTGCGGTGTACTCATCGACCGTCATGTTCCCTTGGACCAAGTCATAAAACTGACTCTCCAAGGGTCCCAAGGCCACATTGGAAAAGAACTTCTCCTCGAAAAGCTCCTTGAAAGCCTCCCAAGTAAGTCCTTGAGCAGTAAGTCTTGGCTCCGTACGATACCACGTGAGTGCGATATCGAACAACTAGTTGTCGGCAGACTCGATCTGCAGGCTCTCTAGAATCTGAGCCAAGCGCAAGTTGATCTCCATGTCCTCCAAACAGTTGTCGACGTAGAGTATCCCCTCAATACCCTTGAACTCCCAAGGCGACTTCCTCTTGAAGTCCACTATAGTGCCTGGCCTCTGCGGTTGCTGCTGGCCAGGGTGTTGCTGCTACCGGACGACTCTCTCTACTACTTGTAAATCCACCTGGTGAGCATTCTCCATGCTCTCCCTCATTATCTCTGTCTGTGCTTGGCGTGCCTCTGCTTGCACCCTCTGCGCCTCATCCTGAACGTGCTGAGCCTCTGCCGACATCCTTTGCGCTTCCACCAAACCTTCCGAAAATGGAATCTGCGATATTGATGGAAGGTCCTCCGTAACAGCCGGGACAACCCTCTGGACAAGTGGGAGAGGAGGACCCCCAAAGGCTGTCGAATCTCCTATATGAACAGGTGAAGTATGAGGACCAACTCCAGCTGTCTGGGTGGCAGGTCTAGAGGTGGCAGACCTCTCGAAAGCTGCGGGTCCCGATCTTTGCGACCTGGTCTTTGGTGGCATCCTGAAGATAGATCAAAACAAGAAGAAGTCAATTAAGGCAAAAGATACGATATCATCAAAGAAAGACAGTAAAATTTAAAGGAAGCAATTATTCTGAATGATCAGAATATCAAAATTAATAAACTGGAAATTTTTCTAGTTGTGATTGAGTATAATCTCATCATATATATATTATATAGCAGGCTCGTAATAGTACTCTAAGTCTAAGTACTACTACGATATCGCACTAGTTGCGAATTGATACTCGAAGACCTGCATGGGCCACCATAAAAACGTATCACGAACTGTACCCGGAATTTGGGCAAATGAGTCATGGAAAAGTCCAGTCTATGCCACAATATCAGTGGTGGAACGCTATCTTGGTCACAATACTATCTATCACAGCTCACAATAATATATAACATGTCAATGATCTCAACTCCATAAAGAGGACAAGATGAATATAAATATGACGACAACATCAATACTCAATCACATAATTCTATAAGGAAGATGAATGGCACAATAATGATATAAAAAAAAAGAGAAGTCTAAAATTATATACATCACCACATCAATAAGTCTAAATTCTTACTATCTCAATAACAACATAAGTCTCCAAATAAAATACACAACTCAGAGTATCTCAAGTCTAATAATCCAACTACAAAATGAATGCTAGACTCTAAGCCTCTACTAATGGATCCACTACTGGGATAGGATCCTCCTGAAGCTCCGAGGTGTAATCCTCGTCACTCCGGGTCCATAATAAGTAGGGCAGAAAGCCTTGAGATCCTCTAAAAAATATTATCCAGTCAGGATTGAAGCGAAGTACATAAACTAACAGCAGTTCCATTAATTTAACCAAGACTATAAAAGAGTAAGAAATAAAAATACAAGATGAAAGAAATACTGGACAATAAGAAAACTAGTACGCAGATAATCAACTCACAGGTAAATAATAAAATATAAATAAATAAGAAATAACTATAGTAGCAGGTGTAAACTGGAATAGAGATACGAACAACCACTAAGTTCCTTGAAATATCAGTTATTATATGATCGTGTCACGTCCCAGTCCCAAAAATACGTAGGACTAGGACACGTAAGCATGCCAACCGCATGGATATGGCAACTCCAATATATGGAAACCAAATCCACACGTACACTGTAATATGAATATCAAATCCATAAGTGGTATAAAACATACGTCACAAGTCACAGGATATAATCTAAATCTCATCCACGAAAATTAAATATAATTAAATAACCAACATCTATGAAACTAGCTCTCGATAAGAAGTATCTAAGGATGGTAGTTGGATGGAAACAAATCCACTACCAACTCGAATATAAGGATAAATACAATATAAGTACACCACAACAAACACAATATAAGAATACCAGCTATCAATCACGGCTCGAAGAGAAGACATCCACGAAGCCTATAGCCATCCAAATCTGCGCTTCTGCAAATACTCAAGAACAGATACACCTGGCAGGGGACCAGGTCCTCAGAGGGACATAACAAGATACTTAAACACATGCCAATAAAGTACTGAAATAAATATCCAATGGGTCGCCTAACCATCTATGTGAATGCAGTTTGAGAACAACTTTCCAACAAGTGAGCTATCTGGCTGAGAACTGGGATTGGCATAACTCTCTCGGAGAACCAGGGGCCTCAAAAGCATGTCGTCTTTTGAACGGCAGAGGCCCGCCAAGTAGTAAAGGGGTCATCACCGCCCGTATCTCCAGCGAAGCTTCCGGGTTACAGAAGGAAAAAGTATAAAGGAGCTCAAATGCGGTACTTATTGTTCTCCACACCCCATGCTCTAAGCATGTCACATCCATGACACGATTTGGTTCATAGCCTATTCTTAGTACTCTAGCCCAATCCTGCAACCAAACAAGGATAAGGATGGGACCACCGTACTACAATAGGCTATGTCCCTAGACCTCTAATAACTGCTAAGTCTACTAGCATGCAAAGTTTCTAACAGCAGTTATTCCTAACGCACGGTCCATACGTACAGGAGGCCAACCTGCACGCAAGTCCGTGATCTATATGAGACTCACAACTCGTGTAACAACTGTGTCACGGCCAATGAACCTAATGATACTACATGATAATGGGGTAGTCTCATAAACAAGGTCAATGCAAATACATAAATAAAAACATATCGCAACGACACCGTCGCACGCATTTTATATAACAGTCAAAATATATGAAATAAAGACAGAAAATAAAGATGCATGCAACATATGGAATATAAATAATAGTACAATGACAAGGTATACTTGCCTGGCAAGAAAGCTGCAAGCTACCAATAATCTGCTCTAGAAGTCGCGCAGAACAAATCCAATATCCTATGTACACATAAATATAATATAATAAAATTATTAGTCATTACACAACCACATTTATACTGGACTCAGGGGGTATACTAGGGGTAACACTAGTCATCTAACACGGTCAATTACGTGTTGAATTACGCGGGTGTCGCATCTTCAAGTACTGTACAAAATCAGTCAGTCAACTGACAGGTGTCTATGCCAGTATGTTAATGTACGCAAGTCAGACAAATTTACAAGTTCTTAGGGTCAACATGGTCAAGGTAAGTATGGGATAGTCCACAGTGTCCTAGGGTCGTACAGTCTGAATATTTAGTCATAATTATCAATTAGCATTTACTTACATATATATTCATATAACTATATAATAATATAACCATCAATTTATTTACATAATTATTGGAATACATATAGTAATTACGTACATAAATATATATACCAAACTGAATAATATTTGCGTACATGTAAATGTACGAACGCGCGTTGGGTTCTCCGACTCAGGGTCTGATGTAAACTAACCGTGGTGGCTAAATACTACGTCCTACTGGAACACTGTCAGAGAATGTACTCGTCTAGGGTCCTGCTGGTGGTATGAATCAGAGTCCAAGTCACAGTCCAAATAGCCTATGTATTACAAATTTATCACGTCAAAAGATAATTTATTTTAATTTATTTAATTCTGGAATAATTACTCTAAAATCCTATTTTAATCTTATTATTCTGATTTTTATGTTAATTCCTAAATTTTGTCCAAAAAAACTGAATTTTATCAACTCGAGACTCATGGCACGCAAATCGAGACGATCTGTTGACCGAAAAGTCAACCGACACAAACTCAACTTTCATGCATGACTTCCTATAGATTTCAGCATCAAAAATATGCTGGAATTTACGGCTCATCCGAATTCAAATTCGTTTGGGAACTATGGCACATACAAATTTTGTATTGTGCACCGATGGTTAAATTCTAACCTAGAAGTTCTACAGAATTAACAGTATATAAATACTTCGAACTAAATTCTGGGAAAAAATATATGTCGATGATCTCGATATTAGCTTTCCGAAACTTTAAACGGTTCGTGATTCTGATTCCGGGTTCTCCCGGAATTGCGAAAACATCAAAACACGTCTATTTTCGGATATGCTGTGCTCTACGAATTTTCCAGAATTTAATACTCATAATTTCGTAAAAAAAATTATATAATCAGAAAGCTAACCTCAATATCTTTCTAACGTAAGAAACTACGCCTCGTTTGGAGTCCGGAGCTATACGCAATGGCTTGTGGAAGATGAAGGAACCCTAGATGGCAATTCTCCAAAATCTCTCTCTCTCTCAAAATAATGGGATAATTAGGGTTATTATATTATATATATATAGGGATTGAACAGCTGAATAAAGTTGATTGGAGGGTGACACATGTCATGATTTGATTGGATAGTTTTGGTTATATTATTTGTTTTTGATTTGCCTTTATCAAAACATTATTTAAGTCGTTTTAAATCTAAATAACTCCAAATAAATATTAAAATTAATCATAAAAATCTGAAAAAATTACAAAAAATATATTTTGAATCCAAAAACCCTAAAAAAATACTTGGGATAATTTTATATTCATAGGTTTTTTACTATAATTAGGAGAAGCTCTAAACATTAGGTTTACCCATATAACTAAAAATAAATACTAAAATTATTCCAAAAATTCTGAAATAATTCCAGAAAATATATAATAATATTATAAACCCTATAAAATAACGTGGGTCCATTCTATATTCCTAGGATTGAACAATAAATTCTACAAGTCCTAAAAATTAGTTATTAGCCTAATTACTCCCAATAAATACTAAAAATACTCAAAAAATTCCCAAAATATTCTAGAAAATATATTTGACTATTTAGAACTTAAAATAAAATTTTTGGATATTTTTAGTTAAGTTTGAAGATAAAATAAATTCTTCAAAGTCCTAGAAAATTAGTGTTACAAGTTTTTAATTAACTAAAAATTATGGAAAAATCCCAATAATCTAAAATAGCCTAAAAATAATTCTAAATAAATATTTATATAAGTGAATATACTAAAAAATTTATTTCCTAATTAACTAAGAGAATACTCTAAATAAATTCAACATCTATAATAAATATAATAATATAAAATATACACAAAATATCTATTTTGGGTGAGGGAGTTTACAGATCGGCTTGGGACAGATCAGGCTCTACAATATATGATTGGCTATGCACAAGTATAGTAAGGGATCAGGTCAATCAAGTATGATTGACTATGCACAAGTACGGGTAAGAGGATCAGGCCAATCATATACAGGGAGCTATGCACAAGTAATAAGATCAGGCTACACCTTCGTGTAGGGAGGGTGAGCTATGCATAAGTAGGTGGTGTATGATCAGATAATCAACTAATACTTTCTCATCCCCGGCTAGTACAATGGATCCAATCATGACTCCTCATAACCGTTATCTATGATACTAACACGTGCATCCACTGTGTTGGGAATCAAGAATAACACTACATACTAAAATCATAGTATTCGTCAAAATAAGAAAACTGTCAGAGAATATAGTTGCCTGAGGTCCTGAGCAAAGTGTGAGGATCGATGCCCAAAATGAAGTCACAAACCTAATATCAAATATTAATGTTGAATGCTGAATTAAAGGATAAGCATGATTAACTAACTAAATATGAGGTTTCTATGCCAAGTTTAAGTTCAAACTAGGTTCACTAGGTCCACTGGTCAATTTCTATATCATAAAAGTGTATATTAGTCACTATCTATCAGGCCATCAGGCCACCACCGATACTACCTAGTCACCATAATATCAGTTACCAACATGCTACAACATACCCCTCTGATACTCCAGGATGCCCGAGAACTCAATCTAGTCACTATTGCTACTACTGCTATGCTAAGGTTAATATCTGATCCCTCAACCCAACTCCTCTTAAGCCTGATACTCAGGTATTTCTACTGATACAACAACACTAATGGTTAACTAACAAGGCTCATACTAATCTCTATAATCAGTGCACAAGTTGCATATACATACACTTGTTATTGCAGTTGTAACAGCTGTTGTGCATCCCCAGAACCCGACACCCCCAAATGCCCATACCTAAACACCAAAGCCTCTCTTACCTTTTATTTTTACTGCTTCTCATACTCTTCTTGAACTGCACATGAGTGCATCTCCCTACTGATATAATTACTCACTGTTCTATCTTCCATGCCAATGTCACTTACCTGCAATTAGGCTCTAAGTCTGCTGCTAGTAAAGAATTATGGTGTTTGCTCTGTAGGTGTGCACACCCACAGACCTGAGCCCTTCACCTTATTGATCACAGTAGTTGTCCTCATTGATACAAAGTATCAGTTCCTTCCCCTTCCACTTGTATCACACATACACAGGTACATATCTTTGAACACTCACTCTAATATAATATACATTATTATAAACACTTGTAATGCACAAGGCAAAACACAATACACCTATACCAATATCAACATGATACATCTTTCCCATAACCATGATACCACATCTAACCCATAATAATAGCTATAAACCATCTCAAAGATTAAATTATGAGGGAATAACATATAATAACTAATTAGGATACAATATAAAGGAATCAACAACAATTTAGCAAAAACCCCAAAATATAGCCCGTATCACACCGTATCATACCGTATCACGATACGGCATACCCGTATCCAATTGTGGACATGTATCTACCCCCACATGACCAATCTAAAACTAATGAGGTCTAAAAAATCTAATGACAAACACTTGGTATCCCATTCTCAGATTTCTCCCAAAATGGATACCAAACTCAATGTAGAAATCACAAATAGGGTCAATATGAGTTTAAACTCCTTCATATGGGTAGCCCTAATGCATAGGTACATTCTATATGCTCTAAAATAATAAATAGAACTAATTACAGGGAAAGATTTCAGAATTTACCTATTGAAAGATGGTTTTCCAATGAAACGCCAATAAGACACGATTTGGACACAAGCACCAAGTCGAACTCCTTCTTCTCCAAAGCTCCTTACATCCACTAGCTTCTAATCTCCTTAGATGGTGAGGATGAGGAAATTTAAGAGGAATTTGGGGTACATTTGATGGAGGGATGAACTATTAGGAAAAAAACAAATTAGGAATTATTTGGGGATGAAGAATAAGAGGAGAGAGAATTCTCTTCCTAAAAACTAGGGTCGTCCCCATCTTCCTCCTTCCTCAAGCAATATGGAATATCCTAATTATCCCTATTGGGTTACCATGAAGAATTAATTAGTGAGAAAGTTTTCAATCCTAATGTGGGTTCAATCTAATTTTTAAATAATGAGAAGGGTTAACTGAGATTGAGTCTAATATGTCTAGTCCAACTATGGGTCCAAGTTGTTATGTCTAGTCTAGCTCATACACCAAATAAATAATAATTATAATTTATATAAAAAAATATCATGCACAATATAAATAATATAAAATAGTAAATATACCCATATTCTAGATATGTGGTAGTGACACACATTCAACGGGTTCTTCTTCCTGTCCTCCTTGGATACGTCTTCTTGACTCACTAGCCGAGAGCGACGGACTAGAGGTGATAGACTTCTGACCTTCCCTCATGGAGGGGGCCTTCCGAGCAGAATAGCACGAGGCAAAGGGAAGCTCCTCTTCCTTTGGTGCTTGCACTTGTTCTCCGGGTTGCATCCAAGTGGGTGCCTTTGGTTGCAGCTGCTGGAATATCGACTGCCTGTTTGTGGGTACTGTTACTTTGTTACAGCAGCAGTTGATGATAATGCTAGCACAATGATGTCCTAGGGAGGATAATTCATATGTCGTAGTTGATTTTCTCACTTTGCGCTTGTGAATGATCACGTTGCGCAGGTCAAGTGAGGGCTGATTCACCTTTTCATTCTACTTATGAGTCCGGGTAGACCGAACACACAGGTACACAGGTATTGATTTTGCTTCCTGGCCTGGGGTTCGTACAAGAACTTGCCCCAAGTTGCCAACGAAAGACGCTTTAGATCGATCTTGTCCCATTGCCACTGCGGGCTGAACGCAAGGTCCGATTTTGTATGACTTTTTGTTAGGGGCACGCATAATAAGCGGCGCCTGCTGACGGTCGATCAAATGAGCAATTGCTTGAGCTTGACGAGCTCGCATTGCCATAAACTTCTTCTTTCTATCACGCGCCGGTGTGTAGTATGAAAAGTTCAAGTTCACATCTACCCTTTTTTCGCAAGGCGCATGGAGTCAGTGTGCGTGAAATTCGATCGAAGACGTAACTTTGGTGGCTATTTTGGCCGTACACGGCCATCTGCTTACGGTTGTCGAGCGGTGTCTTATAGTCCTCCTCATGTGGCTTTTGACATGGACGTATGGAACGTGTCTTAGCACTCGAACTCCTGGCATATTGTAGTATTTTTCTCTGCCAGAGCTCAAGTGCTGAGAACTTTCCTTGTCTGAGGAGGCTGCCGCATGAGAGGTGGAAGCATGATGTGCGGTCCCTGCGGCCGAGAGATAAACAGGGAGAGCATGCTCCGCAGTTGGGTGAGGCACAGTGGCCTTTGCAACCCATGTCCTGCGGGTCTTCAGGTGCTGAGCACTCTTCTTGTTAAAAGAGGCTGCCGCATAAGAAGTGGACGTATAATGTACGGCCCCTGCGGCAGAGAGAGAGAGACGGGGAGTGTGTGCTCTACAGTTGGGTGAGTCACAGCAGCCTTTACAAGCAATGTCATGCGGGTCTTCTTAGACTTTGCCAGCCTTGAAGAAGCGCTGCCCTCAGAGAGAATTTCCTCAAAGGCTTACTTGTCGAAGCATACAACCAGCAATATCCTCTGGGTCGAACCCAGCTTTGACTTGTTGGACCGCGTCACGACATTCTCATTAAAGGAGAAGGAAGTCCCCAACAGAGTCGCCACCTTGTTCGCCATTACAATAGGTTTGGGAAACCTTTATTTAATAACAAAGAAAAAGAGTACAAAGAAATCCTAGACAGACAATTGAAGTACAATATTTTTTTATCTGAATATTGTGATGATGGAGATTGAGTACTGTAATGACCATTTTACTTTGTTGATGGTCCGACGAGTGAATGTGGGATGCTCTCTTCTCTCTTCTGAGCTTGTATGCACGTACGTAGATCTCCTGGATGGGTAATGTCTCTTTGAAGCATAAAAAAGCCAGCCATTGGAACGTCTAAGTTGCTCCTATTTATAGCCACCATGTTGATGGGCTATAGGTGCCGTATATACTTCTATTTGGTGGCTGTAGGGGGCTCCTTCAACAGAATGCATTTGCAACTGTAGGCACAAAGTATGGGTTAAGTCTAGGACAAGTTGCCACATAGACATTTTATTGGGATTTGTTGTTGCTTGAGATCCTGGCGGTTCTCATCTTCTATTTGTCTGACTTGGTCAGCTTGACACGTGACCCATATTTAGTTGGAGAGAATCACAACAGAAAGATTTTATCTCAAGAAATCTTGCCATGTTGGACGCATGGAGTCTGAGACGCATAGGACGCATGGCATCTAGAATGCATGGGGCCAAAGACACATCGGATGCATGGAGTCTGGAATGCATGGGGCCAGAGAGACATGGAACGCATGGAGTCTGGAACGCATGGGGCCAAAGTCGCATGGAGCGCATGGCACCACAAGAAAATTGGCTTTTCTTGACGGTTTTGCATTCGTCATTTAGACCAAAGTCAAGAAAAGCCCCTGCTTTTCTCGACAGTTTCTGGTTAACTTGTCTTTACTGTTTTAAACCATCAAGTAAAGAACTATCTTGACTGTTTTAAACCGTCAAAAAAACATAGCCAAAAAATTGTCAAGAAAAGTAGGGACTCTTCTTGACTGTGGCCTAGATGACGGGTAATAACCGTCAAGAAATCTCTTTCTTGACTAGAAAAAATCGTCAAGAAAAACCTTTCTTGATGTTTAACCAAAATTATGTTTATAATTATATATTATATGATTCCTTTGCCAGTTACCAAACACACATACAATATCAACATAATCTAGAACATTGCAAACGACAACGAACGATAATACACATAATTTTTATATTAACAAATAAGTGTTTGTACATAACAAACATCCAATATATCCAAATAAATAAAAATTTATGGTTTTGTACAATATCTTAATTAACATCCAAAACCTATATATATAAGTAAACCAAAATACATGGCATCTGGTTGTATTTGCTCATAAGCTTTGTGTGCACATCCATCTTCTCCTAGAATGCCAACATACTCAGTTGCCATCTCTCTGCAACACAAACAATGTAGTGTAAAATCCTCCCTTTTGTGCAAAATTATATAGCAACTATTGGCTGAGCAATCATTACTATATTGAACTCATCATATAGTATTTCCAAGTAGTGTATATAATAACCTTACTGAAAGTAATATCAAAATTAAAATACCTTTGTACCAAATGGAACCAAGCCAACCATGCCACGTAGTTGTGGCCTCAGAAGGAGTCTATGAATGCAACCAGTGATGATACATGTGGGAAAGAACAAAATATAGTAGTTGATACTTGATATGAATATAAAAATGTCATAGTAGTTCTCAAATGTTCCTATAGTAATATCAAAATTCACATTTCGTAGAATTGTTTAAAACTTGGACAGAGCACTATATAATGTAGCTTAGCAAGCCTTATTTCCAGATTATAGAGTCCAATAATGGACAGCTCACATACTGATGATCACACTACAATGTCTCTTCTACTGTTACATGCAAGCCAAAGAAGGAACAAACCGTTCAGGTTCAACAACTGTTGGCCTAATATGGATACATATGAAAACATGGTTGAGCATGCAAGATGAATACAAAAAGTTATGCAATGTACTGTCTGATTCAAAAGCTGAGAAACACCATGATAGCCCTCAAGCCATGGTGGAAGAGCAATCCTTTGCCATGGTCAAAGTCTCTTCAAGGCTGGCTCTCTACTATACAAGATAGTTAAATGAAGAATTCCTCAATCAGGAAATGGCTGATGAAGAGTCTCAGTGACAAGCTGCTCTTACGCAAGCTTTCACGCAGGAGGAGATACAACTGTATCAAAGGACAAGTACGCCTGGCTGACACAGGGAGTCCTCAAACACCAAGTTCTATCATGCTAAAATCAAGACCAGAAAGAGTCATAATAGCATTACTTCGCTACTAGATAGTCAAGGTCAGAAGTTAGCCAATCCTGGAAATATCGAGGAGAAGACCACGCTATACCTATCTATCAATTGCCAAATAAAACGAACTTGTTTGTCATCACTAAAAGATTAGTGACTCCAGCACATGGTTCTTCTCAGAGAAGTCACATGGTTCCTCACAGAGAAGACATTAAAAATCAGGGTCCAAGGACTGGTTGGTACAAAGGATTGTTTTCATTTGGAACTTGGAAGCCACAATTATTTTACCAGAAACTGAAGCACCTCTTACACCTTACATATCAAGATAATCTCATAATCCATAAGTGCACAATTGTACATTCATTTTTACAGTCAGGGAGTCTATATTTGGAGATCAATAGATACAATAAGGCTTTTAAGATTCCATTCATAGTGATATACAAACACGTTACTTGAAATATTTAATTTATAGTACATCCAATACTGAAAATGAGTAAATAAAATTCTAATTACTCCTCAACCCCATCCACCCCGCCAAACCAACCAGCCCAAAAATATAAATAATAATAATAAAG
This sequence comes from Iris macrosiphon, assembly GCA_036927795.1. Lineage (NCBI taxonomy): Eukaryota > Viridiplantae > Streptophyta > Magnoliopsida > Asparagales > Iridaceae > Iris > Iris macrosiphon. Next base: position 110,974,396 of record JAYESA010000014.1, read on the forward strand.
TATAATTGTTCTTTCCTGCTCATGCATGGTGATTCTAAAATAACATGACAGGTTCAGGTAAAGAAAGAAACAAAAAAACCTAATAGATCTTCAGGTTAAAAATCCTTGAGAGTAATTATCAATTTATCAGAATAAGACGAATGTCGGTTTCTGAATTTTTTTTTTTTTTTTTTTTTTTTTTGATGAAACTGTCAAACAAAGGGTAAAGGCTTATTGAAAAGAAGAAAATATGGGTTAATGTGAGCAAACTTAAAACTAGCTTGACTAGCCTCTGTTTATGCTCATAAAATTCTATAAATCTGATTCTATAAGAAGGTTATGGTAGGTTCTAAAAACAGACAATGTATTATTATAATAGTTCGAGTTTGTATCTTTTGCTTTCTGATAACATGTTAACAATATATATATATGAAAAGGTTATGTGGGTCTAAGTAGTTGTAGACAGACATCCACAAGCAATATGGATGGTACAGAACTAAGAACATGAGAAATTATAGAAGAATACTACATTCATGATTTATCATAAGAACATAGGAAAAGTCTCCATTGTCAAAATATTAGGCTACAAGATTTATCACAAGAACATAGGAAAAGGCTCTATTGTACATGGATACCTTACACTGGTGTCACATGTGATTATAGATACCACTGACTTTTGATTAAGGTAGACATTTTACCGCTTGCATAGTGTAGTTAAGATTTTTATTGTATCTATTAGTTAGGTTCATGCACATAATTCAACTTCCATTTAATCCAATAACAAAAATATTACTGAGCAACACAAATTTTTATATCTTGTGATATTTTTTTTAGTAAACCAATGTCATCTGAGAAATAGGGATATTGGGTGCACAAAGGGAATAATGTACCTATACTCATCACTCACACCATATGTAAAAACTACATCAGGAAACTGGTCCATCATAGAAACTACGCATAAATTCATCAAGTCCAGAGCATATTCTTATCATTGGCTTTCTCGAATTCTTGACCACAAGCTTTTCCTAACGCACATTGCGGTAAAAAAAAGATCTCGCACCAGTGAAAATGGTATCTGTCGATCCAGATAATGATCCAATTGGAAGGTGGAAACTTGTCGTCGGCTTCAAATGTCTTCACATACTCGTAGTTGCTATTCACCATTCCACCAGTAGTTTATTCCTAAAGAGAAACAAATTCACACCAAAAAAACATTTGAACCATCTGCAATTTTTTCATATCGATATCAATTAGTCTAGTCCTCTAAAGTACTAGCATATTTTTACTTAAATTTCTAAATTTAAACTCTCCCATCCGAAGCAAAAGATACAAAAAAATTAAATTCTCAGCTTTTCTATATTCATCATGATCAGGAGAAAGCATGTCAAGGAGTTCAAAATCAATAATTTCTAAAAGCGCATCAAAATCAATAATTTCTAAGTATGCTGACAAATATCACATAAGCACTTGGGTAGAGGAAACAAATTAGATTTAGATCTGCTAACTGGAGTTCAACTTCCCATTGTTTTTGTAAAAACATGAAATGACAACACGTTTTATCTAGAATGTTTGTCAATTAACCAAAGTATAAAAAAATCAAATAGAAAAGCCATATATCCAAATTATCTCATATGGTTGAGTCAATAAGCAATAGAACTTGTAGTAAAGGAATATGGTAGTGCAACTAAATATGTGCAATTAGCATTGTTAGTCAAAAAATATTTAAGATGCTTTGAATCAATCAACAGAAAGCTCACCACCATGTGCCTGATTAACAAAACCCGACAACGACGAAGAAAGCCCGACTTAAAGAAATCAAAGCAATCAACAGAAAGCTCACCATGCTTGTGCAGATCCATGTTGTTGATCAAAAAGTATATTGTTCCCTCCATTAGATTCTGCTCGACTTAAAGAAATCCTTGCAAGTGAACATTCAAAAACAGCAACCAGTTCAGAATGTGAACTACGTAAATGAGATACCTGCAATATATGATTGTAGTAATGTGGCCACTCTGCCAAGTTATCCATGAATTGTTATAAAAGCTTTGATACCAAACATAAACATCTGAAAGCATCAAGCCACCAATCCATGTTAGCTCAAGAAACAGAGATTATAAGTAGAAAAATAAATAAATAGAAAAAAGTTAAAAGATGCACCAAAGCATAAAATATAATGTGGTAGGTAGCTTAGTTGATGGTACTAAATATCAAATATGGTCCAAGAATTAAAATTTTCAATGTTATATTCACAAGAAAGACATAAAGTGATGTATAGGCTTCCAAGAGATTGAAAGAAAGATGAGACTCGGCCTTTATTAGAAATGTTACAGCCACTACATTATATAAGTTGAGAGTACTAGAAGATAAAGACCAGCTCAGGCTGTAAATGCACATTTGAACTTTATAATGTTAATTTTAAATGTGACAAAGTAAACATATATCCAAAAAGTTTACCTGGAAAATGTACTTCCTATAAATCATTTATACAAACACCTAATGGCGAGAAAATTTCCATCACTTCCTTTCTTCAGTCCTCCACCCATCACCACAGGGTCTTTGATCCTCTCCACCTAGTTCACGCTCAACACCCTCAACCCGAAGTACTCTAAATGGGTGCCATGTTCTTGTTGTGTCATGTTCAGTGTTCGTGGCTGTGCAACATACAAGATCTCTTCCAAGATCTGAAATTTTACTTACCTACATAAACCTGAACCATCACGACCCTCACGACCTCCTTCATAAGCACCGCCATCTCCTCCGCCAGGAACTTCTTTCTCCTTTCTCTTCCATCTACACCTTCAAATAAAAATTTAGGTTCAAAAACTAAAATTCACAAATCCAATCAAAACCTTAACCCTAGAAATTACCTGAACCCGGTCTGGAGACCCTCTAACGGAGTCCGACGAGTCCGTCCATGAATCTTCCCAACATCGTCGATACTAATTACTCCGAGCGATCGATGTAGGAGTGTATGGAGTCGGAGATCCGGCGGCCGAGATCGGAGAGCATCGCTCCATAAGAAAAAACCTCGAGAAACCCTAAATCTGTGCGGAGTGGATCAAAAAGGAGGCGAGAAAGGCATAGGATTTATGGCACAAAGTATTATCATAGGGTTGTCCTTGAACCCCAAATTCTTTAGGCATAAAAAAATCTAATTTATTCCATAATATTGGCACAAAATTGGAGTGCAAAGAAGAAATCAAAGAGATCGTACCTTCATCTTCGAATAGTGAAGATCCAAGGGAGAGGAGTTTCTCTTCATCTTTGAATAGTGAAGATCCAAGGCGAGAGGGGTTTCTCTGAGGGAGGCGGGGTTTTTCTGTTATAGACGAGAGGGGTCTCTTAGGCCGCTAGGGTCGGTCGCCAGGGAGCAGTGAGGGAACTCGGACCCCTTCCTCTTCTTCGCCTTATGGCGATGCGGGAGCGGAAGATGGCGGAGATGGCAGGTTCTCTGGAGAGAGATAGAGTGGGCTAGGAGCGGGAGACCAAGAAAGGAGGAGGAGGAGGAGGAGTCGAAGTGGGAGGAGCTGGTAGAGAGGGAGAAGGATGAGGGAGATGAAAGAAATGTGAGCGGGTTTTTTTAAAAGGATCGGGGGTTTCACTTATATGAGAAGTTTTTTGTTTTGAGGCAACCGTCAACATAGATGATACAGTCAATTATTTAAAAAAATTACTAAAATGGCAGTGAAATGTGTGCGATATTTTTTCATATATACATTACTTGACGGTTATCAAGAAACCGTCAATAAATACAATTGGTTAACTTGACGGTTCCTCTAAAACCGTCAATTATTCTGGTCAAATTTTGACACTTAACAAAAAAAGGGTGTTTTCTTGACGTATGTCTAAAATTGTCAAGATAACTGCTTTCCTTGACGGTTTTGACCATACGTCAATAAATCCACCGTCAAGAAATACCATTTTTCTTGTAGTGTGGAGTCTGGGATGCATAGGGCTAAAGTCGCATAAAGTGCATGGAGTCTAGGATGCATGAGTCCTCGTACACATGGTGTTGTACGCTTGTCAGAAGTCATGATTAGTATGACGAGAGTTTCTTATCGCTTAGTGTGCTCATATCTTTCGAGGCATTTAGAAAATTATTTTTGTCAGGATTCTCTATCAGACGTAATCTTGGTGTCAGCCCTTTATGACGCCAATATTTGGGGGCGCTCAGATGCTGCTTTTTCTTGGCCGCATGGTCATCATGTGGCCTAATTTCTTCTGAGTCGACTTTGGGGAGCATGTTTGTTCAGCGCATGGATCTAGATTTTCTATGCTTCTATAAGTGGTTCTTTGGACAGACTTATCTCCTAGGCTCGTCGCGGTGCTCTTCCTCCTCCGGACAAGCAGTAGTCTTAGTTATGACAGTTTATTTATTTTTAGACTTTTGGCCCATTATCTTGGGTCATTTGTGTATTTATTTCAGATAGTAAGACTTTATTTGTTGACACTTAGTACCAATTACGATGCTTACTTTATATTTATTTTCAGACTTAGTTTGTAATTTCAATGTGTTTATATCTTTAAATTTTACTTTATTATTTATATTAAATGTGTAGAAATTTACCGGTGTTGAGTGTTCCACTGAAGGGGTCGACGAACCTAGAAAATTCAACGGAGGGTTACTCCGGGTCTAATAATATAAAACTGTGAATTGATAAACTGCAAACAGATTATGGTGTGAATAATATACAAGCTGCCTTTTTGCCATGTCAGCTTAACGTCGCTGCATTTGTCGCAACACGTTGCTAATAACAAAAATATTGGCGACGTTTATCGATACCTAAAAAGTCGCTAATATGGCAACATTGAGACGCAAACCGTCGCTACATTCAAAAAACTTGGCAACGTCATAACGTTGTCAACAAATGTCGCTATAGCGACATGTAGAAAAGTTTTACTTGTCAGCGACTAGCTAAAATGCGACAACCACTAAACGTCGCAAACTACGTCGCTAAATAAATTTAGCGAATGAGTTTATGTAATGCCCCGCTCCTAGCGGGTTACTTATGGAACACTTGTTACTTTGACTCGGTTGAGAATCGAGTCTCGGGGAAACCTTACCACCAAATCAACATGGGCAAAATGCAATGAACCCTTCAAACTGATGGAACAGCTTCTATTGAAATGAGTCCAAGAGTTTTCGTTGGTTGTTTTGCTACTTGATTTTGTGTTGCCTTATGTTTTGTCTTACTTTCGATGACTTGGTTTTCATGATTCGCTTTTCTCGCTTGCGCATTCTTTTCGAATCATAAGAGAAAGAGATCGAATGATACTAACCAAGTGTTGGTGCAATTTCAGGACGCATAACCAAGGAGTGACCGTTGCATAAGGCTTCCCCATTCTCTCGTTCAATTCAATCGGTGAGTGGCTTAGGCCCTTAGATAAATCTTTTAGTCTGCACGTCTAATAAAATAATCGCTAGTCTACTCAGTTGCATACTCCTTAGTTCTATGTTAATTCACTACAAGATATGCTAAAAGAAATGAACTGCATGTAAAAAAAAATATAGAGCTACTGCTTTACTTCAGTTAATGTTTGTCTCTTACTCACCTGTTGTGCCACTAAATCGTATATTGAACCTTTTATGGTTAGTAATTGTGTCTCGTGTATAAGATTGAAAGAGAAGAGACTAGTAGCCCGCCCTGATGTTCCAGTCCTACGGGATCTAGGAGGTGACTATTAGATAGTGATATACTTGTTCATGTTTGGTGCATCCTAATAGTTTTTATCTGATAGATGTTGCTTGTCATGCATTAGTCTCGGACAACTTGTGCACAAGGTAAATAGTCTCTCGAACAATTCTTGGGGCACTGGGAATCGGTTGGTCCGGAGGAGATTGTGAGAGCACCCTGATATTTTGGTCCTATGGGATCTAGGGGGGTATTGTTGTCCATCAGTGGGGCAACTCATGGTCCATCATATAGTTAGGTCTCATGTTAGATTTACCTTCTTGTATACCTATTATTTGATACCAAGATTGATACATAAGTTAGATTTATATATGCAAATTGTTGCTAACTTGTGTTTTTGCTGCAGGGATAACCGTTCGGCCGGGGTAAAAAATTATCATATGCATGGTTCAATTTTTGTTTATGTTTCTTTGCATGAATCGTTAAAAAGAAATTAGACAACTAGAAAGATCACCTAATAATGCTAGCTTCACATGTTTACTTAGTGTGGATTTCTAGGTGAGTTTGGCCACGATCGCTCACCAGTACATGTTGTAGTACTGACCCACATTTGTGGAAAAATCTCTAGGTTCTGGTAGTGAGAGTTTGGCGAGCATTTTGAACCAGTGTTAGCGCATCCATCCAGTGGAACTATGATCATGTTGCTTCCTTAGCCTTCCTCTTCTATGTGTGAGCTCTTCTTCTGCTTGTTATTTTGATTTTTAGTCCTACTACAAGGACATAATGTGTGGGCGTTATGGCTAGTTTTGGGTTTGTAAAAAGGGATATAGCCATCTATGGCATATTTTGTAATTTAGCCAAGCAAGTACTTTGTAATCCAATCTTCAAGTATTCAATAAAAAAGTATTTTGTGTTCCTATCAAATGTGTTCAACTTTGGTTCTTTGTATTTAAATTATGTGCCTATATATGTATATTTTTGTCTAACTTGTGTCTTATGCAGGTACTATGCCTGGTGCAAGCGCAACTTAGGCTTACACGCCAAATCGCCCAAGCGAGGATGATCAGTTTTGTAGGGACCAAGCGAGGACGATCGGCCCTTACGAGATCGGGGCATGACAGGTGGTATCAGAGCACGACTTTACTTCCTTGGCCTCTTCAAATATCATTTTCAAAAATAATATAAGTTTTCAAGCGGTTTCAAAAGTCCCGAATTTTAAAATGGTTGCGAATCTATATAAATAAATCGAAGGTATTAATGTCCCGACCTTGAAAAGTATGAAAACCCAATGTCCCATGCAATAGGTCCATAATACGTTATGAGACTAATGCAAGTTACTCTAATTTGTAGTAAGATAACTAAAATAGGTAACCAACGGACATCGCGCGTAGCGAGCGTGAGCGATGACCAAATTGACAGGCTGATTGCTATGTTCGAGAATTAGAATGATCGATATGAGGCCTAACATAGAATATTCAAATCTCAGCAGCAACGAGCTGATGCTAGAGCCTTGGTACAATAATAGCAGCTGGACTTACTGACTCAAATAGTGACAACATTGGTGGCCAACAGTGGTGCATTAGGAACCGCCGTGATACATATGGCAGTCGCACGTGCGCCTCGAGAAGCTGGCCTAGCAGAAGCAGATGAACCTCCGTAAGTGGTCAGAAAGTCTACCTTTAAAGGCGCCGAGTTCCTAAAGTTGAACCCTCTAGAGTTCGAAGGCAGGGCAATTACGGATAAGGTGATGGACTGGGTCGCCAAGTTGGAGGGCTTATTTGAGTTTGCTGGAATACCTGCGAATAAGAGGGTGGCGTGTGCAGCCATGCAGCTACAGTTACGTACATACGATTGGTGGCAGATCAAGAAGCTAGATCTTGCCATAAGGTGCAGCAATTGCAAAATTACTAGGGGGATGTTTAAAGATGCATTCCTTGCACAATATCTCCCGCCAGCTGTCAAGCAGAGAAAAGAAGATGAGTTTACCTAACTTAAGAAAGGGAGCATGTTCGTCAAATATTAAGAGTCAAAATTCTCCAACCTTGCTAAGGTGGCTAGCTTAATGATTCCTAATGAGAGGGCCCATACACATCGGTTCATAAAATGATTGAATGATAACCTGAGAAAGGATGTTATAAACCGAGAGTATATATCGTACATACAGACTTTTAAGGCTACGGTGCAGAATGAGCAGTTCACACCGCAAAGTGATCAAGAAAAGACATCGGCTCCTCGGAATCATCCTGCAAAAAGATACTGCGATGGCGAGAAGAAGATCAATACAGATGAGAACCCTAGAAAAGTGTACAGTTACTGCGGCCATCACGCTCACACTAAAGAAGCTTGTTGTTTCCTCAACAGCTTGTGCTTCAAATGTGGACAACCAGGACATAAACTTCAAGATTGTCCAACTAGGAGGTCTGCACCGCAGAATTGAAATGACAATATAGAACGTGGGCAGAATCAGAATCCCGCCCCAGCTCAAGCCAATAAGCAGACTGAACAGACGGGAAGGGATATAGTGTATTAGCTGAATATTGAGCGCAATATGAGCGGGCATGATATTGGTGAGTCTGATTCCTTTGACCTCTTGATGCCTTGATCTTCGACTCCTTGATCTCTTAAGTTTCGAGGAAGAAACTTCTTCTCAGTAGGGTATTATGTAATGTCCCGCTCCTAGCGGGTTACTTATAGAACACTTGTTACTTTTACTCAATTGAGAATCGAGTCTCTGGAAAACTTTACCGCCAAATCAACACGGACAAAATGCAATAAACCCTTCAAACTGATGGAACGGCTTCTATTGAAATGAGTCCAAGAGTTTTTGTTGGTTGTTTTGCTGCTTGATTTTTTGTTGTTTTATGTTTTGTCCTGCTTTCGATGACTTGGTTTTCATGATTCGCTTTTCTCGCTTGTGCATTCTTTTCAAATCATAAGAGAAAGAGATCGAATGATGTTAACCAAGTGTTGCTGCAATTTCAGGATGCATAACCAAGGAGTGACCATTGCATAAGGCTTCCCCATTCTCTCGTTCAATTCAATTGATGAGTGACTTAGGTCCTTCGATGAATCCTATAGTCTGTACGTCTAATAAAATAATCGCTATTCTACTCAGTTGTATGCTCCTTAGTTCTATGTAAATTTATTATAAGATATGCTAAAAGAAATGAACTGCATGCAAAAATATATATAGAGCTATCGCTTTACTTCAGTTAATGTTTATCTCTTACTCACCTGTTGTGCCACTAAATTGTGTATTGAACCTTTTATGGTTAGTGATTGTGTCCCATGTATAAGATTGAAAGAGAAGAGACTAGTAGCCCGCCCTATTGCTCCGGTCCAACGGGATCTAGGGGGTATGGCTATTAGATAGTGATATACTTGTTCATGTTTGGTGCATCCTATTAGTTTTTATCTGATAGATGTTGCTTGTCATGCATTGGTCTCGGATAATTTGTGCACAAGGTAAATAGTCTCTCGAATGATTCTTGTGGCACTGGGAATCGGTCGGTCCGGAGGATATTGTGAGAGCACCCTGATATTCCAGTCCTACGGGATCTAGGGGGTATTGTTTTCCATCAGTGGGGCAACTCATGGGCCATCATATAGTTAGGTCTCATGCTAGGTTTACCTTCTTGTATACCTATTATTTGATACTAAGATTGATACATAAGTTAGATTTATATATGCAAATTATTGCTAACTTGTGTGTCTGCTGTAGGGATAACCGTTCGGATGGGATAAGAAATTATCATATATATGGTTCAATTTTCGTTTATGTTTCTTCGCATAAATTATTAAAAAGAAATTAGACAACTAGAAAGATCACCTAATAATGATAGCTTCATATGTTTACTTAGTAGGGATTTCTAGGTAAGTTTGGCCACGGTCGCTCACCAGTACATATTGTAGTACTGACCCACGTTTGTGGGCAAATCTCCAAGTTCTGGTAGCGAGAGCTTGGCGAGCCTTTTGAACCAGTGTTAGAGCATCCATCCAGCGTAACCGTGCTTGTGTTGCTTCTTTAGCCTTCCTCTCCTGTGTGCAAGCTCTTCTTCTGCTTGTTGTTTTAATTTTTGGTCCTACTACAAGGACATAATGTATGGGTGTTATGGCTAGTTTTGGGTTTATAAAAAGGGATGTAGCCATCTATGGCATATTTTGTTATTCAGCCAAGCAAGTACTTTGTAATCCAATCTTCAAGTATTCAATAAAGAAGTATTTTGTGTTCCTATCAGATGTGTTCAACTTTGGTTCTCTGTATTTAAATTATGTGCCTATATATGTATATTTTTGTCTAACTTGTGTCTTGTGCAGGTACTATGCCTGGTGCAAGCGCAACTTAGGCTTGTACGACATCGCACCCAAGCGAGGACGATCGGTTCCGTAGGGACCAAGCGAGGACAATCGGCCCTTACGGGACCCAGGCGTGACATTTTACCATTTTAGCGATGTTTTTAAATGTCACTAATATGACTTATTTTGTTAGTGAGGATAAGGGTTTATCCATAACTAGCTATGAGCTAAATATTTAATCTAAGGGGAAATAGGATTTGGTGTGTAAATATGGGTATTTTGTGCGTTATAGAGAGGGGGAATGGTGTTTGATATGAACCATGTGAGGATGTGTGAGGGTTTGGGTTGGATGTTTGGACTAGTTTAGGGCTAGGTTAAGTCGGTTGCTCAATATATCTAAATATTGTGTCATTGGTGATTGTCAATGTGTTGGAAGCATGTAGGGTTTATTTGGGTAGGACACAAGTATCATGGAGGTTGTAGGCTTAGTGTATGTCATGGTCATATTATTGGTTGCAAGAAACAGGTCGAAGTTGTATCTCCAATTTTGATTGGAATAGACATTGGTGCATGGCAAAGTATTGAATTTAGATATTGTGTGATGAATGTTGTACGAATAAAATAAAGGATAAGAGAGTGTTTTTATGAGTGACACAAAGAGCATGATCGAATATTGGCTCGTCCAGGTCAAGGATGTGAAATTTGTTGGAAGGAAAAGACTAATGTAGTGCTTTAAATATTGAAGCAACGGTAAGGTTAAATAAGTGAGTAAAAAATAAATAGGTCTCATATAACTCAATTATTTCAGAATAATTCTAAATAAATTTCTAAACCTAGATTTATGGGAGGGAGTTTACAATTTGTCCAGGTGATGTACACACTGCTATATACTTTTCTTTATCAGTGATTGGGGTTCGTTAAATGGGGTTGGTTATCTCAAGTTGGTTTGCCTAAGTTTTTGCTGCGGTCAGTCTCAGACATGGTATCAGAGAGCTAGCATGGCATGTCCGATCCTAACATAGCTTTATATTTTCTTTGATGAACTGGATCTCAAAGAATTTAAGGTAATTGACTTTATATAATTATGTTTTCCTTTTATTTTGAGTGTTTTATTTGGAGCATATTGTTATCAAAGTATTCTTCCACCATATATCACTATATTTTAGGAATGTCATGGTCATCTTTGGCAGGATTATGTTTGTATTTGAGAATCTTTAGGCTTTCAAAACCAAGTATATCCATGGTCTAATGTTTCGATGCATTAACAAATTGAGCAATGCACTGTGGCTGAGAATTTAGTTTTTTAACTAGTTTTTGTTTCAAGCATTCTGATATATACATGGAAGATAGAAGTTCAACTTTGTGGAAAATTAACACACGGGTTATTAAAGGATCCACTGGGATAATTTGAGAATGAACCAAATTACTATATTTACAAGCTTTTTCACACGTGGTATATGCTTATTCATGACAAGGAACCATATCTCATGATTAAAGGCTTCTTTTTTCTTTTCTTTTTTTGTTAGTATGTTACTCTTATATATAGTTACTAAGAAAGCTATTGATATGAGTTAGCATCTCTTGTGTCTGGGAATGAGATATATGATAATTGTGGAGTACTTGGAAGGCATGTCCTACTCCTGCATATAATGCATAGGATTATCGAAAATGCACAATATCTATATGGTGTGCATAAGGAAATTTTCGTGTATTCTTTTAACTTCAACTTATAAAAAAAATTCCTTATTCTCCTTCTATGAAAATTTAAGAATGTAGCTCCATTTCCCTTTTTCTTTTGTAGAGCAAAGTTATGATGGTTATTGTGAAGGCAAACTAATTAAGGTATAACTTTTAGACATTGATATTCATCTTTTAAGGTATGACTTATAGACATTAATGTTTTCCCTGTTTTGCATAATTAGTGTATTATTTTTTGAATTCCCAAGAACTGGTATATTTTTATGTTTTCGAGGGGGGGGGATTCTAGAATCCTAAGATCTAAACAGAATCTTACTCTAGGTAACTCAGTTTAGTTTCCAAATTTGGTTGTTTCTAAAGTCTTTAGTTCAGATTTTATTGTAGGAACTAAGAAGAAATATAGTTTAAGAGAATACCAAACTGAGAAGTTTTTGACAGGTTAATAATAATATAATACCTTAGATGCCTATATCATTTGCCTATTTTCTTTGAGTTACCCTTTTTTCAAGTTATAACATGTCAAGTCTATTGAATTTGCCTATTTTTATTTCATCACCTTGTCATTTGGCTCCTCAACAAACACAAGTGTTCTATCAAAAATGTATAGTTGAGAATACAAAATATTGACATTTCAATTTTTAAATTATGGTATTTATTTCTCAGGTTCGGTCTCTCTAGAGAATGAGTTAGACAAGTGGGGCTTATTGCGTTGGAGAAGCTAAAGCATGCAGCGAGGAGGAGGAGGTTACATGTAAGGGGAATGACTCTCGAGATGAGAAGCTTGGAGATATTATGCCTGGTGACTTAATTAATTGGCCAAAAGTATTTGTTCAGCATATTAGGGTGGGAAGTTATGTAATTAGTTTTTTTTTTTTTAGTTTTAGTACTAAACACTATGTAGTAGTACTCTTTTTACTTTTTGAATGTTTTTTAATGATGTGTGTACAAGAAAGTACCAAATCTTTATATGATTACAATTTTGGATTATTTACTTATATGCAATATCAGTTCTGAATGATTGGATTGTTTATATAATGAATAATTTAAGTTATTTATAATTGAAATGGTTTATATGCAATATCAGTTGAGCTTACTATAAAAGCATAAAAAGTATGCCTCTACATAATGGTAAATTCAACCGAAGAATGGCGCAACCCTTCATAAAATGAACTAGCAAGATGAGTGGCTCACTTCATCAATGTTTAAGGTGATGGCGCACTTTCTTTAGAAACAGAATAGAGGTGCGCCTTATTTCAGCTTTACAGAGACATGCACACAATTCTTACATTTCTTTTCCCATATTTAATGCAATGAATTTGACAGCCACTGGCACAACAGACCCAGGTTATCATTTATGACAAGATATTTTCAGCACGCAGACCTAGGTTATGATTTAGTTATCTATCTGGCCAAACTCTAATAGAGTGCATCATTGTGTCAAACTCTAATAGAGTGCGTCATTGTGACAAACTGTAAAAGAGTGTGCCATTATCCCAAACTCTAACAAAGTGCGCTATTGTGACAAACTCTAACAGAGTGTGCCGTTACAACCACTATCTCCAAATCTCATTAAACTGAGCTAGTATGGCCATTGTCCTTAAACTCTATTAGAATGTGCCGACATCACTGAACTTCTTCAATTATGCACCGAAGACTCTAACCGATAGTAAGCGGTTATGATTATGGGTATTTCATGTCTTTTTTCTCGTGAGACATGCACAAATAACTGTCACTTTTTGTTCCCAATATACGTATTTGGAACATATTAATTTTTATGCTTATTATTATTTTCTTGCATGGTTAATTAGGTTGCATGTCATGGAGACTAGAACAATTCTTTGGTTCACTTGACTCTTGGTATAATTATTGGGTTAGTTTAGTCATGAGAGAACATATGGTCCAAACCTTAACCCTAGCTATAAAAGCTAACTTCTTTCTCTCTCTTCCCTCATTCTTTATTTCTCCCTCTTTCTTTAATTTCTAGGCAATTACACCTTGCATGACATGGAGAACTCTAGGTTTTAATTCTTATTTTTCTCTTGCACTTTATTAGTCTAATATGTGTACATTATGATTCTAAGCACTTTTAATACTTGGAGTTTTCGGTTTTGATGGATGGAATTTGGTAGATCTGTAATTGATCTGTACTTGGAATTCATGGGTTCCAAAAGTTTTTCTTGGTTTTGATCTATTAAAATATGGTATTTTAAAAAAACTATTTTTTTGGTTGATGGATAACTTTATTTCGAGCGTTTTGGCTTTTGGTTCACTTGATTCAGAGTTTAAATAAAGTTTTATGGAAAAAATAAATTTTTTGCTTTTTGGAGTTTTTTGCCATGGTTGAACTTGCTTTCTAGAGAAGACGAAGTACTCATGCGGCCAGCACCATATGCGGCAGAGGGTGCTATGCGGCCTGAGTGCTATGCGACCTGAGCTCTTTGCCGCATATACCTTTCAACATGCGTCCATCATGTTGGATGTATGACTAATTATTACACAAAGTGTTCTAAGTGATAGAACTCCTTGTGTTTTACTTGCTGAACGATTAAGAAATTCGCTAAGTCCAAGAGACATCTATGAGGCAAGTAGAGTATGCGGTAAGCAGACTTATGCGGCATTGGCACTATGCGCCTCTTCTCTTTGACGTATAACTCTACTTCGTCCTTACACATTTTTTTATAATTTTGTCTTTTCTCTGACTTACTTTTTGACTTGTCACATCCATCACTTTAGTCACTTTACTGACACGTATTTAATGTACATCACTCGGCACTTGTCTCGAGGAGTAGACTTTGCCTTGAACCTATGCGGCCTGACTCTTCTGCGGCCTTGACCTATGCGACATTGATCCCATGTGTCCTTGGATCTTATGCGGCCCCATGTGCAAATTTTATTGTTTTACATAGTTGGATGTTTTATTGGATTTTATGACTTTATGCAGGTTATAAATGATTATAAATGTATGAGAACTAAGTGACCATGTGTTACCTGACTATATGCCTAACCCGACTATGAGTAAAAATAGACTATGTGGCCAAGTGACTATGACTACCTATGTGCCTAACTCAACCTATGTGTTGCTATGTGCTAGAACTCATGTGATTTACCAATTATTGGTGACTTGATTCGACTATTGGTATCTGTGCTGATACACTTACTACGTGTTATGTATTCCTACATGCTAAGTGTTCCTATGTGATTAGGTTATATGTTTTACACTGAGGTGTACCTACGTGTTATGCAATATATGATATAATATAATTCCTCCAGAATGGACATGATAGTTGGTTAGTAACCAAGCGTGGCTATGACTTGTGTTGATTGTTGCATCACGTTGGGGTGAATCCAAATTGAACTGCCAAGTGACAAAGTGGATTCGTATCTAGCATGACCGTACTACGGTATGACATCTAAGGAAAATAGCATATGACCATGCCATATGATTCTAGTTAAACATAGGGTTAATTAGGCAACTATATTATGTAGAGCATTGGAAGGGACAGAATCCTGAGATCGTTCTTAACTAGCCACCCTCAACCATATGCGGAGTGAAGGCTGGCCCCCATGGATATTGTTTAAATCCTCATTATTGGGTAGCAATATTTGTTTATTATAATGTACTATGTGTTCTATACGATCTTAGCACGGTGGTCTTTCGAGGGACCGGTGCAAACTACTATGTGCTACGCGGTGATTCATGGCTCGGCTAGACTCTGCGAGAAGATTGCTCGACCTGAGGATTCCCAGACTCTACCTAGTAAGCCGTATAAGTGATTGGTCGATTGTGTAATTGAACTTGATTATGCATTGTACCTTCTGTTAAATAGTTTAGGACCACGTCCGCAGCAGAAAATGACAGCGATGACCCGTGTTTCAAGCGCAGTTTCCTGCCTCATCTCTCGATCGATTTTTGAACCGTCTTCGCCGGTATGATCGCAACCTATCCCCCTCTCAACTCTGTTAATAGTTTTCCAACGAACAGCGTTAAACACTAGGTATAAATCGAGGCCAAGTTGAAGAAAAATAATATCTTTTAAAACTGCAGTAAATTGTTTCGACCACCTATATTTAGAGGCAGTTATCTTCCACTACAGACATCCAAATTTAAATCTATTTTTTTATATGAATTCTATATAACCGAGATCATTCCCTATTAATTAGATTATTTTATTTTGTATTAAATGCAGAGATGAATTGGGTTGAAAACTGAGAAAAACTTATTTCTAAAACTTTATAAATGGTGATACGGAGCGCGCCCTGCCAAACGAGACCGCCCCGTCGCGTATCAATTACACCGAAAGGTGCATATGGTATGTCCTGATGTGTGGGCTTTCGCAGAAACTAATTTGGACGTTTGTGCACGTCGAAATCAACCTGTATCCGTAAAAAGTTCCTGTATTGCGACTTTACAAAACACCGTACCATTTTGTGTATGCTTGTCGAAATGTGACAAAACTTGCGCCAATGGATTCGTGGTATCACGTTGGTCCTTTGGCCCAAGTTTCACGCGATCCTGAGACAGTTGACCAAGCCGCCTAATTGTGGGCCCTACGGTTGACTTTTAAGGCAAATTTATGTTCGGCTCACTGGAATCCAAAATTAGACATACCGTTGAGTTCGTACTGATGTTTAGAATTTGTTTGACCTATAATTTTTTTTATTTAGAGGCCTTTACCTCTGGCACACTTTTTGCTGCAAAGTGGGCCACATGTGGACCACGCTTTGACCCAAAATTATCATTTTGCCCCTGTATCCAAATTGGACGAAAGGGTAGTATTTTCTAGCTATTTCGCTAATTCTGGAAATGTTGGTGATGTTTATTTCAGCATCCGGAGACGTTTATTTGGAGGCCATAGTTTCTGATCCTGTGTACTTGACGTCTGGACACTTATACTATACAGATTTCTTGCTAGGCAAGTATACCTTGCCATTGTACTATGATTTACATTTCATATGATGCATGTATTTTATTTCTATCTTTTTAGTTCATATATTTTAACTGCTATATAAACTGCGCGTCCAAGGATAACTTGGGTGCATCGACGGTGGCGTCGTATTCTGTTTTTATTATATAAATGCATGTTGACCTAGTTTATGAGACAACCCCATTATCATGAGGCATTCTTATGTTTCTTTGGCTATGACACTGTTGTTACACGAGTGTGAGTCTCATGTAGGACATGGGCTAGCGTACTCGGCTGGCCACTGGTACGTATAGGACGTGCGACGGATAAGGATAACTGCTGATAGAAATTGCATGCTAGAAGACCTGGCAGTTATTAGAGGTCTCATCATGTCATGGATATGACATGCTTAGAGCATGGGGTGGGGAGAATAACAAGTAAGGACTTTGGGCTCCTTGCACTTTTTTTGTGTAACTCGTATGCTCCGTCGGAGATGCGCGATCATGATGACCACTATATATATTTTTATTACCTGACGGCCTCTGAGGTTCAAAAGACGTCATACTTTTTAGGCCCCTGAATCTCTGAGAGAATCATGCCAATCCCATTTTAGCCAGATAGCCTACGTATTAGAAAATTGTTCTCAAAATACATTCACTTAGACGGTTAGGCGACGCATTGGATGTTTATTTTCAGTACTTTATTGGCATGCTTCTATGTATCTTGTTATGTCCCTCTGAGAACCTGGTACCTTTCCAGGTATAGACGTACAGGATTATCCACAGGAGTATGGATCCGGACCTGACGCTTCATACCAGACTGAGGAGGTCTTACCTTCGGAGTACCTTTGATTCATTGTAGCTGATGGATAATCTAGATGTTATTTCCTTTATTGACATTTGTCTTATATTAGAGTTTGGTCTCTTCTCTCATTTAGTAGTTTTTAGTATAGTCGATTTGTAGTGGATTTGTTTCCACCTGACTATCATTCTTTGATACTTCATACTTGAGATTCAGTTATTTATTTTCTATTGCTTTATTTATAATGTGGATGATATATAGATTGTGTGTGACTTGTGTTGACAGTATATTACCACTTATGGATTGGATATTCATAATACAGCGTACGTATGTGTTATGGTTTCCGTATATTAGAGTCGCCATATACATAGGGCTGGCATGTTGCGTATTCCTAGTCCTACATATTTTGGGACTGGGGTGTGACATATTTTTGTGGTGGCCCATGCAGGTCTTCGAATATATTGTCTCGGTTATATTACTGTACCGAACAAGCCTGCATATAGGAATAGAGTATAGGATCTCATCCACGCTTGACTAAAACTCATCTTCCCTTTTAACCTTCATATTTAAATGCTTGCATCTTATTTGATTCATGTACTCCTTCTTATATTTTTGTCCACCTCTTGCAGAGAGATGGATCTGCGTAGTGGATGTACTGTCGTGGAAGTCAACACACCTTCAGAAGTCAACGGCCAAACTCGAGGGGAGACCTCAACGAATCCTAGACTTTCGGGGCCGGATGGACAGACTCACAATCCAGTTCCATCTGATCTTTCCGCTTCACCTAATGGGACTTTTCCAGCTTCATCGACACCACAGGATGGCCAGACACAGCTGTTCCAATTCTTCCAAATAATGATGCAGGAACAGAGACAGCAGGCGGCCGCACTAGCTGTAGAGCAGAGACAGCAAGCGGCAGAGCAGAGCGAGAATTTCTAGCAGCACTTGAGAGAATGGCTGCACAGGCACTTGTACCATCCCAAATACTAGTTCCAATACCGCGAGCTAGAGTTAGGTCAGTCAAGAACTTTGTACAGATGGGTCCAAAACCCTATAAAGGTACTGAGAGCCCAGAGGAGACCACCAACTGGATTACCCATACTCAGAAGTTGTTAGAAGCATTACAGTTGCCTACAGATCTATGGATGACAGGCTTAAGGACCCAGCTAGATGGTAACGCTCATCACTGGTGGAAATCAATGGAGCGCTATTTGGGTACGTGTCAGACTTGGAAATAATTCTTGGAGTGCTTTGAGAGAAAGTACTTCCCAGACACTATAAGGGATGTGTTGTATGATCAGTTGTCACGCCCCAGTCCCAAAATATGTAGGACTAGGAACATGTAAGCATGCTAGCCGTATGTATATGGCAACTCCAATATATGGATACCATAGTACACACGTACGCTGTAATATGAATATAACTCACATGTGGTATAAATATTATCACAAGTCACAGATATGCTAGTCTCATCCACACAATAAGTCATAGAAAAGAAATACTAATCTAGAAAAGGAGTCTGAACTATCCAAAATAATAGTCTGGTGGAGACAAATCCACTATCAAAGACTATCCAAAACTAAAATGAGAGAGGAGTATAAAATCTCCAAGATAAAATAATGTTAAGCCAGAAGTGTATCAGCCAAAAGAATCCATCACTAGATGTAATCAACGATGCTTAGAAGGTAAGACCTCCTCGGCAGAAAGGAATGCGTCAGGTCCAGGCCCGTACTCCTGCGGATACTCCTGGTCGTCTATACCTGGCAAGGGACCAGGTCCTCAGAGGGACATAACAAGATACATAGAAGCAAGCCAATTTGAATACAGTGAACATGCATAATGTTTAAAAATAAATAAGTACGTTGTACAAGACAATCTATATGAATGCAATAAGGACAACTTTTTGACGTATGGGCAAGGGTAGGCTACTCGATCTACCTCACAACTCACACATACGTCAATGGACATCAGAAATCGACATACCGCGGGGGTAGCGACCAGCGAGACTCCAGAAATTGACATACTGTGGGGGTAGCAACCAGCGCGACACACGTCCGTAGTGCGAACTATATACTACGGTTTACCAGAGTCGTTAAAAGTCCATACGCCTAATGATTGTCCTCTCATGATACTAAGTGCCATATGTGTGTCAACATATGGAATACATAGTAATGACTGAAAAAAAACTACACATGCAAGAAAAGTACAAAAATGCAATGAATAAATAGAAATATAAATAGCATGCAAAGCACTGTAAACAATTTGGCAAGATATCTTGCCTGGCAAGAAAGCTGCAAAAATGTAATGTCCCGATGTCAACTCCAAGAGTCAGAAGCTACGGCCTCAGAATGAACGTCCCCAGATGCTGAAATAAGCATCACCAACGTTCCCAGAATAAGTAAAATAGCTAGAAAGTACTTCTCTTTCGTCCAATTTGGACACAGGGACAAAACGGTAATTTTGGGTAAAAGTGGGATCCACGTGTGGCCCACTTTGCACCGAAAAGCGTGCCAAGGGTAACAGTAACTAAATAGGACAAATTATAGGTCAAACAAACTCTATATGTCAATATGAACCCAACGGTATATCCAAATGTGGATTCCGATGAGCCGAACACAAATTCACCTAAAAAGTCAACCATAGGGCCCGCCAATTGGCGACTTGGTCAACTATCTCATAATTGCGTAAAAATTGGGTCAGAGGACCAGCGCGTTACCACGAGTCCAGTGGCACAAGTTTCGTCACAATCTGACTAGCGTGCACAAAATGCGCACGACTTTCGCAAAAGTTGCGACACTGGATTTGTCCGCGGATATGGGCTGATTTTGGCGCGCACATGCGTCCGAATCAGTTTCTGCACACTTTTATGTGTCCGGTCACGCTACGCACACCATTTGGTACACTTGGTATACGACGGGGCGGTCCCGTTTGGCGGGGCGCGCTCCATTTTACAACTTTTAGAAATCTGGAAAAGTGGGTTCGCTGGGTTTTCCAACGAATTTAATTATGTCTACAACAGTTAATAATCTAGGGTTATTTAACAGAAATTAAACTAGTTCAAGTGGTCTATGCATACCAAAAAGAATCATCAAATTCGGATCTCTGTGGTGGGAGATACGAACTCGGAGACATGGGTGGTCACTGTAATTTTCTGCGATCCCAGAATTCGGTCTATTTCTGCCAACTTTGGCGCTATTTTTGCCTATGGTTGCACGTTGTTCGAGATCTACTAATACACAGATATGGAAAAGGGTTAAGGGGTGAGCATACCGGTGAAGACGGGGTGGCGTTTGGTCGAGCGAGTCGACGAAAAATAACTCCGGAACACAGGTACCTCGCTGTGGGAATCTGCAGTGCGCGGGGTCACGGTCGTCGGGATTTGTTTGGACGGCCTGGCGGGGTTCTCCGGCTGCGGTGGCGGCGCTCTCTAGGTCTAGATGGGAAGAGGAAGGGTCTGGATGATTTAGATTAGGGTTTTAGATGAAATAAATATATATATATTGGTTTATATATAAAAGGGAGAGTGGGGGGTTGGTTAAAACCCGCGGGGGGGGGGGGGGGGGGGGGGGGGGGGGGGTCTGTGCTTCGCTGTGGGTATTTGCAAAGATGCTCACAAAGCAACTAGTTTGGGATTTTCTAAAGGGGGGCGGCTGGTGCTTAGTTGCTAGGTGCGGCTGTGTTTTGCTAAGGAGTTTGGTAGTAGTTGGTTAAGTAATAGTTAATAGTTTATTAGTATTATTAATAGTTTTCTTTTCTTTTCTTTTCCTTTCTTTTATATTTCTTTTTCCAATTAAATATATATATATATATATATATATATATATATATATATATATATATATATATATATATATATATATATATATATATATATATATATATATACTCATAGAAAAATTCTAGATTAATATTTGTGCACCTCATTAAACTAGCAACTGTCCAAAGGGTCTCCTACATAAAATAAATTCGGAAAAATTTCTAATGGTCCCATAAATCCTCTAAGTGTACCAACACCTAAAATAAAAATTAATAAAAAATCTATTTCTCCTAATTAGCCACTAATTACTACATTTAAATTATTAATTAATAAAAAAATAATAAATACGGTTTTTAGAAATAGGGGTTTTACATTCTACCCAACATATAAAAATTTTGTCCTCGAAATTAAAATTAAGCCACGGTAGAAGGTTAAGGATGGTATAAGATTTGCATTGTTTAAAATGCAAGGCCAGGTTTAAAGGGGTGGGCGATGTTGCGTATTGCACATCTCGAAAAATTGTGAGAAAATCCACATGAGCGAAAAATAGGTTTCTTCATGTGTCTTGTCCAATGGTGTGGACACCTAAATGCTCTTTTACAAAAAGCGCCCAACAATTGAAAAATTGCACAAAGATGAGAATTGGATGATGGACACGTCTAGGATAAGGGTGTGGAATTTGTAGGAAGGCAGTGGCTAGTGTAGTGCTCCAATTATCGAAGCACGGTAAGATGCGCTAAGTGATATAATTATTGTAAAATTAAATAAAAAATAATATCGTGTTCTATATCTAACTGGATCCAATCTAGCCTTAGTCTCACTATCTAAGCCAAGTAGGTCCAATTTTGGGTGAGGGTTCACAATCTACCGAACTTAAAATTTACCCATCTTTCACCTAAGGCTGTACATCTAGGAAAACTATTCCTCAAATTATTTAATCATGTTATTCAATCCTTAAAGTTTTAACACCAACATATCATCTATGATATGCCCTTAATCAATTATAAAAGAGAGTCACTAAGTCATGTGATTAGCCTTATGGGGTATATCTAGTACTATCAGTGTCAACTTATACCAGCACGAGGTTTTGTCTTTCCGAAATAGGGGAAAACAGAGAGCAATAATAAAGAATTCAAGGTGAAGGTGACATAATACAAGTACGAGGTTCAAAGAGATTAAAGAATTCGAAAAGAGAGTTGTCAGGACAGTTGTGGATTGAAATCCTATTTTTGGTAATTTTCTATTTACATGCCCATATCAGTACAGTTATATAACCGATACGATGTGTTAGACATGTCTAGGGGCAAGTATATCCGTCTACTACCATATATCTCAATCCACGTAAAGTAGTCATGCTAAGAGCGAACCAAGCGCACTAAGGTTAGCTAGACCTTAATACACCGATTCTGATTAGACAATTGTATCATTGTGTGCACCCAATAATACATATGCCATGAGCAAGCTCGATAAAAGAATAAGCTTGCAAAAACTAGGTTATAATAGCAGTATAAGTCAAGGTAGTACAGCAATCATAAATACGCTGGATTATGATGAAAGAAGGTACATAACAATTCAAGTTCACAAAATATAAGACGCTTACAATCTCCACAGTGGTCATACTAAATCCTTGTCTAAGTCGATAGTCGACCAATTAGGGGTATGTGCTTCTAAGCTCTACGGTCTGATAAAATATTATCTTCTTATGCTAGCATACAGGTAATGTCATTCGGTTACACTTCAATAATAGGTCAAAAGACTATGTGATACTAGGTTATGAGGTATACTACCCAACTTATAACAATAAACTAATACTGTAATTACCTTAAGGATACCATAGAAACTCCTGTTAAGGTCTACGAGAAGGGGGTCTTGGTACTTATTAGGGTATCCTCTATACTAGGGTCAAACATTATGGTAAAACTTCTAACTAACTCTAGTAGTGTCTATACTACTCTCAAGTCTTCATAATACATCAAGGGGTAATGGTAAACCAGTCTATAGATAAGGAATTCTATGGTTCACTAGTTATTCTAAACTTAGTGGTGTGTCAATACTCTAGTCGTATTCTTAATAGGAAGGTTACCCTACTTATCATCTAACAGCAAAGACTTCTATATTCCAGGAGAGGCTATACTCAAGAAATTATCAGGGAAGTACAGGAATCAAGCAGGATACAATTGTTCAAAGAGAATGGACTGTAAGGAGGGCGAATCATAGTCAATTATGGATGAGATCCTATGCTCTATTCCTAGGTGCAGGCTTGTTCGGTACAGTAATGTAACCGAGACAATATGCTCCCGACCTGCATGGGCCACCACAAAAATATGTCACGCCCCAGTCCCAAAATAAGTAGGACTAGGAACACGTAAGCATGCCAGCCGTGTCACGCCCCGATCTTCCGCAGGCAAATCGGCCGTTCCCGATAGGCGGGAATCACCCTCGCTAGCGCTCCCGCGGAACGATCGCTTGACCCATCCGGGCGTGATGCCGCACGAGCGTGATCCACGCCCGTGCAAGGCCATGGTTCGTTGGCTGGCAGCAAGAGTTCTAAGCCACAGAGTCGCACAGATTGTCCGAGTGCAGCAGAGTCATGAACGCATAGGCGATCGGTAACAGGTTCACTGAGTCGACAAATATAGCGGAAGCATTGAAACACAAGTTGAAGTAAATCAAGCTCTTTTATTGATATTAACAAGTGTTACAGGCGGCGTATAGCCGAGATTACAAGTCGCTCAAGCCTTTCTCTGAAACAGTAAAAGTGTGCCAAGTGGCTACAACTGTGGAATGATTGTACAGGCGATATTCAGGCAAGTTCGGGCTATGTTCTAACATTATGTCTTGTATATGTGCTTCTGTTCCGGACGCACCGTTGCAAGTCTTCAGAGGGAACTCCTGGCCTTAGCACGCACGAAGGAGGCATCCGCACCGAACGAGGTTCTCCTACACCCTGCATACAAACTGGTAGATTATTAGTACATTGAATGCACTGGTGGGGAAGCTACTCGCCCGCTCGACAAATCCAAACACGTAATATAAGTTCCGTGCACCAACTATTAAGTTGCCTTTCTAGTTGCCTTAGGATCAGTTTTATGCAAGATTTGAATAGCCTAACGTGTCAGGCAGTGCGCCGTGCAACATGAGAGGAAACACGGCGAGACTTACCAACTTACCATCTCCTTCCCTGTCCAAGGCAAACATTAAGGCAAACATGTTAATTCACGCACGGGCAAGTATAAACAATCAGGGGCATAGCATATGCAAACACGAGGGTCGTTTTAACATGATCGTTCAGGTGTTCAGTTATTCTTGATGCGATGCAGTGACTCGCACGCGGATAGCCGCTAAGCGAGGATGACTTATCTATATGAACAGGAGTCGCTGGTATAGCCATTCAGGACAATAGTCACTGGCGGTAATGGTATGCAGCAAAAGTACAAGGGGCGCTACATGTCATCCCGTCCAGCATAATGGACTATACAATACGGTTCAGTCACTGGAGAGAATGTATGTAGCGAAAGAACAAGGGGCGCTACATGCCATCCCATCCAGCACAATGGACTATACAATAACGTGAGTTCCATCCGGATCGGATTGGTCCCAGTGCCCCGGTGACCGTCTGTGGAACTATACCTCGTTTCCGAGTTGTCCGCGACATGCAAGTATTGGGGTCTTCCAATTATTACGAGATACACGAGAACAAGAGTGCACTAGAACAAGAGAACACGAGTACACACGAGTGGACACAAGAACACGAGTACACGAGATACTTGAATCCTTTTTTGGTACAGTAACTTGCCTTGATGCATTCCCCTGGCTCGGGGCTGCTTGTTGACCTAACGGTCCCGGATACTTGCAGGTTCAATCATGCACGGAACGACTACTTAGTAGTCTTCCAGGATTTAGATAAAAACAAGGCAACATTCAAGCAGACAAGCATGCATTTCTAAGAAACATAAGCAGACACGTTTGCTCGGACCCGAAGGTAAGCCGAGAGATAAAACCGTTAGGGACTTAGCATGCGAGGGTCTGAATATAAGCAGTATTTCAATTTCCATGTTCTAGCATAGCAATACAAGTTAGGATTATTCCCTTAGCTAGGTGCGTTGGATTTATTAGCATGCAGGGGGTGAATCACCTAGCGACTAGTATAAACATTACAGATTTTATGTGTGCTGGCTAAGCAAAGACAAGTTCACCGTAGCCACCCACCTTAGCGATGATTCGCCTCGGTAGAGCGATACGCTTGAGCGAGCCTCTGAAAGCCCAAGCCGGATTCCTGTAGGGGCAAGTCTGGATATCCTTTGCTTCTTGTTTGAGGTAAAGTGGGTCGGGACAGCTGCACTATTGTCGTTTGAAACGGCAGTCCGCTTGAGCGGAATGGGGTGTTACATCCTACCCAACTTAGAAAAAGTCTCGTCCTCGAGACTTACTGAGGACAAGCAGTAATCTTGAGGCAATCCTAGACAAGTCATTGTACTTGTTTATTTGGATCTTCACTTGCACAAGCGTCAAAATCAGCATATCGCTTAGACTGGATTGTGCGCACTTTCGAAGTGCACTTCTAGCGTGAACACGTCAACCAGCTTAGTGATAGCGAAGTCTTAGCACTCGAGTTAACCTTTTTTTAAGTCTTGGATGGTGCACTAGTTCAAGGCGTCCCTCGAATAGATGCATTCAACCAAACTTAGAGTTAGTAAAATCGGACAAGCTACTAGCGATACTCTCAAGGGTTCGCACAGGTTGGCACAAAGGCCACTCGCAGCACAGCAACATACAAGCAAGCATATTATATCATTCAAAATGCATTTTGAAAGTATTTAGACTTATTGTTGGAACATCCCATCGAGGCATTGAGAGAGAGCGTGCACATAACCTACGAACGAGCTTTCAAAACAGAGATATCGAATCAAATTCCAAAGGCGTAGAAGCCAGGCTCTGATACCATTATGTCATGCCCCGATCTCCCGCAGGCAAATCGGCCGTTCCCGCTAGGCGGAAATCACCCTCGCCAACGCTCCCGCGGAACGATCGCTTGACCCATCCGGGCGTGATGCCGCACAAGCGTGATCCACGCCCGTGCAAGGCCATGGTTCATTGGCTGGCGATAAGAGTTCTAAGCCACAGAGTCGCACAGATTGTCCGAGTGCAGCGGAGTCATGAACGCATAGGCGATCGGTAACAGGTTCACTGAGTCGACAAATATAGCGGAAGTATTAAAACACAAGTTGAAGTAAAGCAAGCTATTTTATTGATATTAACAAGTGTTACAGGCGGCGTATAGCCGAGATTATAAGTCGCTCAAGCCTCTCTCTGAAACAGTAAAAGCGTGCCAAGTGGCTACAACTGTGGAATGATTGTACAGGCGATGTTCAGGCGAGTTCGGGCTATGTTCTAACATTATGTCTTGTATATGTGCTTCTGTTCCGGACGCACCATTACAAGGCTTCAGAGGGAACTCCTGGCCTTAGCACGCATGAAGGAGGCATCCGTACCGAACGAGGTTCTCCCGTACCCTGTATACAAACTGGTGGATTATCAGTACATTGAATGCACTGGTGGGGAAGCTACTCGCCCGCTCGACAAATCCAAACACGTAATATAAGTTTCGTGCACCAACTATTAAGTTGTCTTTCTAGTTGCCCTAGGATCAGTTTCATGCAAGATTTGAATAGCCTAACGTGTCGGGCAGTATGCCATGCAACATGAGAGGAAACACGGCGAGACTTACCAACTTACCATCTTCTTCCCTGTCCAAGGCAAACATTGAGGCAGACATGTTAATTCACACACGAACAAGTATAAACAATCAGGGGCATAGCATATGCAAACACGAGGGTCATTTTAACATGATCGTTCAGGTGTTCAGTTATTCTTGATGCGATGCAGTGACTCGCATGCGGATAGCCGCTAAGCGAGGATGACTTATCTATATGAACAGGAGTCGCTGGCATAGCCATTCAGGACGATAGTCACTGATGGTAATGGTATGTAGCAAAAGTACAAGGGGTACTACATGCCATCCCGTCCAGCACAATGGACTATACAATACGGTTCAGTCACTGGAGAGAATGTATGCAGCGAAAGAACAAGGGGCGCTACATGCCATCCCGTCCAGTACAATGGACTGTACAATAACGTGAGTTCCATCCGGATCGGATCGGTCCCAGTGCCCCGGTGACCGTCCGTGGAACTATACCTTGTTTTCGAGTTGTCTGTGACATGCAAGTATTGGGGTCTTCCAATTATCACGAGAACAAGAGTGCACTAGAACAAGAGAACACGAGTGCACACAAGAATACGAGTACACGAGATACTTGAATCCTTTTTTGGTACAGTAACTTGCCTTGATGCATTCCCCTGGCTCGGGGCTGCTTGGTGACCTAACGGTCCCGGATACTTGCAGGTTCAATCATGCACGGAACGACTACTTAGTAGTCTTCCGGGATTTGGATGAAAACAAGGCAACATTCAAGCAGACAAGCATGCGTTTCTAAGGAACATAAGCAGGCACGTTTGCTCGGACCCGAAGGTAAGCCGAGAGATGAAACCGTTAGGGACTTAGCATACGAGGGTCTGAATATAAGCAGTATTTCAATTTCCATGTTCTAGCATAGCAATACAAGTTGGGATTATTCCCTTAGCTAGGTGCGTTGGATTTATTAGCATGCAGGGAGTGAATCACCTAGCGACTAGCATAAATATTCCAGATTTTATGTGTGCTGGCTAAGCAAAGACAAGTTTACCGTAGCCACCCACCTTAGCGATGATTCGCCTCGGTAGAGCGATACGCCTGAGCGAGCCTCTGAAAGCCCAAGCCGGATTCCTGTAGGGGCAAGTCTGGATATCCTTTGCTTCTTGTTTGAGGCAAAGCGGGTCGGGACAGCTGTACTATTGTCGTTTGAAACGGCAGTCCGCTTGAGCGGAATGGGGTGTTACAAGCCGTATGTATATGGCAACTCCAATATATGGATACCATAGTACACACGTACGCTGTAATATGAATATAACTTGGTATAAATATTATCACAAGTCACAGATATGCTAGTCTCATCCATACAACAAGTCATAGAAAAGAAATACTAATCTAGAATAAGGAGTCTAAACTATCCAAAATAATAGTCAGGTGGAGACAAATCCACTACCAAAGGCTATATCCAAAACTAAAATGAGAGAGGAGTATAAAATCTCCAAGATAAAATAATATGAAGCCAGAAGTGTATCAGCCAAAAGAATACATCGCTAGATGTAATCAACGATGCTCAGAAGGTAAGACCTCCTCGGCCGAAAGGAATGCGTCAGGTCCAGGCCCGTACTCCTGCGGATACTCCTGGTCGTCTATACCTGGCAAGGGACCAGGTCCTCAGAGGGACATAACAATATACATAGAAGCAAGCCAATTTGAATACAGTGAACATGCATAATGTTTGAAAATAAATAAGTACGATGTATACGACAATCTATATGAATGCAATGAGGACAACTTTTCGACGTATGGGCAAGGGTAGGGTACTCGATCTACCTCACAACTCACACACACGTCAATGGATATCAGAAATCGACATACCGCGGGGGTAGCGATCGACCAGCGTGACACACGCCCGTAGTGCGAACTATATACTACGGTTTGCCAGAGTGGTTAAAAGCCCATACGCCTAATGATTGTCCTCTCATGATACTAAGTGCCATGTGTGTGTCAACATATCTAATACATAGTAATAACTTAAAGAAAACTACACATGCAAGAAAAGTACAGAAATGCAATGAATAAACAAAAATATAAATAGCATGCAAAGTACTGTAAACAATTTGGCAAGGTATATTGCTTTGCAAGAAAGCTGCAAAAATGTAATGTTCCGATGTCAACTCCAAGAGTCAGAAGCTACGGCCTCCGAATGAACGTCCCCAGATGTTGAAATAAATATCACCAACGTTCCCAGAATAAGCAAAATAGCTAGAAAGTACTTCCCTTTCGTCCAATTTGGATACAGGGACAAAACGGTAATTTCGGGTAAAAGTGGGGTCCACGTATGGCCCACTTTACACCGAAAAGCGTGCCAAGGGTAACATTCTCTAAATAGGATAAATTATAGGTCAAACTAACTCTAGATGTCAATACGAACCCAACGGCATGTCCAAATATGGATTCCGATGAGCCGAACACAAATTCACCCAAAAAGTCAACCGTGGGGCCCGCCAATTGGCGACTTGGTCAACTATCTCAGAATTGCGTGAAAATTGGGTCACAGGACCAGTGTGTTACCACGAGTCCAGTAGCAAAAGTTTCGTCATAATCTGACTAGCGTACACAAAATGCGCGCGACTTTCGCAAAAGTTGCGATACGGGATTTGTCTGCGGATACGGGCTGATTCCGGTGCGCACACGCGTCCGAATCAGTTTCTACGAACTTTTACTTGTCCGGTTATGCTATGCGCACCGTTCGATACACTTGGTACACGACGGGACGGCCCCGTTTGGCCGGGTGCGCTCCGTTTCATAACTTTTGGAAATCTGGAAAAGTGGGTTCGTGGGATTTTCCAACGAATTTAATTCTGTCTACAACAGTTAATAATCTACGGTTATTTAACAAAAATTAAACTAGATCAAGTGGTCTACGTATACCAAAAGAATTATCAAATTCGGATCTCTGTGGTGGGAGATACGAACTCGGAGACATGGGTGGTCACCGCAGTTTTCTGCGATCCCAGAATTCGATCTATTTTTGCCAACTTTGGCGCTATTTTCGCCTATGATTGCACGTTGTTCGAGGTCTACTAATACACAGATATGGAAGAGGGTTAAAGGGTGAGCATACCAATGAAGATGAGGTGGCGTTTGGTCGAGCGAGTCGACGAAAAATAACTTCGGAATACAGGAACCTCACTGTGGGAATCTGCAGTGCGCGGGGTCGCGGTCGTCGGGATTTGTTTGGACGGCCTGGCGGGGTTCTCTGGCTGCGCTGGTGGCGCTATCTAGGTCTAGATGGGAAGAGGAAGGGTCTGGATAATTTAGATTAGGGTTTTAGATGAAATAAATATATATATATATAGGTTTATATATGAAAGGGAGAGAGGGGGGTTGGTTAAAACCCGCTGGGGGGGTTTGTGCCTTGCTGTGGGAATTTGCAAAGTTGCTCACAAAGCAACTAGTTTGGGATTTGCTAAAGGGGGGCGGCTGGTGCTTAGTTGCTAGGTGCGGCTGTGTTTTGCTAAGGAGATTGGTAGTAGTTGGTTAAGTAATAGTTAATAGTTTATTAGTATTATTAATAGTTTTCTTTTCTTTTCTTTTATATTTCTTTTTCCAATTAAATATATATATATATATATATATATATATATATATATATATATATATATATATATATACTCATAGAAAAATTCTAGATTAATATTTGTGCACCTCATTAAGCTAGCAACTGTCCAAAGGGTCTCCTACATGAAATAAATTCGGAAAAATTTCTAATGGTCCCATAAATCCTCTAAGTGTACCAACACCTAAAATAAAAATTAATAAAAATCTATTTCTCCTAATTAGCCACTAATTACTATATTTAAATTATTAATTAATAATAAATAAATAAATACGGTTTTTAGAAATAGGAGTTTTACATCAGTTCCTCCATCTGGAGTAGGGGAACAAGACAGTCGATGAGTATGATGCAGAGTTTAGTCGCTTTAGTAAATATGACGCTGTCCTGATACCGAATGACTTGGACAAGGCTAAGAGGTTTCACCGTGGGCTAACTCAGGAGCTCCAACACTACACTAGCTCACAGTCCCAGATCCCCTATGCCGAATTATTGCCAGAAGCTAGGTTACAAGAGACCATCAGCAAGGAAAAATGAGGTCAACTGAAGACACAGTAGGGACCAGCAAGGACACAGCAAGGAGGGCCTATCAAACGTCCTTTGGCACAGCAGCAGCACAGAGCAGGACTGTACCAGATTCTGGAGAAGCCCCACTGTAGTTATTGTGGGAGACGCAAACATATTTTGAGAGACTGTCGGACTCGCTTAGGACAATGTATGTGGTGTGGTTTCGGACAGCATATGGTAAGAGACTGTCCAATGCAGCAGACATTGACGCTTCCACTACCAATACAGAGGCTAGCACTTCCAGCACCGAAGCCAGTTCAGCAGCTGACTAGACCAGGAGCACCTCGACCCCCAATAGCCGGAGGATTTCAGCGAGGACCAGCGCTACCTACTCAGAAGGATCAGTTCCCAAGGGCCAGACATGGACTACCACAAAGGAATGGATAAGCTTTTGCACTAGAAGTGGATGACATAGAACATGAGATTGATGTTATAGCAGGTATTACTCTTGATTTTACTTTTACTTTTCCTGCTATGACATTATTTGATACGGGAGCTACCCACTTGTTCATATCTTCTAGTTTTATTGCCAAATATAATATTGCCACTACACCTTTACCTAGTTGTGTTAGAATTCTCACCGAATGAGGAGTTGTACCTGTTAGTCGGATTTGTAGATCGTGTCCTATAGTGATTTGTGGCAGAGAGATGAATGCCCGACTCTTAGTCCTTCCTATGCCACCTTTTGATATTGTGCTGGGGATGGACTGGCTACGCAAGTACCACGCTTTCTTTGACTATTTTGGTGGAAGCATTCTTTTTAAGCTACCAGGCCAGCCGAAACTTGAGTTTGCACGAGGATCCACAGAAGCCCTTGATGGTGTGCAGCTTGCAATGGACGACGTTATTTATCACCCCATCATTTCAGAGTTCCAAGACATCTTTTCAGGGAATTGCCAAGACTACCTCCGGACAGAGACGTAGAATTCTCGATTGAATTGACCCCGAGAGAAGCACCCATAGCATCGCATATTTATAGATTGGCGAAGAAGGAGATGGATGAGCTGAAGGCACAGTTGAAAGAATTAGAGGAGAAAGGTTTCATCCGGCCAAGTGCATCACCCTGGGGAGCACCAGTATTATTTGTACCAAAGAAGGATGGGTCAGTGCATATGTGCATCGACTACAGAGCCTTAAATGCAGTAACTGTGAAAAATAAATACCTATTGCCATGCATTGATGACTTATTTGATCAGCTTAGTGGAGCCAAGGTATTCTAGAAGATAGACTTGAGATCGGAATATCATAAGGTGAAGGTACAGAAGCAGGATATTCTGAAGACCGTATTCAGGACAAGATATGGATACTACGAGTTTCTGGTCATGCCATTTGGGTTAACCAATGATCCAGTTATCTTTATGGACTTAATGAATCGAGTATTCCATCAGTATTTGGACCAGTTCATGGTCGTCTTCATAGATGACGTACTTGTCTATTCGAAGAGCCACGAGGAGCACCTGCGGATTGTCCTAGAGACCTTGAGAAGAGAGCAGTTATATGCGAAGCTCAGTAAATATGAGTTTTTCTTGGACAGAATCTCGTTTCTTGGGCATGTCGTTACGGGAGATGGTATTCTGTCAATCCAGAGAAAATTTTGGCAGTCGAGACATGGCCCGTTCCTAAATCAGCATCGGAGGTGAGGAGTTTCCTTGGACTTGCGGGATATTACCGATGGTTCATGAAAAACTTCTCAAGGATAGCAGCGCCTATGACTCGGTTGATGTGCAAGAACCAAGAGTTCGTATGGACCAACGAGTGTCAAGCCGCTTTTGAGGAGTTGAAGAAGCGACTGACCACAGCGCCAATATTGACTATTCTATCAGGATCAGAAGGTTATATGATTTACAGTGACGCATTAGGAAAAGGCTTGGGATGCGTGTTGATGCAGCATGGCAAGGTGATTGTATATAAATCTAAACTGTTACGAGTACATGAGAAGAATTATCCAACTCATGATTTGGAACTTGCAGCCGTTGTTTTTGCTCCGAAGCTATGGAGATATTACATATATGGGGAACGAGTAGAGATCTATACAGACCACAAAAGTCTCAAGTATGTCTTCACGTAGAAGGAGCTAAATATGAGGCAACGTTGGTGGCTTGAGTTGATAAAGGACTTTGAGATAGAGCTACATTATCACCCAGGCAAAACTAACGTAGTAGCAGACGCGTTAAG
The DNA here is from genome assembly GCA_036927795.1 of Iris macrosiphon. Classification (NCBI taxonomy): domain Eukaryota; kingdom Viridiplantae; phylum Streptophyta; class Magnoliopsida; order Asparagales; family Iridaceae; genus Iris; species Iris macrosiphon. The sequence goes on from JAYESA010000014.1 coordinate 111,007,511, forward strand.
CCGGAAACCAACAGCTTACTTCTTGACAACACAGAAGGAATTATTGGAGGACTTACAAGAACTTGGCATAGAAGTGGTATTACCCGGAGCAGATGGGACATTAGCCAACTTACAAGTACAATCATCACTAGTAGAGAGGATCAAGGCAGCTTTGCCTAGGGATGCCAGATTCAGGAGATTGAAAGAAAGGATTAAGGCCGGAGAGCAAACGGGATTGCGCATTCATGGTGACGGGATATTACGATATGGTGATCGTCTATATGTTCCCAATGGAGAGATTCGACAAAAGCTGATGGCAGAAGCTCATAGTTCGATATATTCTATTTATCCTGGAGGCACCAAGATGTACCGTGACTTGCTATAGCACTTTGCTAGCATGGGATAAAAAGAGAGATAGCTCGCTTTGTAGCCAAATGTCTAGTATGTCAGCAGGTGAAGGTGGAGCATTAGAGAACAGCAGGGCTACTGCAACCACTTTTGTTTCCTGATTGGAAGTGGGAGCATATCACGATAGACTTTGTCACGAGTTTTCCCAAGAGTCCAAGTAGGAGAGATACAGTATGGGTAATAGTGGATCGACTCACCAAGTTCGCACATTTCTTGCCTTTTAGAGTTGGCCAGTCTACGGAAGTGTTGGCTGACTTATACATAAGGCAGATAGTGAGGTTGTACGATATTTCGGTCAGCATTATGTCAGACAGGGATTCGCGTTTTATATCTTACTTTTAGAGAAGCATGCAAGAGAGTCTTGGGACTCGTCTGAAGTTTAGTATATCTTATCACCCACAGACAGATAGGCAGTCCGAATGTACTATTCAGACACTAGTGTAGAAGCATGAAAAATACGCGGTAGAGTTATACGCAGTATTTCAGTGCTGGGCGGCGTAAGACACAAACTTCAGAGCCATCGGCGTACAACAGGGCTTCATCGTTAGTACGGCGTAAAATATAAACTCCAGGACAATCCGCGTAATGCAGTATTTCCAGGCTGCTTCGGCGTAAAAAGGTTGTTACATCGCCACTTTGGCGTAAAACCTGCTCGCTTTTAATGCAGTGGGAAGTCGTACGGGGAACTCTTCGTATTCCTCGAATGAACCTGTCAGATCATATAATGAACCTGACTCCTGACAAAGAGTTCTACACAACTATCCAGACGACAGCTGTAATGATGGTGCGGCAAAGAGACCCAAACCGTCATTTAGTGATATTTCTCTGATACAAAGTGCTTTTACGCATACAAGGGAATACGCTGCCTAGTTTTACACAGGCAGATGTGAGCTTTTACGCTCAGCAGAAGACAAAATAAACTGCCACATCAAAAGTTGCTCTTCGTACAGAGCTCGAGTCACGTCTCTGCATTTAATGCTCAGAATGGAGGCAGATCTCTGTATTTAATGCATGAGATTTGGTTCCATTTTCAAAGACTGGGCGAGCCATAATTACGGCTAATATGTCCACGTCATCATCTCTGTATATTACGCCATCAGGCTATTTTCAGCTATAGGAGCACGATGTATGATATCTTCTTGAAATACGCCACCTGGCTAGTTTTTTAGCTATAAAGAGTACGCCGCTGCTATCTCCTCGGAATACGCCAACTCAGGCTATTTGGTCCAGAATACGCTCAAGACCACAGTCAAGGAAGGAGGACCGGCTATCTTTTACGCTAGCTACCTATCCATGCAGCAACAAGGCTTCTACGCCTATTTGGCTTCTATGCCGACTCGACAACCACTTGGCTTCTACGCCAACTTGACAACTATTTGACTTCTACGCCATGGTGACAGTTATTGGCTTCTACGTCAACCTTTTCTACGTAAGGGACAGTTACCTATGTGGCTTGCATGTCGTGATCTTCGTAGCAGTTATACACATTATCTCATCATGGGACACGCGTCACACGCAGATTCAGAAGATCATTTATACATGGCTGACAGTTATTCTAACCGCTGCATAAAAAGTGCCATACTCTCCACTGTCCGGCTTCTACGCCGACTGGACGGTTACTGTCACTAAAACCCTACAAATAGAGACCCCTATTGACAGAGGTCCAAGGTCGCAAATTCAAGGGTCGGAACAAGGTCGCAAATTCCAAGGTCGGAGATTGATTTTTTTTTTAGAGAGAAGAATCCAGAGCACAGACAGAGAGCAGTGATCGACGATTTTGGCATCAAGCATCCACTCCCTTTGTAATCTTTGAAGCATCTCCTTCTTCTACAGCACTTCTTCATCATCGTGTGGTCCAAGGGACAAAGTGATCGACCGCAGATCAGACTCCTATAGCAATATTTACCCAGATTAAATTTTGTACTTAACATCCTCGCATAGGATTAATAGTAATTCTTGTTTGTAAACCTAAGAAAGGGTTTCGTATAAACCTAGTTTTATTTCTTCTATTTATTATCAAACACAAGATGGGACTCTGCTGGGGACCTCTTTCTCATCTGACGAGAAAGCAATTGCTCAACACGATACAGTATCAGTAGGATCAATGAAGAAGACCTTGGTCGTCCAGTTCGACCAATCCGCCTACGAAGATATACTTCGAGCAGGGGGTAGCTCTCACTCTCTCTCTGTCCAAGACAACAGAAAATTGCGTAAGGTTTGGATGCCCCGGACATCCCCTACCATTCCTGCCGACTCTCTAGTTTCTCCGACGAATAAGGTTGTAGCTTCGCAACCTCCGCGCCCCGCGTGTAAAACTCTATCTCCCATCTGTGATGTGGCAGACAAAACTTCTGGTGATGCCTCAGTGCTAGTCCAGAAGTCTACTCCGCATCCTGCGCGTAAAATTCAGTCTCCCGTCTGTGACATGGCAGACAAAACTTCTGGTGATGCCTCAGTGCTAGTCCAGAAGTCTACTCCGTGCTCTACGCATAAAATTCAGTCTCCCGTCTGTGACGTGGCAGACAAGATTTCTGATAATGCCTCAGCGCCAAATCAGAAATTCTAAACGCACTCTGCGCGTAAAATTGCATCTGCCCTCCGCGAAAAAGTAGATGGTCCCTACAATCTACGCAAAGGAAAATAAGTGGCGGACTTCTCAACTTCTCGGCCTTTACGCCAGCAAGAGAAGAATTTGCCCGCTATCCAGATTATGCGAGAAGCGGATGGCCGATTGAGGACCTCCTCAGTTTTACGTCAGCCTGAGCAGAGCTCTAAATTACACTAGGTTAAGCCCCTCAGCGTAAAGAAAGCCCGGTTTGCGGAGAGACACACTCCTCGGGGATTATCTGCTACTCAGATGGCTGAACTGCTATATATAGGTGGCAGAGGAAAAGTTATGGTTCCCAATATCCGCATGCCAACTGATGTAAACATAAAGAATAAGCCTTCTTCTTCTTCCTCTGTAAATCCTCCTGACTTGCGTGAATATCTGATCCAGAAGCGCAAGGATAGGGGATCTTCCAGCATGTCTATTATACCTCCTAGAGAGCACTATTGTAATAGTTATAGGATCGTAGTTAATTATTACTGTTCTAAAGCAAAATGGTCGATTTTCGACCGGTTGAACTACTCTGTGCCTTTACAGGAAGAAGAACCTACATACGCATCAGTGAACATGGCTTCACACGTTTCTAGAGGAAGGTCGAGTTCAAGAAGTCATCTCTCTAGAACTCTAAGCCAAAGGAGATTCAACAAGCTCCTTGAGAACATTGAAGCTGGGGTGTTCCGAAACATCCGTTCGAGGTCACGACAACCGGCTTCGTATTCTTCTGATTTCGACACTGGGGGTCGCCAGTTTCCCGAATCAGATACTGAAAGTATAGAGTCATTCTCTACAGAGACCTATACTAGCCCTTCAATGACATCCAAAGAAATGGGGGTCTATGCCATTGAAGATGAATGTGAAAAGGCTTCCTCGTCAGGAAGTACTGAGCAACGGATCGCTGTGCTGGAGACATCTCTGAAAGAGATACAATCCATGATGGAGAATATACACCAGATGATGCTGACTCAACACACAGCTGCTATAGCTCAAGCATCGGTCCCTCTGACTCAGATACGTATGGGGGTGGACTTACCACCATCCAACGCGAATCAGGAGCCTGCTCTAGATCAGGAGTCAGCAGTCCCTCCACTTCCTAATTCGGAGAATGTATTGCCTCATGTTGGGGTTACTATACAACCGATCTCTCACCACTCCGCGGTTCCTCTACCGGCTGAAGATCCGATGCAGGCAGTGCAGAAATTGAAGGCCCAATTTGATGCCTTAAATCATAAGGATCAGCTAAAGAAATTAGAAATCAACCAGCCTTACCCAGCTATCTGGGATAAAGTCCATTTTCCTCCTAAATACAAACCACAGACTATGGCTTTGTTTGAGGGAAAGATATCACCGAGCCAGTACATGAACTACTTCAGTATGATGACGGTATTATTACAAGGAAATGACGCCCTTCTCACTCGAGTGTTCAAAGGCTGTCTCTCGGGAGTGGCTTATCAGTGGTACCGTAGTCTTGCGGACAACTGCATTACTTCCTTTGAAGATTTTAAGACTTTGTTCTTCGTGCGATTCTACGAAGGAGGGATAGACATGTCTATGTCCTCTCTCATCGAAGTAAAGCAGAAGAAAAAAGAGAACGTTTGCACTTTCATCGAACGTTTTCGTCAAGCCACTTTGAAAATGCCTCCCGGAGTTCCAGACTCGGCATTGGTGGACATTTGTAGGAAGAATCTTCTTCCAGTGATCTCGGTGTTCACAGGACCATATCAGTTCCATGATTGGCCCTCGTTCATCATCTCAGCGGTAGCCGCTGAAGACAACAGTCGGAAGGCACGTGATAATGGAATTATGATATCTGCCTCTGATAGAGGCAAGAGGTCATCCTCCAACAGCGACCATTCTCGTGGTTCCAAAAGAAAAGAAGCTCTGGTGATCAATACGTCCAGGCAAAAGACTGCGGCAACCACACAGACAAAACCTGGGACTTCTAGGCCCATTGAAGTGTACTATTTTGATGACGACGATATTCCGAGCATATTCGAGTGTCTCGTCAAAAGCGGCAAGATTACCCTTCCTGAGCTAAAATGGCCTAACAAAGTCGGCAGTACTAATAACCCCAAGTACTGCATTTTTCTATAGGTACATACATCACCCCCACAAAGGCGTGTTATGTACTAAAGAAGAAAATCCAGGAGTTGATCGATGCTAAGGCCATCACTCTACGCAACAGCGAGAAGATGGTCACAGCCAACAAGATCTCTCTTCAATTTGGCAATTTACCTCCTCAAGAAGTTTCGGATGGTGTTGTACCTATTTCCAGGACAACGATGAACATCGTTAATCTTCCTCCAGCCATGGGTCAAAATCATGACCTGGTACCCCTGACTACCCAGCGCGGCGAGATTATGTGGGTTCATCCAGATCTGGTGTCAGAGATCGAGGAAGAGACTCAAGCTGCTAAGGCTAAGTCCAGAAAGAACTCGAAGCATAAACCATGTCATATGGTTGCTATATCCTCAACATCAGAAGAAGAGGTATTGGCTACTGGAACCCGTTCAGGGAAAGCATACCTCAAGGACTATGGAGGGAGTCAGAAAGATGCATCGGCAGACGCTTCAGCTGCCAAGCCTTCAGAACCTGAATCCGTCATACCAGAGGCAGGTCCTTCGAGACCAACTTCGGCGGACAAGGGCAAGCAAAAAGAAGTGCGCTTTGATAAACCTTTGAAGAATATTCAAAACAAAGGTTCGGAGAAGCCATATAACTTCATATCCTGGTCCAGTTGGCTAATACACCTGTTTGTGGTGGTTTTAAACGAAAGAGATGAAAGTGTATTTCAATGGCGGGGTTTATACGAGACCCGTACCCTTTGGTTCACAAACAAACTTGTACAATTTAATCCTATACGAGGATGTGGGAGTACAATTTATTTAATCTGGGTAAAAATTGCTATAGGTGTCTGATCTGCGGTCGATCACTTTAGCCCTTGGACTACACGATGTTGAAGAAGTGCCGTGGAAGACAGAATGCAGCTTCGGAGGTTGCAAAGGAGGGTGGATGCGCGATGCTGAAGGTCGTCGCTCTCTATTCCTTGCCTGAGCTCTATATTCTTCTCTTTCTCTATCTATCTCTCCCTCTTGATCTTCGGTTCGATGACCTTGTTCGATTCTTCTTTCAAAGTTTCGACCTTTAATCTGATGTTGGTATTCTTGACCAAATTTTCTGACCTTGTTCCCCATTGACAGGGGCCTCTATTTATAGAGTCTTTGGTGACAGCGACCATTTCGTTGGTGTAGCAACCGAGGAGTGGAAAGTACAGCACCTTTTTACACAACGGTTAAAGTAACCAATGCCTACGTATAGATGATCTTTTGACTGAGCGGGTGACGTGGGTCCAACTAAGGGGACACAACACGTACGGTTGCTACTAAGATCATGGGTAAAAGCCACGTGGGTAGGTATCCATTGTGTAGAAGAGGTTGGCGTAGAAGCCAAATGTCCGTCACCATGGCATAGAAGCCAAGTAGGCATAAAAGCCGAACAGGCATAGAAGCCGAGCAGGCATAGAAGCCGAGTAGGCGTGGAAGCCGAGTAGTCGTAGAGACTGAGTAGGCGTGGAAGCCGAGTAGTCGTAGAGACTGAGTAGGCGTGGAAGCCGAGTGAGCACAGGCCCTGAATGGGCGTAGAAGCTGCTGCATATCGTGCCAGAATGGGCGTAGAAGCCGCTTGAGCACAGATCCTGAATGGGCGTAGAAGCCGCTGCGTACCGTGCCAGGGTGCTGATGTGGACGTCTTTAGCCAAAATTACGGCTTTTGGAGATATAATCAAATCTTTGACAGAGATTTGCCATCATCATGTGCATTAAATGCGGAGACGTGCCTTGAGGGGAAACTGTCACCGCTCTGTGCGTTTTGACGGAGGGACGTGCCTCGAGCCCTGTACGAAGCGCAGCTTTTGACGTGGCAGGCGGTTTGTCTTCCGCGGAGCGTAAAATAGCCCATGTTTGCCTGTGTAAGACAAGGCAGCGTGTTCCCTTTATACGCGAAAGAGCGGTTTACGCCGGGAGATTTTAGTAAGCGCCGGTTTTGTGATATTTTAACCAAATCCTCTGCATTAAATGTCGAGATCCGCCATCATTACTGTGGGGCGTGTCCCGAGTGGTCTGCGATCGTTTCCAGCCGTCGTCTGGGTAGCCGTGCAGCACTTTCTGTCAAGAGTCAGAGGTCAGTTTTTACTGTGCGACTGGACAGTTTCTTTTTCGGGAAGACGAAGCGTTCCTCTTACGCTTTAATGCTGCTTTCAGAGCGGCTGGGTTTTATGCCATGGAGGCGATGAAGAACCCTGTTTTACGCTGGATGGCTCTGAAGGCCTCTGTTTACGCTGCTCTGCATTAAGACGCTGCGTAGATCTTCCGAGCGTATTTTTCATGCTTCTACAAGACCCCCTTCAAAGTTTTTAAATTCCTCAGAATTTGAAACGCTTTGAATGAAGCATGAGTGGCCCCTCGTAACTCGAAACGTTTCTGAATGGAGCATTGAAACGGTCGATGCTGACTTTATGGCAGATTTATTGGGGACCGCTGTGATCTCTTTTGCCTATAAAAGGCTGGGGGGGTGAACCTATTTTCACCATATACCCATTGTCATGCAGAGATGATCGCCGGAGTTCGTCGGGTCGATCTGAGAAAGAAGGAGATCATGTTCTTCCAGCATGTAGGGAGCCATAAAAGATGGCGTCTTCGAGCAAGTGTCCACTGCAACGATGGATCATAGAAGGACATCTTAGCCTCCCTTGCTCGGGATAATCAGCAACTTTGTATGGCGTTGCCCCAGGAGAGAGGAAGGGTCGTATTTGACCATACAGTTTGTAGACTGTTTATTTCTTCCTGAGGCCCCGGCGGACGAGATCAGACAAACCGTAATCTGTCGTCCTGATGGGGTTGGGTTTAAAGAAACCCCAATCAGATCGGCCATGGCGAATGGAGGATCTTCTTGTTCATGACTGTGGTGGTCATGAACGGCCATGGATGAAGAGGAAGACCTGCACCGGCACGAGAATCTGTCAGTACAGCTTCTGGGCGATCTCCAGACGACGAGGGGGTATCTCCTTTGTAGATAGAGTTTCCCTCAGATGTAATCATGAAAAAATAGAGAAAAAACCCTTGTAGATTGGATTTCCCTCATGTGTAATCATGATTTTAATATTTAATAAAATCGTCTTCTTCTCCATATGATCGTCTTGCCATACGTTGCTTGTGAAGTCTGAATATGTGCAGCTTCAACACGTCTGAATCTTTACGCCGACTCTGATAGAAAGAGTATTAGGCCCTGTCCTTCACGCATAGCGAATAGTCTATAGAACGTTGCTGAGCATTTTTTGAACACTTAGAACTGTCCTGTTGCTAGGACTGAGGGACGGCGTAGGATTTCTGAACTGTTGCCTCTCTGATGAGCGGAATTTCGTCTTTATTCAGAATTCGTATTCAAGAATGATCTCTCGAAACTCCCTTGGAACAGGGTCGAGGTTTTTTGGCTGTCAAACTGAGTTGCCACTTTGATAGACGAGATGTTCAGACTGGAATCTGGATGAACCTCTAGTTTTTTGGACCCGAGAGGGGTAATTTCTCAATGTTTAAACTCTGTATACCTCGGGTTCTTGGGATGCTTTGGGTCAAGAACGAGTATCTTCTGTGTGAACTCTTTGCAATTGACCACTTTGGGACTGTTTGGATATGCGGAAAGTCGTGGAGCAGGAAATCATGTCTGTAGCCTCTTGAGCGTAAAACACCATCGAGCGTGAAATCGTAGACTTGTGGTTCCTGAGCGTGAAGTCGTAGGTTTGTTGCCTCTCGAGCATAGAATTCTACCGAGCACAAAGGCATCCGGGCAAGAAAAAAACCATAGACTTGTAGCTGTCGGACGTAAAGCCGTTAGATTCGTAGCTGTCGAGCGTAGAAAAGCTCCTTTAGCGTAGGACTGTAGATCTGTAGCCTGTGAGCGTAGAACACTATCGAGCATGAAATCGTAGACCTGTGGTTCCTGAGCGTGAAGTCGTAGGTTTGTTGCCTCTCGAGCATAGAATGCTACCGAGCACAAAGGCATCCGGGCAAGAAAAAACCATAGACTTGTAGCTGTCGGACGTAAAGCCGTTAGATTCGTAGCTGTCGAGCGTAGAGAGCTCCTTTAGCGTAGAACTGTTGATTTGTTACTCCTGAAAAGAAAATTTCTTCGAGCGTGAGGTTTGCGGATCTGTTGCTGCTGAGTGTAAACTAAGCGCCACCGAGCGTGAGATCATCGATTTGGTATCTGTTGAGCGTAAAAGTCGTGGATTTGTGGCCTCTCGAGCATAAAAGCTACCGAGCACAAAGGCATCCGGGCGTAAAACCGTAGACTTGTAGCTGTCGAGCGTAAAACCATGGATCCGTTGCTGTCGAGCGTAGAAAAGCTCCTTTAGCGTAGAGCCCGCTGAACCGTCTTGTACGAAAATCCTTTCGAATTCGCTGACCGTCCGTCTTTCGAGGGTAGTGGGCTGACGTAGCATCCAATCATAACCAAATATTAATTGCGAGATTTGGTTAGGGTCTCGAGGGGTTCGTCCGAGGATTCGAGGAGTCGACCCAGACTGTATATATATCCCAAGCTTTTTGAGAGGAAAACTTTTTATCTGTCTTCTGCGAAAGAGAGCTTTCGACTGTTCGAGTTTTTCTTCGTTCCTTCTCCGAGCACTTCGAGTCTTCAGAAATGGCGTCGAAACAAACCCCCTCCGCTAAGGGAAAGAGCATAGGTTCTTCTTCTCATTCTTCTGTCCCGGCGAGGGGATCTCCGGTCGGGCAAGGTGAACTTCCCTCTGAGGGGAGCATCCCGCCGACGACTAGCGCACCCGGCTTTAGAGGTAGAACTTTTAGGATGACACAAACGACAAAAAATTCTTCGCACACGTTGAACGTGACTGCGCTAGGTCGTCTTCTGTGCTGATAGCCTCTTTTGAGGAAGATGACGCACGGAGGCATTTTTATCTTTTACGCCCACATTTCTAATGTGTCAGCGTAAAGACTCCATATTTTTGTAGCTCTGAGCATAAATAGCTCGGGCTACCGAAAATTGGCGTATTTCGTAAATTTTGAATTTTACGTTTTGTGGAGGAGACTTCCGGCGTAAGGTGACCAAATTTGTACAATCTTGGCGTAGAGCACAGACTGTCGTTTCCTTGGTCCGTGTGTTTGTTCCAGACTTGTAATGACATATCTTCTTTGCATTATCTTGCAGTTGATCTGGGTGAGTCCCTATTGGCTGAGGTGATGGGCTCCGCTGCCGGGATGCTGCACTCGAACTATCTGGAGGATCTGTCCCATGTGGCATTTTCCATCTCTGGACCCCAGTATCCTGAGGGAAGGGAGCTCCTGATATCGGCCCAGGGTGAGCGAATGCTGTTGAGTATGATCAATGGCGAACCCTTGGTACGTGTAGATGGGGAGCAGTGTATAAAGCGGCTTTCCTTTTTGGGGACATGATTGATAAACAGTCCCAGACGAAGCCCAAAAGGGAGCCTTGGATTTTTTCTGCCGGGGATTTGGTCTTGTACCTGCCGACGATGCCGAGGGATTATCCCATCTCGGCCTTCTTCCATGCGACGCATCCCAGGAAGATGTCATGGAAGCTGACTCCTGATCTTCACGGGAAGCCGGGAAAGATCTTTCATCTGAAAGGCGCTGACCAGGGGTCGTTTGTTAGTCGCCCTTCTGGCGTTGTGACGCTGTTCCGGGGACTGTGTCCGGGTAGTGTCCCGAGTGAAGTTAGCTCGGTGATCCAGCCTGTCCAGCTGTCGACCTTCTGTAATGACTTCATGAGTCGATGTGGGGTATATCCCAAAGAGAATCCTCGGTGCAATGGGTGGATCGCCCCAACGAACTCCCGATGGAGATGCCTAGTTGACTGGGCCTTGACGCACTTCCGAAGAGAGCTGGAGGGCATCGGACTATATGCCGCCGTGAGTGCGACGAGTGTTGGGTTGCCTCCCAATGCTAATTTGTTCTTGGCACTGATAGAGCGGTATATTCCGCTCACCGGGACCTTCGCCAGTCCACTGGGGGAGTTGGGATTGGCGCTCCACGAGATGGCAGTTGTCTCGAGACTGCCGATGGGGGATACCCCATATGAAGAGTACGTTCCCACCTACCGGGAGTTGGAGGATTTGGACCCTCGGGTGGCGGAAGTATATCAAGAGTTGATGTGTCAGTACTTTGCGTGCACCGTTTTTTATGATGAGCCCTCTGATTTGGCCCACACCACTAAATGGATGTCCTACCTCTTCTTCCATCGGGCTAGGGCCACCAAGTCGGAGAAAGCTTCGGGGGGCAAGAACGAGCCCGTGAACTGCTTGGGCGTCCTCAGTGCCCAGGTCATTGCGGCTCTTATGGAAGACGCCAAGGCTCCCGATTAGATTCTCGTTGAGGGGGTAGGAAAGTACCCCGAAGGTACAAAGGCCTACAGTTATTTGAGGTGCTATCGCAGGCCTCTGTCTAAGGAAGCCCAGCTGGCTGGTTTCCTCTCCATATGGCTGCGTCGAGTGGTGGTGCCCGGTATCGCGTCCGCGGATCGCATTCACCGGAACATCCTATGGCCCGCAGTGCGTCTGGTGTTTGGGGCAAGACTGGGCTTGCTTTCTGCCATGGTGTGCCGTATACAGGCTGGCCTGAGGGCCATGACTGATGGGTTGCTCTCTGATGAAGCTCGGCATGAGAGTTTTCCCAGGGTAGAATTACCATACTTGTACCTGATGGGATGGTTAATTCTCCACAATCCCCGGGTGATGTCTCCCGGTTCCGGTAGCAGCTCAGGGGGTATATTCCTGCTGAATTACAGGGATTCCCTCTGGAATGTGAATACAGTCTTAGACTGTCGACTGGCGTTGAACCTCAGCCACGGCTGGAAGATCCTTTGTACTCCCCCTTCTGTGCATCGTAACCAGTCAGGGCTGTGGCTTGAGGATTCAGGTCGAGAGAATACCATTCTTTCTCCGGTGGTGTTTAATTGGTTGGTCTGTATTAGACCTTCCCATCTGCTTTATAGGAGCGAAGACCATTGCTTCTTTGAGCCCTACCTGCCTAGTCAGTTCGCCAGGCAGTTCGGGTACGACCAGTTGTATGTGGGCAACGCCGTCACCAGCTTCAGGTCCCGGGGTGGACTCATTGATGGAGCTAGAGGGTGGAGATATTTTATCATGGGTTGTACGGGGGCAATTTTTATCGTGCCGGTCGTTTCAACCTCTACGGAGCTGCGCATCCTTCACTCCTACGCCCAGTTTTATGTAGCGGTTAACACTTTTCACCGCGATTTCGACAGGCGTGGGAGCTTCAGGGTGCCTTCTGTCAAGCCTGGGGGAAGGGTCGAAGTCCCCTCGGTTTCTTCTGACGAGGGGAAGGAATCTGGTACTCCGGACGAGCCTCTGGTGTCGTTGCCGAGGTATGTGGTGCCTCTGCCGGCGGGGGCTCTAGTAGTCTCTTCTGGGAAGCGACGGGCTTCTGCTCCGAAGGAAGCTTCCCTTCGTAAGAGGAGGAAGGAGACGGTTGCTCGTCCTCTCCGCATTCCTGGTGTTGAGGCTCCCGGGAATGAGCCTGCATCTCCCTGTATCAGGGACGATTCTTTGGCCGGAGGTTCCTCGCCTTTCAGAGGGGGACCTTCTACAGTTCTGGCTGGCGGCGCCGGAGAGCCCTTGCGGGAGGCTGCTGTCGCTGCGGCTGCTCCAAGCAACGGAGCGGGATTGCCTGCGTGGCCCCAACAGATGGGAGAATCTCCCCGGAGGTCAGTAGTGGGCGGAGTTACTTCTGTGTTAGCGAGCGTGCCTAGCGAGACTCCGGCTGATGAACCTCGACCGCGTCTCGGGGAAGGCTTGACCGAACTCTTGGCGATGTCGGTCGGCCCACCTCCTTCTCCAGGTATGACAGTTCGTATCGCGTCATTAAGGCGTGGTTTAGCTACATCTGCTGCAGATGCGTCGTATATGCCGTTGGCTCCGGGTAAAATATTATTTTGATGTCTCCTTCTAGGAGGATTACCACTGTGTCTGACATTTTGCTTTCTTGTCCTCTTTTCAGGGGACGACGTCCACGGGGAGTACGGCGTTGAAGCGCCTTCCGGCTTTGTTCTGGCTCCTGGCGGTGATGTGGAGGCGCCAGATTTTGAGGCAGAAGTGTCTTCGGGGGCTAGCTCGCCCGGAGAGGTTTCGTCGTCTCAAGGGGAGGATGAACCGGTCATCGTGACCTCGCTTATCGTGAGTATGCCAATGACTTCGATTGTCGCCATCGCACCTTCTTCGGCCGTGCCACCTGTTGAGGTGGCGGTGGCTACCTCGCCTGCAATTGTGGCCACTCCGGGCGCTCAGTCGGGTCTAGTCGCGTTGATCGAGCAGCATACCAGCCTCGTCTACACTGGCTTAAAAACGATGATACCGATGGTGTTGGCGAAGAACCTTGACTTCGAGCTCCTGAAGAAGACTTCTCAGCTTTCGATCGAGGTTGTCAGGGGGCTTGGCAATCTTGGAGTAGCTGATGCTCTGGAGGCGGTAGTTAATGGTTTAGAGCAACCCATTAACGAATACTTGCAGCGGACTGAGGGCAGCCTGGATGCTGATGTCCAGGCTTGATACGACCTCATGACAGAGCGGCTCGCTATGAAGCTTGAAAGCCTGGACAACTCTATCCAGACGCATAAGCTGGAGATGGATAGGAGAAGAGCTGTTGTGGACCCGTCATTTCGGAATGTAAATGACAGTTTTTTTTTTTGCGAGAGTGATATCAGAGGTAGTATGATAATTCTCGATAAACTCCTCTAGCAGGATATACCTATTCAGCGGTCGTACAGACATGATAGGATATGACCTAACTAGTTTCTTTTTTGGCGAGTGGTTTTGTCAGAATTGAGATTCTCGCTATATTCCGCCTGAGCAGGGGGGATAAGCGTAGTATCTTTTCAGGAATTTGCCGTTGATGGGAGCCATTAATAGGTCTCCGTTGGGCTGGGCTATCCTGTAGGCGCCGTTTGAGAACGTTGTCTCGATCACGTAAGGGCCTTCCCATTTGGGCTGGAATTTGCCTTTACTTCTGTGAGTTAGGATCATCGGCCTTCTCACGGCTAGAACTAGCTCGCCGACCTTGAACACCCTTTTCTTTACTTTATGGTTGAAAGCCCTGGAAATGCGTGCTTGGTAGAGCGCGATGCGCTGTTGAGCTTGGAGGCGTTTCTCGTCTAATCCTTCTAGCTCTTGGAGCCTTAACAGGTCATTCTTTTCTCGAGTTAGCTCATTGGTCACGGCTATTCGGAGCGACGGGATCTGGACTTCAACGGGGAGGACTGCTTCACTCCCGTAAACCAGCGAGAATGGGGTGCAGCCTGTCGGTGTCCGTACTGTTGTGCGGTATGCCCAGAGACATTCGCCCAGCTTTTCGTGCCAATCCCTTTTGTTCGAAGAGACGAATTTCTTTAAGAGTTTGATAATGGTTTTGTTGAAAGCTTTCGCCAAACCATTAGTAGCTGGATAGTACGCCGTAGAGGCAATGTTGTGTATCCGGTTATTATCGCAAAACCGATAAAACGCTTGGCTGATGAACTGGGGTCCATTGTCGTGGATTATCCTCCGGGGTATCCCGAAGCGATAGATGACATGATGCTTGATGAAGCTGATTATGTTGGACGCCTTTACCTCAGCAAGAGAGATTGCTTCGGCCTATTTGGAAAAGTAGTCCGTGATGGCCAGTATGAACTGGTGACCCCCGGAAGAGGATGGGTGAATAGGACCGATGATATCCATCCCCCATGCTTCGAAAGGCCAGGATGCGACCGTAGGGTGTAGATGTTCTGACGGTTGATGTATGAAGTCTGCATGAACCTAACAGGCTCTGCAATGCCTTGCATACCGTATCGCGTCTGCGATCATAGTAGGCCAGTAATAGCCCATCCTCCTGATGTGGTCTTGTAGCTTAGTCCCGGGTTGATGTGCTCCGCATACGCCGTCGTGAGCTTCACGGATCATCTGTTGTGCCTCGGTGCCAGCGAGACATCTTAACAGCAGTCTATCGTAGGTCCGGCGATACAGGTATTGTGAAGATACATCGAAGTAGAAGCGTAACGATCGTCTCTTGATGGATACTGCTTCTTTGGGGTCCTCTGGCAAGATTCCGTATGCCACGAAATCTATGAAGGGACTCATCCAATCTCTTGTAGGAGGATCGGCGTTTACAGCGTAGCTGCGTTCTAGGTGACAGCTGTTCTTCACACAGAATAAATCTCTGTTAAGAAGGATTACCGAATCTTGCCTTCTTATAGGGGTAGCTAAGTCCGCAGCTAGGCTGGCCAGGGCATCAGCTTCCAGATTCTGAGATAGAGGTACATGCTCTAGGAAGAACCCTTTGAACGTCATGGCTATCTCGACTGTCGCTCGGTGGTAGGGGATGAGGTCTGGATTCCGGACTTCGTATATCCCCCTGACTTGGTTGACGATGAGCAGAGAATCACCGAAAGCTTTCAGGGATTCTACCCCCAACTCTTTAGCGACTTGGAGCCCGATTACCAGAGCGTTGTATTCTGCTACATTGTTGGAGCAGGGCTCGCTAAGAGAGTATGCTCGGTAGACGACGAGCTGATCCGGAGTAACTAGGACGACTCCCACTCCTGAAACGACGTTTCCTTTAGGACCGACTCTGGAGGCGCCATCAAAAAATAGTCGCCATACGTCACTTTCTCTTGCGAAATTATATTCCGCAACTTCATCGGGGATGTCTTCGTATAGTTTGGAGGTCTCCGGGATTGGATGAGCTGCTAGGAAGTCGGCCAGTGCTTGGCCTTTGATGGATTTCTGTGGGAGGTAGACCATGTCATATGGCGTCAACAGCATCGCCCAAGTTGCGAGTCGAGAGTTAAGGGCACTTGGCTTGCTCATCAGCACCCGGAGAGGGTTGATCCTGGAGATGATATGAATAGTCTGGCCGGTGACATAGTGTCGCGTCTTCTGGACAGCGAACATCAGAGCCAAGCATTCCTTCTCCACTGGGTTGTACCGGTGTTCGGCCCCGACCATCATCCTGCTGAGGTAGTAGATAGCCTGTTCATGACCCGCATCGTTCTTCTGTGCAAGGAGAGCTCCTAGCGAATGATCCATTGCCCGAACGTACAGCAAGAAGGGTTTTCCCATGACGGGAGGCACCAGAACTGGTGGACTGGTTAGGTAGCGCTTGATATCCCCAAACGCTTGCTGACAGGTTTCGTCCCATATGAAGGACACACCTTTCTTCATGAGGTGAGAGAAGGGCTAACATCTCCCCGAGAGGTTGGATATGAATCTCTGGATGTAAGCCAGACGTCCTTGGAACCCCCTGAGTTCCCTCAGATTACGGGGCGGTCGCATTGCTACGATCGCCTAGACTTTGTCAGGGTCTACTTCGATGCCTTTGGCGGTAATGACAAATCCCAGGAATTTGCCACTGGATACCCCCAGAAAGGACTTTGTAGGGTTCATCTTGAGTTGATGCTGGCGCATTAACTCGAATACCGCCCTCAGGTCTCGAATGTGATCACCTTTGAGGCGGCTTTTGACAGCTATGTCATCCACGTAACATTCTACTGTTTTGCGTAACTGCTCATGGAATATGTTACTCATAGCCCGTTGGTATGTAGCCCCGGCATTCTTTAATCCGAAGGGCATGACCGTATAGCAATATACCCCCAGTGGTGTCCGGAAGGCAGTGTGCTTTTCGTCTTCCGGATGCATCTTGATCTGATTGTATCCCGAGAACCCGTCCATAAAAGACATACGCTCGAAGCCGCAGGTGTTGTCGATCATGATGTCCGTGATGGGAAGGGGGAATTCATCTTTGGGGCAGGCCGCATTCAGATCTTGGTAGTCGATGCAGATACGTACCTTCCTATTTTTCTTCATGACTGGGACAACGTTGGCGACCCAGTCGGGATGTTGTTCTTCCCGGATGAAACCGCAGGTTATCAACTTCTTGACTTCGTCCTCGATGGCGTCCATCATATTCGGGCGAAACCGACGTTGGTGTTGTTTCACTGGCTTCGAATCGGTCAAAATATTGAGCTTATGAGTAGCTACCCTCGGGTCTAGGCCTGGCATGTCCTCATAACCCCATGCAAAGACGTCGACATATTCCTTTATCAGCTGTATGATCTCTTCCTTTTCAACTGGGGGAAGATTGTTACTGACAAATATTAGCTTTGGTGAGAGCTCACCCCCAACGTTGACTTGGATAACTTCGTCCTTGGTGGGCGGTTCTCTCTGCTCGAAGCAGAATTCCCACTATGTATCCATTTGTTGAGCCCAAGGGTCGTTCTCGAATGGCTCCGTATCCTGTTCCTCAATTTCTGAGGGGTTTGTCATCACCATATTCACTGATCGTGTTAGTTTGAGAGCATCAGGTGAGTCGAAGGACGATGAGCTGCTCTGGGAAGATGGAAAGGGGTCCTCATCTGGCTTGGAAGTTGCGAGGGAGGTGGCATACCCCAACCCGAGACGAGTCTGTTGATAGCGGGGGTCGCCGCGGGGCGGCGTCCGTCTGCCTCTTCCGTAGTTGAGGCCTGGCTTCCGCTTCAAGTCGTAGCCCATATTTTGCATGATCCTCCGCGCTTGCGGGCTGTATTGGTGAACCTGCACTTTCCCGGTATCGTCATCGAAAGGATCTTCCTGGACAGTCGGTCGGTTCTGCATGCGACCAAAGATTATTGAATGCTGACTGTTGCAGGTAGGCGGGACAATGAAGATAGAATCCTCATGTGGCCCATATGCTGTGACGACGTTAGATGGCGACGTTACTTCCCAGACATACGGACGGTAGGAGTTTATAGCTTCTAAGATCTTTTGAGCCATTGGTTCTACCTCGTCATGTGGAGTGGGTTTATGTTTCGGAATCTGAGTACCGATGTACCAGAAAAGAGGATGTTTATTATCATCTGGAACTCCGTTCCTGGTGGCATTTACATCAGTCGGCTGCTGGTTGCGCCGAAGGTGGATGACTATGGGTGGAGGCTTCCGGTTCAAAGTGATTACTAGAGGATCACCCCCTTCTCCTGACTTGGTCTTTCTCAGGTGGACAGCCATAGGCTCTATGGCTTTTGGACGAGCGGTTCGTCCTTTCACTTTGATTGACAGTGGTAGTGTGGCAGAGGGCTCTTCGGGCTCCCGGTGGGATTCCTTTTTCGCCTCTCCTGGCACTTCTTCCGTGTGGTCATGGGAGTACAACACGGTATCGGAATAGTAGGATTCTATTCCTTTAAACGGGTTTAGGTCAGTCACCTCCGTTTGTACGGTTCCTTGTGCGTCTATATATTTAAGGCATTGATGTAGGGTTGAAGGAACGATGTTGTGGTCGTGAATCCATGATCTTTCCAGCAAAATGTTGTAGGATACCTCTGAATCGATGACGTAACACGTGTCCACTGACCTAAGGTTGCCGATCTGGACTCTCAAGCGAATCTTCCCTAATGGTTTACTTCTTCCGGCGTTGAAACCCACGATTGTAGTGGTAGTGTAAGCCAGCTCGCTGGTAGGAATTCTCAGTGGCCTGAGCAGACTGTGAGGGATGATGCTGATCGATGATCCCGGATCTATGTGAATCCGGTCGACCTCCATGGAACCGACGTACCCGGTGTAATAGAGGGGCCTGTCATGTCTATTATGTTTTAATAGCATATCGTCTTGAGTGAAAGTGATATTTGGGACCACCTCCATCACGCTGTGGCATTGAGGACATGCCACTGGTTCCTCGTCGGGATATTTGAGCTGGGTCAAATATACTTCCGCCTGCATCAGTGCTTCACTCAGGGCCAGACGAGTGTCGGGGGAGAGCCTGAGTAGCTCGAAGATGGATAACCTGGCTGGCGTATTGGCCAGTTGGGCCAGGATGTCAAACTTGTACGGCTTCTCTAAACCTTTGCTCGGAATGTTTTTCACAGGTTTGTCGAAGCGTACTTCTTTCTGTTTTGCCTTTTCTGCCGGAGTAGGTTTCGCAGAGCTGATGCTTGGCACGACGGGACCTTGCTCTGACGGTTTGGTAGCTGGAGCGTCAGCCGGCACCCCTTCCTGATTTGCTCCGTCGTTGTCGAGGTAGGCCCTCCCTGAACGGGTTACGACAAGTACCTCGTCTCCGTCTGATGTAGAAGAAGTTGTGACCATGTAGCATGATCTGTATTTGGAGTTCTTCTTGGGGGTAGCCCTGGTTGCCTTGGTCTCTTCCTCGAGATCTGACACCAAATCTTGGTGAACCCACATAATCTCGCCCCGCCGGGTAGTTAGGGGCACCAGGTTGTGATCTTGACCCCTAGCAGGGGGAAGGTTAACGATGCTCATCGTTGTCCGGGAGATAGGTGTAACACCATCCGGGACCTTTTGGGGAGGCAGATTGCCAAACTGCAGAGAGATCATGTTGGCCGTGACCGTTTTCTCGGTGTTGTGCAGAGTGATGGCCTTAGCATCGATCGACCCCTGGATCTTCCTTTTTAGTACATAGCATGCCTTTGTCGGGTGGTGTACGTATCTGTGGAAGATGTAGTATTTTGGGTCATCAGTATTACCGGCCTCCTGGGGCCGCCTTAGTTCTGGGAGGGTGATCTTGCCACTTTTGACGAGACATTCGAAGATACTTGGGATATCGTCGTCGTCGAAAGAGTAGACTTCGACGGGCCTAGGAGCCCCCGATTTTGCTTGGGCGGTCGCCGCAATCTTTGGCCTGGCCGTGTTGATTGCCAGGGCTTCCTTCCCTTTGGGGCCACGATGATGGTCGCTGCCAGGGGATGACCTCTTGCCTCTGTCAGAGGCGAAGATCATGATGCCATTGTCGCGCGCCTTGCGACTGTTGTCTTCGGCAGCTACCGCCGAGAGGATGAACGAGGGCCAATCATGGAACTGATATGGTCCTGGGAACACTGAGACCACGGGAAGGAGGTTCTTCCTGCAAATTTCTACCAATGCTGAGTCTGGAACTCCTGGAGGCATCTGTAAGGTGGCCTGACGAAAGCGTTCGATGAAGACGCGAACGTCTTCCTTTTCCTTCTGCTTGACTTCGATGAGAGAGGACATAGACATGTCCATTCCTCCCTCGTAGAATCGCGTAAAGAATAGAGCTTTGAAATCCTCGAAGGAAGTAATGCAGTTGTCCGCCAAGCTATGGTACCACTGATAGGCTACTCCTGAGAGGCATCCTTTGAACACCCGAGTGAGGAGGGCATCGTTCCCTTGTAGCAGCACCGTCATCATACTGAAATAGTTCATGTATTGGCTTGGTGATGTTTTTCCCTCGAACAGAGCCATCGCCTGAGGTTTGTATTTTGGAGGGAAAGGGACCTCTTCCCAGATAGCTAGGTAGGGCTGATTGATTCCCAGTTTCTTGAGCTGATCTTTGTGCTTCAAGGCGTCGAACTGGGCTTTCAACTCCCGTACTGCCTGCATCAGATTTTCCACTGGAAGCGAAGGAACTGCTGACTCTTGATCTAGAGCAGGTTCTTGGCTTAGGTTGGATGGTGGCAAGTCCACCCCCACACGTATCTGAGTAGGAGGGACCAATGCTTGAGCCATGGCAGTTGCGTGCTGAGTTAGCATCATCTGGTGCATATTCTCCATTACGGACTGCATTTGTTTCAGAGACATCTCCAGGACAGTGATGCGTTATTCTGCATCTCCTGACGGCGATGCTTCCTCGCGTTCGTCTTCGATGGCGTAAGCTCCCATTTCTCTGGGCGTCGTCGAAGGGTAAGTATAGGTCGCTGCAGAAGTCGACTCTATACTCTCGGCGTCTGATCTGGGAGATTGGCGACCCCCAGCGTCGGAATCAAATGAGTACGGAGCTGGTTGCTGTGACCTGGCACGGGTGTTTTGGAATACCCCAGCTTCAGCGTTCCTGAGGAGGTCTTCGAATCTTTTTTGGCTCGGAGGCTCAGAGGGAAGACGTCTTGAGCTCGACCCTCTTCTAGGTATGCGTGAAGCCATGTTCACGGACGCATACGCGTGCTCTTCCTCCGGAAAAGATTGAGAGTAGTTCAATCGGTCGAAGACCGATCGTTTTTCTTTAGAACAGTAGCAGTCAATCACAATCTTATGACTATTACAACATTGTTCCCTAGGGGGCGTAATAGACATTTTGAAAGATTCCCTCTCCTTACGCTTCTGGATTAGGCATTCGCGTAGGTCAGGAGTAGCAACTTGAGCTTGTTTTGCACCGTGGGACTTCCCCTGGCGTGATTTGGAGATTCGCTCAGACTGGCGTAAAGCTGAAGAGGCGTTCAGTCGACCATCGTCTTCCCGTGTAATCCGGAGGATAGGCAGATTGCTTCTTCGCTGGCGTAACGGCCGAGGAGTTGAGTACTCGCCTGCTTGCTTCCCCTGGCGGAGATCACAGCGCTCATTTGGTTTACCGTAGAGGCCAGATATTGCTTTGCGCGTGGTGCATGATCTGTTTTTCCGATTTGGCGTTGAGGCACCGTCGAAAGTTTTGTCTGTACCGCGCGTAGCAGGAGACTGGTTCCTACGCGTAGAGCGCAGGGGATACTTCTGGGTCAGCGCTGAGGCTTTGCCCGAAGCTTTGTCTGTAGCGCGCGTAGCGGGAGACTGATTTCTGCGCGTGTAGCACAGTGGATACTCTTGGGTTAGCGCTGAGGCTTTACCAGAAGTTTTGTCTGTACCGCGCGTAGCGGGAGACTGAATTTTACGTGCGGGGCACGGAGGGAGCGATGCTACCACCTCATTGGTCGGAGAGATCGGAGAGATCGGAGAGTCCACAGGAACAGGGGAGGATGTCTTGGGCATCCAGACTTTGCGTAGCTTCCTGTTGTCTTGGACGGAGAGAGAGTGAGAGCTATCCCCAGTTCGAAGTATGTCTTCGTAGGCAGACTGGTCAAAATGAACGACCATCGTCTTCTTCACGGTTCCTACAGATACCGCATCCTGTTGAGCAATTACTTCCTCGTCAGAAGAGAAAGATGTCCCCAGCAGAGTCGCCATCTTGTTTGTGGTAGTTTTAAACGAAAGAGATGAAAGTGTATTTCAATGGCGGGGTTTATACGAGACCCGTGCCCTTTGGTTCACAAACAAACTTGTACAATTTGATCCTATACGAGGATGTGGGAGTATAATTTATTTAATCTGGGTAAAAATTTCTATAGGTGTCTGATCTGCGGTCGATCACTTTAGCCCTTGGACTACACGATGTTGAAGAAGTGCCGTGGAAGACAGGATGCAGCTTCGGAGGTTGCAAAGGAGGGTGGATGCGCGATGCTGAAGGTCGTCGCTCTCTATTCCTTGCCTGAGCTCTGTATTCTTCTCTCTCTCTCTATCTATCCCTCTTGATCTCCGGTTCGATGACCTTGTTCGATTCTTCTTTCAAAGTTTTGACCTTTGATCTGATGTTGGTATTCTTGACCAAATTTTTCGACCTTGTTCCCCATTGACAGGGGCCTCTATTTATAGAGTCTTTGGTGACAGTGACCATTCCGTTGGTGTAGCAACCGAGGAGTGGAAAGTACAGCACCCTTTTACACAACGGTTAAAGTAACCAATGCCTACGTATAGATGATCTTTTGACTGAGCGGGTGACGTGGGTCCAACTAAGGGGACACAACACGTACGGTTGCTACTAAGATCACGGCGTAAAAGCCACGTGGGTAGGTATCCATTGTGTAGAAGAGGTTGGCGTAGAAGCCAAATGTCCGTCACCATGGCATAGAAGCCAAGTAGGCATAAAAGCCGAACAGGCATAGAAGCCGAGCAGGCATAGAAGCCGAGTAGGCGTGGAAGCCGAGTAGTCATAGAGACTGAGTAGGCGTAGAAGCCGAGTAGGCATGGAAGCCGAGTAGTCGTAGAGACTGAGTGGTCGTAGAGACTGAGTAGGCGTGGAAGCCGAGTGAGCACAGGCCCTGAATGGGCGTAGAAGCCGCTGCATATCGTGCCAGAATGGGCGTAGAAGCCGCTTGAGCACAAATCCTGAATGGGCGTAGAAGCCGCTGCGTACCGTGCCAGGGTGCTGATGTGGACGTCTTTAGCCGGAATTACGGCTTTTGGAGATATAATCAAATCTTTGACAGAGATTTGCCATCATCCTGTGCATTAAATGCGGAGACGTGCCTTGAGGGGAAACTGTCACCGCTCTGTGCGTTTTGACGGAGGGACGTGCCTCGAGCCCTGTACGAAGCGCAGCTTTTGACGTGGCAGGCGGTTTGTCTTCCGCGGAGCGTAAAATAGCCCATGTTTGCCTGTGTAAAACAAGGCAGCGTGTTCCCTTTGTACGCGAAAGAGCGGTTTAGGCCGGGAGATTTTAGTAAGCGCCGGTTTTGTGATATTTTAACCAAATCCTCTGCATTAAATGCCGAGATCCGCCATCATTACTGTGGGGCGTATCCCGAGTGGTCTGCGATCGTTTCCAGCCGTCATCTGGGTAGCCGTGCAGCACTTTCTGTCAAGAGTCAGAGGTCAGTTTTTACTGTGCGACTGGACAGTTTCTTTTTCGGGAAGACGAAGCATTCCTCGTACGCTTTAATGCTGCTTTGAGAGTGGCTGGGTTTTATGCCATGGAGGCGATGAAGAACCCTGTTTTACGCTGGATGGCTCTGAAGGCCTCTGTTTACGCTGCTCTGCATTAAGACGCTGCGTAGATCTTCCGAGCGTATTTTTCATGCTTCTACAACACCAGCCAGATTGTCCATATTTGAACTACTCAGGCTCTATAAAGACACTCGTCAAGCCCTGAGTGAAGCATTAATGCAGGAAGATGCATACTTGACCCAACTCAAGTCCCTTGATGAAGAACCTGTGGCATGTCCTCAATGCCATAGTATGATGGAGGTGGTCCCGAATATCACTTTCACCCAAGATAATATGTTGTTGAAACACAACAAGCATGACAGACCCCTCTATTACACCGGATATGTCGGTTCCATGGAGGTTGACCGAATTCACATAGATCCGGGATAGTCGATCAACATCATTCCTCATAATCTGCTTAGACCATTAAGGATTCCTACCAGCGAATTGGATTACACCACTACTACAATCGTGGGCTTCAACACCAGGAAAAGTAAGCCGTTGGGAAAGATTCGCCTGAGGATCCAGATTTGCGACCTCAGATCAGTGGCTACATGCTATGTCATTGATTCAGAGGTGTCCTACAACATTCTGCTGGGCAGACCGTGGATCCACGACTACAACATCGTTCCTTCGATACTACATCAATGCTTCAAATATGTAGATGCCCAAGGAATAGTACAAACGGAGTTTGCTGACCTTAACCCGTTTAAAGGAGTAGAATCCTACTACTCTTATGCCATGTTGTACACTCAAGATTACATGGAGGAGGTGTCAGACAAAACAGAGGAGGAATCCCACCGGGAGCCAGAAGAACCCTCTGCCGAGCAACCTTTGTCAATCAAGGTGAAAGGGCGAACTACTCGTCCAAAAGTCATGGAACCCCTGGCTATCCACCTGAACAAAACCAAGTCAGGAAATAGAGGTGATCCTCTAGTAATCACTTTGAACCAAAAGCCTCCACCCTTGGTCATCAACCTTCGGCGCAACAAGCAGCCGATTGATGTAAATACAACCAGAAACATAGTTTCTGACGATAATAAAGATCCTCTTTTCCAGTACATTGACGCTCAAATTCCGAATCAGGAATCCTCTCCCCATAACGATATGGAACCTATAGCACAAAGATTCTTGAAAGCTATAGATTCCTATCATCCGTATGTGTGGGAAGTAGCATCATCATCTAATGTCATCACGACATATGGGTCACAGGAGGATTCTATCTTTATTGTCCCGCCTACTCGCAGCAGTCAGCGTCCAATAGTCTTCGGTCGCATGCGCAATAAACCTACTGTACCAGAAGATTCTCCTAATGACGATGCTGGTAAAATGCAGGTTCATAGATATAGTCCACAAGCTTTGAAGATTATGCAAAGTATGGGTTATGATTTGAAGCTGGAACCAGGCCTCAACTATGGGAAAGGTAAGCGAATGCCGTTGCACGGTGATCCCTACTGTCAACGAACTCGTTTTGGGTTAGGGTATACCACCTCCTTTGTAACTTCTGAGTCAAATGAGGATATCTTTTCCTTTTCTCAAGATAGCTCGACGCCCTCCAGCTCATCTGAGGATCCCGAACAAGCATTATCAGTAAATATGGTATTTACAGATTCCCTCGAAGCAGACGAACAAAAATCTGAACCGTTTGAGAATGACTCTTGGGCTCAGCATTTGGATACACAATGGGAACTCCGGTTCGAGTAGAGATAACCTCCCACTGAAGATAAAGTTATCCAAATCGACGTTGGGGATAAACTTTCGTCAAAGTCGATATTTATCAGTAACAATCTTTCTGAAGAAGAAAGGAAAGAAATAATCCAGCTGATAAGAGAATATATCGACGTCTTTGCATAGAAATATGAGGATATGCCAGGTCTTGATCCAAAAGTGGCGACTCATAAACTCAATATATTACCCAATTCGAAGCCTGTGAAGCAACATCAACGTCGGTTTCGTCTGGATATGATGGACGTTATCGAAGCTGAAATCAAGAAGTTGATAGCATGTGGCTTCATTCGGGAAGAAAAATATCCTGACTGGGTCGCCAATGTTGTCCCGGTCATGAAGAAAAATAGAAAAGTACGTGTCTGCATAGATTACCGAGATTTGAATGCAGCCTGCCCCAAGGATGAATTTTCTCTTCCCATCACAAACGTCATGATCGATAATACATACGGTTTTGAACGCATATCTTTCATGGACGGATTTTCAGGATACAACCAAATCAAGATGCATCCTGAAGACGAAAAGCATACTACCTTCCGAACACATTGGGGGTATATTGCTATACGGTTATGCCCTTCGGACTGAAGAATGTCGAGGCTACATACCAACGAGCTATGAGTAACATATTCCATGAGCACCTACGCAAAACAGTGGAATGTTACGTGGAATATATAGCTATCAAAAGCCACATCAAGGATAATCACATCCAAGACTTGAAGACAGTGTTTGAGTTGATGCGCCAACACCAACTCAAAATGAATCCTACGAAGTCCTTTCTGGGTGTATCAAGTGGCAAATTTTTGGGATTTGTCATTACCGCTAAAGGCATTCAAGTAGACCCTGATAAAGTGAAGGCTATCCTAGAAATGCGACCACCCCGTAATCTGAGAGAACTCAGGGGGTTTCAAGGTCGCCTGGCTTATATCAGGAGATTCATATCCAATCTCTCTGGAAGGTGTCAGCCTTTTTCTCGTCTCACGAAGAAAGGTGTATCCTTCGTATGGGACGAAGCCTGTCAGCAAGCATTTAATGATATCAAACGCTACCTCACTAATCCTCCAGTTCTGGTACCTCCCGTCATAGGAAGACCATTCTTGCTGTATGTTCGAGCAATGGATCATTCTCTGGGAGCTCTCCTCGCACAGAAGAACGATGAAGGTCATGAACAGGCTATCTACTATTTAAGCAGGATGATGGTCGGAGCTGAACACCGGTACAATCCAGTAGAAAAAGAATATTTGGCCCTAATGTTCGCCATTCAGAAAATACGACACTATGTCACAGGCCAAACTATTCATATCATCTCCAGGATCAATCCTCTTCGGGTGTTGATGAACAAGCCAAGTGTTCTTATTCCCGACTCGCGAGTTGGGCAATGTTATTAACACCGTATAATATGGTGTACGTCCCTCAAAAGTCCATCAAAGGCCAAGAATTGGCTGATTTCTTAGCTGCTCATCCAATTCTGGAAACCTCCAGGTTATACGAGGACATTCCCGACGAAGTTGCAGAATGTAATTCTGCAATAGAAAGTGATACATGGCAACTATTCTTCGATGGTGCCTCCAGGACACGTTCCAGGGGAAACGTGGTTTCAGGAGTAGGAATTGTCCTGGTCACTCCCGATAAACTCGTCATCTATCGAGCATATTCTCTTAGCGAACCTTGCTCTAATAACGTGGCAGTGTATAATGCTCTACTAATAGGGCTCCAAGTCGCAAAAGAATTGGATATCAAATATCTTGAAGTATTTGGCGATTCTCTACTGATTGTCAATCAAGTCAGAGGAATATATGAAGTCCGTAATCCAGACCTCCTTCCTTATCACTAAGCAACGATCGAGATAGCAATAACTTTCAAAGGGTTTTACCTAGAGCATGTGCCACGATCTCAGAATCTGGAAGTTGATGCCCTGGCCAGTCTAGCTGTAGATTTAGCTATCCCTATAAGAAGATAGAATTCGGTGATCCTTCTTAACAGAGATTTATTCTGTATGAAAAACAACTTTCACATAGAACGCAGTTACGCTGTGAACACAAATCTTCCAAAAAGATATTGGAGAAGTCCCTTTATAGATTTCGTAGCATACTAAATCTTACCGGATGATCCTAAAGAAGCAGTATCCATCAAAAGACGATCATTACGCTTCTATTTTGATGCGTCTTCACAATGTCTATATCGCCGGACTTATGACAGACTGCTATTACGATGTCTCTCCGGTGATAAAGTACAGCGGATTATCCGTGAAGCTCACAATGGCTTATGCAGAGCGCATCAATCCGGTCCTAAGCTACAGGATCGTATCAGGAGGATGGGCTATTACTGGCCTACTATGATCACAGATGCAATAAAATATGCAAGACAATACAAAGCCTGCCAGGTTCATACAAATTTTATATATCAACCTTCTAAACATCTACATCCGACGGTTGCATCCTGGCCTTTTGAAGCATGGGGTATGGATATCATTGGTCCTATTCACCCGTCTTCTTCCAGAGGTCATCGGTTCATATTAGCCATCACGGATTATTTCTCTAAATGGGCAGAAGCAGTCCCTCTTGCTAAGGTGAAGACATCTAACGTGATCAGCTTCATTAAGCATCATGTCATTTATCGCTTTGGGATTCTCCTAAGGATAATTCATGACAACGGGCCTCAATTCATCAGCCAAGCGTTCCACCGATTTTGTGATAAAAATTGGATATAAAACGTGGCCTCTACAGCATACAATCCTGCTGCTAATGGTTTAGCAGAAGCTTTCAACAAAACCATTATCAAACTCTTGAAGAAGTTTGTCTCTTCGAACAAAAGAGATTGGAATGAGAAGCTAGGAGAATGTCTCTGGGCATACCGCACAACGGTACCATCACCGACGGGTTGTACCCCATTCTCACTGGTTTACGGGAGTGAAGTAGTTCTCCCCATCAAAATTCAAATTTCGTCACTCAGAATAGCAGTGGCTAATGAGTTGACTCAGGAAAAGAATGACCTATTAAGGCTTCAAGAGCTGGAAGGATTAGCCGAAAAATGCCTTCAAGCTCAACAGCACATCGCGTTCTACCAGGCATGCATTTCCAGAGCTTTTAATCAAAAAGTAAAGGAAAGAGTGTTCAAAGTTGGCGATCTAGTTCTAGCTGTGAAAAGGCCAATGATCATTACTCACAAGAGTTAGGGTAAATTTTAGCCCAAATGGGAAGGCCCTTATGTGATCGAGACGACATTCTCAAACGGCGCTTACAGATTAGCCAAGCCTAATGGAGACTTGTTAATGGCTCCTATCAACGGCAAATTCCTGAAGAGGTACTATGCTTAGTCTCCTTTGTTCAACGGAGTATAGTGAAGATCTCATTCTGACAATACTACTTCCAAAGAACTAGTTGGATCACATTCTATCATGTCCATATAACCTCTGAATAGATATGTTTAACTAATTTGGAACATCAAAACCTATCACGTCCATATTACCTCTGATAGTGTTTTGTGTACAAATTTTAGTTGGATCATATTCTATCATGTCTATATAACCTCTGAATAGATATGTCCAGCTGAAGCTTACCGAAAGTATATCACGTCCATATTACCTCTGATATCACTTTCACCCTAGCCTATCGTTTATATTCCAAAATGATAGGTCCACAAATTCAGATAAAAGTCTCTTTATTATCCCCAGAAAGAGCAAATTATATAGAAAAGCAAAAAAAAAGGTACATCATTTGGGAGGAGCAGTTAAGTCGCGGATATGCTGCGCCAGAATAACCATTCTCTTATCCCTGGAGCTCAAAACATCGGCGCGAGCCCGCTCCAACCTTGCCGCCTTATTGTTTAAGGAAGATAGCTCGGAACGAGCATGTACAAAACCTGCGTGGATGACACTCACATGCGTCAGGTTCTGCTGAGCCGTCTCTATTCGATCCTTCAATACGTCGCGAGCTGTTGATAAAGAGAGAGCCTTCTCCTTGTCCTTAGCGAGGTCATCTTCCAATTTGAGGACCCTCGCTGCCTCTTCCTCATATTCGGCCTCGCACTGAGTCAGCTGGGGAATGACATACTCCAATACGGCGCTCTCTTGATCCATCTTCTGCTGCTGTTCCTGGACGGATATGTTCAGAGATTCTATTTGCCCAGCAAGCTCTGCAGTTAAGGAGTCATACCTAGCTTGAACGAGACCGTCAATGCTGCCTCGAGATAGCTACGAATAATCGTTAATGGGTTGTTCTAAACCATTAACTACTTTCTCTAGCGCATCAGCTCTGTCATTATCGTTGAAATATCTAATCTGCGCTATACTAAAGTTGGAGGAAGTCTTCAGAGCCTCAAAGTTTAGATTCATCTCCAGCACCATCGATATCAGCGTTTTTAAAGTGGCATAGAAAATGCTTGAAAACTGCTCAACTAACATGGCGAGATTCGAATGGACGCTGGGAGTGGCTGCAATATCGGAGAATCCCCCTCCAGGAATGATAGCAGACGATGTTGCCACAGTCGTCGCCTCAACAGATGGCACGGTAAAAGTAGAGGCACCGACAACGGCCGAAGTGGCTGGCGTACTCAAAGGAGGCATAGTCGTAATGACAGGCTCATCCTCCTCTCAAGATATCGGAACCATTTCGGGCGAGCCAGCACCCGAAAATGTTTCCTCTTCAAAATTGGGCACCTCCGTATCATCGACAGGAGTTGAAACAAAGCCAAAAGTTGCGTCGACGCTGCCCTCCCCGTAGATGTCTTCCCCTGAAAAGAAGACAAGAGAAAATTAATATCAACATGATGTTAATTTTTCTAAAAAAGGCGTAAAGACGACATTTATCCATGGTCGATGGTATATATGGCAGGTCTGCAGCCAGTACAGCTAAATCATTTCTTAATGATGCTAAGCGAGCTGTCATACCTGGAGAAGGGGGTGTGCCAACTGACACTGGTAGGTATTCTTCCAAGTCTTCATCGAGATCCACTCGAGGCTCATTGGGTAGAATCTCGCTGGGTATACTTACAGACGCGGCAGGGGTTTCTCCCGTTTCTGGTCTAGATAAAGATATTCTTATTTGGCTTGGCCCCGAAGGCGATCTCGTACCACTACCTGAAGCGGTAGCAGCGACAACAGCCTCGAGAAAAGATTCACCGGCACTGCCAGTCGGAATTGTGGAGGTTCCCTCTCTAATAGGCGAAGGACCTCTAGTCAAAGAATCATCCCCAACAGGGGAAACAACAGGCTCACTCCGAGAAGCCTCATGACTGGAAGTCCTGACAGGACCACTAAAAGTCTTCTTTTTCTTACGAGGGGAAGTCTCCTTCAGAACAGGAGCCCTTCGCTTACCAGGGATAACCAGAGGCCCTGCAGGCGGAGGTATTTCACCTCTCGGTACTGTCAGCAAAAACTCATCTGGAGCGACAGAGTCTTCTTCTTCGTCAGATGAAACTGATGGGACTTTCTCTTTTCCAGTGGACTTAGAAGAGGGCATCCTAAAACTCCTACGTATATCAAAATCACGATGGAAGGTATTGATGGCCACATAAAACTGGGCGTACGAATGGAGGATGCGCAACTCTATAGAGAGAGAAGTCGCGGGCACAGTAAAGGCCGCTCCAGTATAACCCATTATGAAGTACCACCATCCTCTCGCTCCGTCAATAAGTCCACCTCTGGACTTGAAGCTGGTGATGGCATTGCCCACGTGCAATTGATCATACCCAAACTGCCTGGCGAACCGACTAGGCAGGTAGGGCTCCAAGAAGCATTGGTCTTCACTTCTGTACAACAAATGGGAAGGTCTAATGCAGACAAACCAATAAAATGCTTCAGGAGAAAGAACGGTCTTCCTTTCACCTGAATCCTGAACTATAGTCCCCTGTTGATTGAGATGTACAACGGGGATGATACAGAAGAGCTTCCAGCTGTGAGCAAAATTTAATGCCCGCCGACAGTCTACGACGTTGGTCACGTTCCAGGTGGAATTCTTGTAATTCAACAAGAAATTATTTTTCGAACTACTGGTAGAGCTAGGAGACATCACTCTAGGGTTATGAAGAATTAGCTATCACATCAAATACAGGAATGGTAATTCTACCCTGGGAAAGCTGTCACGCCGTGTTTCATCTGCAAGCAGCCCATCAGTAATGGCCCTCAGGCCAGCTTGTATCCGGCATACCATGGCAGAGAGCAAGCCCAGTCTTGCCCCAAATACCAAACGCACTACAGGCCATAAGGTGTTACGGTGAATGCGATCCGAAGATGCAATGCCTGGTACTACCAGTCGGCGTAGCCATACAGAGAGGAAGCCAGCCAGTTGAGCTTTCTTTGACAGAGGCCTGCAGTAATGTCTCATATAACTGTAGGCTTTAGTGCCTGCAGGATATTTCCCTATCCCTTCGTCGAGAACTCGATCTGAAGCCCCAGCGTCTTCAATAAGGTCATCGACTACTTGAGCAATAAGCACGCTCAAAAGGCTCAAAGGCATATCCCTACCATCCACGACTTTGTCGGGCTTAGCATCTCTAGCCTGATGAAAGAAGAGGTAGGACGCCCATTTATTGGTATGAGCCAGATCAGAGGGCTCATCATAGAAGGTGGTGCACGCAAGGTAATGGCTCATCAACTCCTGGTATACTGCCACCACCCGAGGGTTTGTATCCTCCAGCTCCCGGTTTGTGGGAACATACTCTTCATAAGGAGTATCCCCCATTGGCAGTCTTGAAACCTCTGCCATTTCGTGAAGGGCCAATCCCAACTCCCCTAGCGGAGTGGCAAAAGTCCCAGTGAGCGAGATATATCGCTCCATCAAAGCCAAGAACAGGTTGGGGTTGAGAGGTAACCCAACACTGGTAACACTCACAGCCAGGTACAGACCGATGCTCTCCAACTCCGTCTGAAAGTTCTCCAGGGCCCAGGCAGCTAAACGAACCCACCGAAGATTTATAGGGGTAAGCCACCCATTGGTCCGAGGATTAACCTTGGGGTACACTCCTCCATGCCCCATAAAGTTATTGCAGAAAGTCGGCAATTGGACTGGTTGGAGCAGTGAAGTATCTTCACTCGGGACACTGCCCGGATACAATCCCCTGAAAGGCATTACAGGGCCTGAAGGGCGGCTCACAAATGATCCTTGGTCGGACCCTTTCTGATAAAATATCTTCCTCGGCTGGCCGTGAAGATTAGGGGTCAGGGTCCACGACATCCTCCTCGGATGCGTAGCATGGAAGAATGCCGAGATAGGGTAATCTCTCAGCATCTTGGGCAGGTACATGACCATGCCCCCAACAGTAAAAATCTAGTCTTCCTTCTTGGGCTTCGTCTGGGATTGTTTATCGATCATATCCCCGAAGAGGAAAGCTGGTTTTATGTATTTTGCCCCGTCTATATACGTCAGGGGTTCTCTGTTGATCATGCTCAACAGCATCCGCTCTCCTTGAGATGATATCAGGATTCCCCTTCCTTCAGGATATTGGGGTCCGGAAATAAGAAATGTCACGTGGGACAAATCCTCCAGGTAATTGGAGTTCAGCATCCCAGCAGCAGAACCCATCACCTCAGCCAACGGAGATATCTGCAAGTCTTCTACAAAATACAAGAAGAACAAGCCAGTTTCTACAGTCTTGCAGCTTATGCCAAAGATCAACAGTCTGTGCTTTTACACCAAGACTATAAAAACTTGAGTTTTACGCTGGAATCTTATTCTGAGGCGTAAAATCCAAGATTGGCAGTATACACAAAAATCTAACAGTCTGTGTTTTTACGCCAGACTGCCAAAGTTTGAATTATTGCGCCAGAATTTTTATCCAGAGCGTAACATCCAAAATTTGTAGTATACGCCAAATTTCGACAGTCAAAGCTTTTACGCCAGACTACGGAAACATAAAGTTTTTATGCTGACACATTAGGAATGTGGGCGTAAAAGATAAAACATCTCCGTGCATCATCTTCCTCGAAGAGGCTCTCAGCACAGAAGATGACCTAGCGCGTTCACGTACAACGTGTGCGAAGGGTTTTTTTTATTTTTTGTTGTCCCAAAAGCTTTACCTATAACGCCCGGTACACAGCTTGACGGTGGAATACTTAGTTCCGAGTGAGGTTCGCTCTACCCGATGGGAGTCACTCTTGCTTGGGCAGAAGAGCGAGAAGAGAAGGCATCTTTCTTGTCCTTGGTGGTGAAAGATTATTTCGGTGCCATTACTAAAAACTTAGAGTGCTCAGAGAAGAAACGAAGGAGAGTACTCAAAGAGACGAAGGTTTTCTTTTGCAAAAGACAGATGAAAAGTTTTTCTCTAAAGGCCTTGGGGTATTTATAGAGTTCAGATAAACTCCTCGAATCCCTAACCAAATCTAATATTTAATATTCGATTATGATTGGGGACTACATCAGCCTATTATTCAGGGAAGGCGGACAGTCAGCGAATTGAAAAAGTTTTTCGTGCAGAGCAGATTCGTGATTTTTACACCAAGGAACTTTTTTTGCTCGGGAAGCTACAAATCTACGATTTTACGCTCAGAGGCTATAAATCTACGGTTTTACGCCCGGATGCTTTTACGCTCGGTAGCTTTTATGCTCGAGAGGCTACAAACTTACGACTTCACGCTCAGAGGCTACAAATCTATGATTTTACGCTCAGGAGCTTCTTACGCTCAGAGGTGACAAATCTACGACTTCACGCTCGGAAGTTTTCTTTTCAGAGGCTATAAATCTACAGTTTTACGCCCGAATGCTCTTATGCTCAGCAGCTTTTACGCTCGAGAGGCTACAAACTTACGATTTTATGCTCATTTACACTACGGATCTATGATTTTTCGCATATATTAAAATACACAGGCCAGAGTATGCGTATATCTGAACAATTCTCAAAGCGGCCAATCACAAGGGTTCACGCAGAAGATTCTCTTTCTTGGTCTCAAAATATCCCAAGTACCCAAAGCATACAGAGTTCAGCAGTGAAAATGACTCTTCTTCTTGGGTCGATTGGAAGTTCATCCAAAATCCAGTCTGAATATTTTCTCCACAGTTCAAGATGGCGACTCAGTTTTGACAGCCATTTCTTGCCCTAGTTCAAGGGATTTTCGGGAAATCATTCTTGAAGATGATGGTCTGAACAAGAATTCTTCTTATCAGAGAAGTGACAGTTCAAAATTCTACGCAATTCCTCGTTCAAAATAGCATGACAGTTCGGATATGCGACTTAAATGCTAAGCAGCTTTCTACACATTTCTATTTATGCGTAAAAGACACGACGAGATACTCTTTTTATCAGAGTCGGCGTAAAGTTATTCAGACATGGCGAAGCTACACATATTCTAACTTCATCACAGCAAAGAATATGGCAAATCATCAGATGCATAAAAGAAGACAACTTTATTAATCATGATTACATATGAGGGAAATCCAATCTACAAAGGGTTTTTCATCTTCATGATTACATATGAGGGAAATCCCGTCTACAAAGGGTTTCTCATCCTCATTTAAAGATCACGCCCAGAATCTGTTCTGTCAGGTTCACGCATTAGTGGAGATCTTTGTCCATCTTTTTCAGCAGTTAGTCGGTTTTTGCGGCCGATTAACAAAAAAATTATCAATGACGGAAGGATACAAAATTGGGCCTGTTTAAATTATTCAAGAGCCCATCCTCCATACGCCTTGACAGATTGAGTTGAGGTTTTAGACCCAACTCAATACTGGAAGACAGGGCTAGTTTGTCTGCCCTCTGTAGAAGCATGAAAAATATGTTGGATTGTATACGCAGCATGTTAATGCAGGAAAGCATAAACAGAGGACCTCAGAGCCATCAGACGTGCAACAGAGCTTTTTCGCTGAGCACAGCGTAAAAATATAGGCTTAAGGACCATCCGCGTAATGAAGTATGTCCAGGCCGCTTCAGTGTAAACAGGGTACTTCATCGCCTTTATGGCGTAAACTCATCCGCTTTTAATGCAACATTGAAGTGTACGAGGAACATTTTGTATTCTTCGAAATGAACCTGTCAGATCATGCAATGAACCTGACGTCTAGACTCCTGACAAAGAGTATTGTACGACTACCCAAGCGACGGGTATAACGATGGCGCAGCACTGCAACCCAGGCTATCATTTACTGCCATTTCCTTTGCGTAAACCACTTTTACACATACGAAGGAATACGCTGCCTAGTTTTACACAGGCAGATGTGAGCTGTTTATGCTCCGTAGAAGACAAACAGCCTGCCACGTCAAAAGCTGTACTTCGTACAGGGCTCGAGGCACGTCTCTGCATTTAATGCACGGAGCGGTGACAGTTTTTCGAGGCACGTCTCTGCATTTAAAGTGCTGAATACCGACAGAAGCCCAAGGACGTCTCTGCACTTGATGCACAGAAGGATGGCAGGCCTTCAAAAGCACACCTTCTCATTTAATGAGCGGGATAAAGGCAAATTCCCGCATTTAATGCAGGAGATTTGATTAAATGTCACCGAACCGTTGTTTAGTGACATCCCCTTTGCGTAAACTACTCTTACGTATATAAGGGAATACGCTGCTCAGTTTTACACAGGCAGACGTGAGCTTCTTACGCTCCATAGAAGGCAAACAGACCGCCACATCAGCAGTTACTCTTCGTACAGAATTTGAGGCGCGTATCTGCATTTAATGCGCAGAATGACGGCAAATCTTAAAGACAAGCCTCTGCATTTAATGCGCAGGATGGGGGCAGATCTCTATATTTAATGCAAGAGATTTGATTATATCTCCAAGAGCCGTAATTCCGGCTAAAACGTCCACATCATCTCGGCCTCTATGACCACTCGGCTTCTACGCCTACTCGGCTTCTACGCCTGCTCGGCTTCTACGCCTGCTTGGCTTCTATGCCCACTCGGCCTCTATTACCACTCGGCTTCTACGCCTACTCGGCTTCTATGCCTACTTGGCTTCTATGCCTACTCGGCTTCTATGCCTACTTGGCTTCTATGCCAGGGTGACAGTTATTGGCTTCTACGCCAACCTCTTCTACACAAGGGATAACTACCTACGTGGCTTCTACGTCGTGATCTTCGCAGCAGATATACGCGTTTTGTCCCTCAGTTGGACACGCGTCACATGCTCACTCAAAAGGTCATCTATACGCAGGCATTGGTTATTTTAAACCGTCGTGTAAAAGGGTACTGTACTTTCTACTACTCGGTTTCTACACCGACTGTGTGGTCGCTGTCACTAAAAACTCTATAAATAGAGACCTCTATCAACAGAGAAAAAGGTCGACAAAAAGGAGGGTCAAAAATTGGTGGAGAAACGGTCAAGAGAGAGAGAAGAATCCAGAGCTCAGGCAAAGAGAAGGGATCGATGACTTTGGCATCGGGCATCCACCCTCTTTAGCAACCTACGAAGCTGCTTTCTGTCTTCCACGGTACTTCTTCAACATCGTGTGGTCCAAGGGCTAAAGTGATCGACCGCAGATCAGACACCTATAGCAATATTTATCCAGATTAAATAAATTATACTTAGTCATCCTCGTATAGGATTAAATTGTACAATCTTGTTTATAAACATAAAAGAAGGACGAGTTTTCGTATAAGACCTCGTTTTCCACATATCATCTTTTCTCGTTTATTATCCGAAACACCCTCGTCCACCAACAATGGGAGAAAATCCAGCTTGCAAGCTGTGTGATCGAATGTGACCCTTCCTCTCTCCTGAACGAATCGCCATATGAAGTTGCTGATTATCCCGAGCAAAGGAAGCTATGATATCCTTTCATGATCCATCGTTGCAGAGGATATTTGCTCAAAGACGCCTTCTTTTTCGGCTCCTTACATGCTGGAAGAATATGATCTTCTTCTTCCTCAAGTCGACCCGACGAACGCCGGCAATCATCTCTGTGTGGTGAAGGAAATATGGGAAGAACAGGTTAACTCATCAGCCTTTATATAGGCAAAAGAGAACACACCGAATCCCAACAAATCCCCAAAAATCTGCCAAGAAATCAGCCTCGAGGAACGAGTCAGACGACCGTTTCATGCTTCATTCAAAGTGTTTCAAATTACGAGAAATTTGAAAACTTTGAAGGGGGTCTTGTAGAAGCATAAAAATTATGCGGTAGAGTTATACGCAGTATTTCAGTGCTGGGCGGCGTAAAACACAAACTTCAGAGCCATCGGCGTACAACAGGGCTTCATCGCTAGTACGGCATAAAATATAAACTCCAGGACAATCCGCGTAATGCAGTATTTCCAGGCTGCTTCGGCGTAAAAAGGTTGTTACATCGCCACTTTGGCGTAAAACCTGCTCGCTTTTAATGCAGTAGGAAGTCGTACGGGGAACTCTTTGTATTCCTCGAATGAACCTGTCAGATCATGCAGTAAACCTGACTCCTGACAAAGAGTACTGCATAACTATCCAAACGACGACTGTAATGATGGTGCGGCACAGAGACCCAAACCGTCGTTTAGTGACATTTCTCTGATACAAAGTGCTTTTACGCATACAAGAGAATATGCTGCCTAGTTTTACACAGGCAGATGTGAGCTTTTACGCTCAGCAGAAGACAAAACAAACTGCCATGTCAAAAGCTGCTCTTCGTACAGAGCTCAAGGCACGTCTCTGCATTTAATGCTCAGAATAGGGGCAGATCTCTGCATTTATTGCACGAGATTTGGTTCTATTTTCAAAGACTGGGCGAGCCATAATTACCGCTAATATGTCCACGTCATCATCTCTGCATATTACGCCATTAGGCTATTTTCAGCTATAGGAGCACGCTGTACGCTATCTCCTTAAAATACGCCACTGGCTAATTTTTTAGCTATAAGGAGTACGCCGCTGCTATCTCCTCGGAATATGCCAACTCAGGCTATTTGGTCCAGAATACGCTCAAGACCTCAATCAAGGAAGGAGGACCGGCTATCTTTTATGCTAGCTACCTATCCATGCAGCAACAAGGCTTCTACGCCTATTTGGCTTCTATGCCGACTCGATAACCACTTGGCTTCTATGCCAACTTGACAACTATTTGGCTTCTACGCCATGGTGACAGTTATTGGCTTCTACGCCAACATTTTCTACGCAAGGGGCAGTTACCTACGTGGCTTGCATGCTGTGATCTTCGCAGCAGTTATACGCATTATCTCATCATGGGATACACGTCACACGTAGATTCAGAAGATCATTTATACGTGGGTGACAGTTATTCTAACCGTCGCGTAAAAAGTGCCATACTCTCCACTGTCCGGCTTCTACGCCGACTGGACGGTTACTGTCACTAAAACCCTATAAATAGAGACCCCTATTGACAGAGGTCCAAGGTCGCAAATTCAAGGGTCGGAACAAGGTCGCAAATTCCAAGGTCGGAGATTGATTTTTTTGAGAAAGAAGAATCCAGAGCACAGACAGAGAGCAGTGATCGACGATTTTGGCATCAAGCATCCATTCCCCTTTGCAATCTTTGAAGTATCTCCTTCTTCTACAGCACTTCTTCATCATCATATGGTCCAAGAGACAAAGTGATCGACCACAGATCAGACTCCTATAGCAATATTTACCCAGATTAAATTTTGTACTTAACATCCTCGCATAGGATTAATAGTACTTCTTGTTTGTAAACCTAAGAAAGGGTTTCGTATAAACCTAGTTTTATTTATTCCATTTATTATCAAACAACTGGAAGATATGTTGAGGGCTTGTATGCAGGACTTTGGAGGATTTTGGGAGGACCACCTACATCTTGTAGAGTTTTCTTATAATAATAGCTATCAAGTAAGCATCTAGATAGCTCCATTTGAAGCATTATATGAAAGAAAGTGTAGGTCTCTTATGTATTGGAGTGACGTAGGAGAACGTCAGATTCTGGGACCAGAGCTGGTAGTCAACACCGTAGAGACAGTAAAGAAGATACAAGAGTACTTGCGAGCAGCACAAGACAGGCATAAGCAGTGGGCAGACCTTAATCGTCGTCCCTTGGAGTTTAAAGAAGGCGATCATGTCTTCTTGAGGATATCACTTACTAGAGGTACTATTCAATTCGGAGGGCATGGCAAGTTGAGCCCAAGGTATATTGGACCATTTGACGTGCTAGAGAGAGTGGGAGAAGTGGCGTATCGACTGGCACTACTACCTTCACTCGAGGGAGTACATGATGTATTCCATGTGTCGCAACTTAGGCGATATATGGCAGATGGCAGTCATGTTCTCGACCACTCTGAGATCACCATTGGGCCAAGCTTGTCATACCAAGAGCAACCCGTGGGATCCTTGATCGTCGAGAGAAAGTGTTGAGGAACTAGTCTATTCCCTTGGTCCGCGTGGCATGGAAGCATTGTGCGCCAGGAGAATCCACTTGGGAGCGAGAGAACGACATGCGCAAACGCTTTTCGTATCTATTCGTAGATCAATGTATGAATTTACTTTGTTCATTTCTACCTTATACCATCCTTGATTTTCTATCGTGGCTTAGTTTTAATTTCAAGGACGAAATTTTTATAAGTTGGGTAGAATATAAAATCCCCTAATTTTAAATATTATAATTATTTAATTAATTATTTAATTTAATTTTATTATTTCTTAGTAAATTAGAAAATAGAATTTAATTGAATTAATTACCTAGGTAAATACTCATTTAGAATTATTGCACAAAACTATTATTTTTATTTAGAAAATCTTGTAGAAGGATGATTAGATTTCTAGAATGTACTAATAAATTTTTTTGAAATTTTTACACCATATATATATATATATATATATATATATATATATATATATATATATAATAAAAAGAAGAGTAAAAGAAAAGAAAAAGAACATCCTATAAACCCTAATCACTAAAACCCTTAAACCTAATCATTAATCTAATCCCTTAACTATAACCAAAGTCCTAAGCTAAACCCCCCTAAAGCTAACAAGCCACAGTAGCTGCAAAACGAGCCCGCAACTTTTCTTCCCCCGCAGCCCAGGTGCTTATCACCCCGCTTCCCTCGCCCCATCTCTATATATATATGTAATGATCCGAAACCCTAACCCTAAACCTATCTCCACCTCCACGACGCCGACTCTGACCAATGCAGCACCCCGCGCACCCACCGGAACCCAGCACCTCGGCCGGCCACATCTGAGCGACCGCGTAAACGTCCGCAGAAGAAAACAACAGCGACGACCCATGTTTCAAGCGCAGTTTCCCGCCTCGTCTCTCGAGCAATTTCTAAACCGTCTTCGTTGGTATAATCCTAACCTATCCCCCTCTCAACTCTATTAATTATTTTCCAACGAACAACATTAAACACTATGTAGAAATTGAGGCCAAGTTGAAAAAAATCACATTTTTAAAACTGCAGTAAACTATTTCGACCACCTATGTTTAGAGGCTGTTATCTTCCACCACAGACATCCAAATTTAAATCTACTTTTTTCTATATGAAGTCTATATAACCGAGATCATTCCCTGTTAATTAGATTACTTTATTTTGTGTTAAACGGAGAGATAAATTGGGTTAAAAACTGAGAAATTTTTGTTTTTAAAACTTTAGAAATTATGATACGGAGCGCGCCCCGCCAAAAGGGACCACCCCGTCGCGTACCAATTTTATTGAAAGGCACATATGGTATATCCTGACGTGTGGACTTTCACGAAAACTGATTTGGACGTGTGTGCGTGTCGAAATCAACCTGTATCCATAAAAAGTCTCCGTATTGCGACTTTTGCAAAATATTACACCATTTTGTGTACGCTCGTCAGAATGCGACAAAACTTGCGCCATTGGATTTGTGGTATCACACTGGTCCTGTGACCCAAGTTTCACTCGATCCTAAGATAGTTGACCAAGCCACCTAATTGTGGGCCCCACGGTTGACTTTCAGGGCAAATTTGTGTTCGGCTCATCGGAATTCAAAATTGGACATACTATTGAGTTCATACTGACATTTAGAATTTGTTTGACCTATAATTTGTCCCATTTAGAGACCTTTACCTCTAGCACGCTTTTCGGTGCAAAGTGGGCCACATGTGGACCCAGCTTTGACCCAAAATTACCGTTTTGCCCCTGTGTCCAAATTGGACGAACGGGTAGTATTTTCTAGCTATTTTGCTGATTTTGGGAACGTTGGTGATATTTATTTTAGCATCCGGAGACTTTTATTCAGAGGCTATAGTTTTTTATCCTGTGTACTTGACGTATGGACACTTATACTATACAGATTTTTTGGCAGGCAAGTATACATTGCCATTGTACTTTGATTTACATTTC
Organism: Iris macrosiphon; assembly: GCA_036927795.1. Taxonomy (NCBI): domain Eukaryota; kingdom Viridiplantae; phylum Streptophyta; class Magnoliopsida; order Asparagales; family Iridaceae; genus Iris; species Iris macrosiphon. The sequence continues at coordinate 111,048,936 of JAYESA010000014.1, forward strand.
ATATGATGCATGTATTTTATTTCTGTCCATTTAGTTCATATATTTTAACTGCTATATAAACTGCGCGTCCAAAGATAACTTGGGTGCATCGACGGTGGCGTCGTATTCTGTTTTTATTATATATATGCATGTTGACCTAGTTTATGAGACCACTCCATTATCATGAGGCATTCTTATGTTTCTTTGGCCATGACACTATTTTTACACGAGTATGAGTCTCATGTAGGACACGGACTAGTGTACTCGACTGGCCACTGGTACGTATAGGACGTACGACGGATAGGGATAACTGCTGATAGAAATTGCATGCTAGAAGACCTGGCAGTTATTAGAGGTCTCATCGTGTCATGGGTATGACATGCTTAGAGCATGGGGTAGGGAGAACAACAAGTAAGGCGTTTGGGCTCCTTTGTATTTTTTTTTATAACCTGTACGCTCCGCCGGAGATGCGCGGTCATGATGACCACTATATATATTATTATTACCTGGCGGTCTCTGAGGTTCAAAAGACGTCATGCTTTTTAGGCCCCTGAATCTTCGAGAGAATCATGCCAATCCTATTTTAGCCAGATAGTCTACATGTTGGAAAGTTGTTCTCAAAGTGCATTCACTCAGACGGTTAGGCAACCCATTGGATGTTTATTTTTAGTACTTTATTGGCATGCTTCTATGTATCTTGTTATGTCCCTCTGAGGACCTGGTACCTTTTTAGGTATAGACGTGCAGGATTATCCACAGGAGTAAGGACCCGGACCTGACGCTTCATACCAGACTGAGGAGGTCTTACCTTCGGAGTACCTTTGATTCATTGTAGTTGATGGATAATCTAGCTGCTATTTTCTTTATTGATATTTGTCTTATATTAGAGTTTGATCTCTTCTCTCATTTAGTAGTTTTTAGTATAGTCAATTTGCAGTGGATTTATTTTCACCCGACTATCATTCTTTGATACTTCATACTTGAGATTCAGTTATTTATTTTCTATTTCTTTATTTATGTTGTGGATGAGATATAGATTACGTGTGACTTGTGTTGACAGTATATTACCACTTGTGGATTGGATATTCATAATACAGCGTACGTATGTGCTATGGTTTCCATATATTGGAGTCACCATATATATACGGTTGGTATGTTGTGTATTCCTAGTCCTACGTATTTTGCGACTAGGGCGTGACAAGATTACCGTGGAGGAATGTCGTCTTCACGTCCATTTGCTCGAACTTCAAGTCAAAACTAGCTGCCAATGCAAGCACCACTCGAATAGACGACTGCTTGACGACTAGCGAAAAGATCTCATCATATTCTATGCCTTTTCGCTTACCATAGTCTTTAACTACCAGCCTCGCTTTGTATCGAGGGCAAGTAGCATCATCTGTCTGCTTCACTCTGAATACCCATCGATTCTTCAAATCCTTCTTGCTCTTTGTCAACCGTACCAGATTATAAGTAGAGTTGGCCTCCAAGGAACTCATCCCCTCCTACATGGCCTCGATCCACTCCTGTCTGTATTTGTCTTCTATAGCCTATGCTAAACTTTCGGATTCTCCACCGTCAATCAGTAGCACAAACTCACTCGATGAGTATTTCGTAGATGGTCGACGCTCTCTATCGCTGTCACGACCCGCACCCGAAAAATTGGACATGAGTCATGGGTACGTCCAGCCTATGCCGCAGCATCGGCGGTAGAATGCTGTCTAGGTCTACTATCTAGCTAACAATCTCACGCAATCAATATATATACCTGTCAAGATCTCAACTCCAAACGGAGGAGCAATATGATAATGATAACACAAGTACTCAATCACGAATCTAAGCACGATAAGATAACACAGAAGTCTAATAACTACAAAGTCTAAACAACTGCAGCTAAAAACAACCACAATAATAATAATAATACAATATCTTGAATCAAATATAATGCAAGGTCTCAATCCAAAACTGGAGACAAATTCGGTACCAAAAGCTAATAAACAACAACTGAGGTCCTAGTGATCCCGGCTACCAACCCGAAAATCACTCCTAAACTAGGGGGTCCCTGTCTGCACCATCGACAGGCTGAGGTCCATAAAACGTCGGACACCAATCCTCCGGATCCTCTGAAAAATATATCCAGTCAGGATTGGAGCAAGTACACCTCTAACAGCAGTTCCAGTTAAATGATAAAAATTATAAAACAGTTGTAGCAAGTAGCAAGGAGAATAAAATAAAGTATGAACAAGAAATATATATATATATATATCACTGGTGCATAAAGGTAAAGATGCATGAATATCAGAAGCAAGATAGTAATAACTACAGGATACAAGAAATCTAAACTAAGAGTAAGTATGTGCACAAGAACGTGTAGTGAGTCCAGCAAGAATACATGTAATGAGTCAAGTCCAGAAACTATAAGTGAGACCAGCAAGAAATGCAAGAGAGTCCAGACTAGAAAGAATGAACACGTATCTTTGAAATACCTGTTTCGACATGTAAACGGCTAGGGGTTAAGTATAGCTCACTGCACACTAGGTGTGCGGCTGCTATCATTCCAGATTAGACCAGAGGGGGTGATTTCAGTGATTCGAGTTGGGAATGTTTACATGTCTACTCGAGTATTTCCCTGCCCCGACTAGTATAAGTGAATCCAAGATCCGACACATAAATCAAGTATGAGTCTAGCCAGAAACATGAGTGATGCCTGTAGTGATGCCAGTAGGTGATTCCAGAATAGAGGCCAGAAATATGAAATATACGTGTCGCAAGTAAATGAATCCAAAAATACTAGTCCGTGTCGTGCTAAAAAAATCAGAGAATTCTATACTAGAAGCTGAATCATAATAATCATCAGATAATAAAAACTATCAGAGAATGTACTCGCCTGACGTCCTGAGCAACTAACTATCCGAACTGACATCGCAAGGACCTATTACGAATAGCAAGGTTAAACAGGGGTTCTAAAGAGTTAAACAGATATAAAATAGCTAAAAATAAGCTTCTAAGGTCGTTCTAGGTTAAACAGGTCAAACCGATGCAATCTGGGTCAAAAGTCAACTCTGGGTCCAAAAAGTCAAGTCTAGGTCAAATCTAGGTCAAAAGTTGACTTTAACGGTCAACCGGGTCGACTACGGTCAACTCTAGGTCAAACTAGGGTGCCCCTAAAATTCTAGGTCAAAACTAGGTCATTAAGCTAATAAACCCTCAAACTCGCCTCCTTGAGATACCAGGATACCCTCGGTATCCGATACCTCAACCTACGCTATACGTCCCGTCTATACCCTCTAAAATATATATACCAGCACGTATATATATAACTATATATATATAAGCATCTCTAACCTCAATCCTAGGCTAAAACTCAATACCTTGCCCCGACGCTCAATACCTTGAGTATCTCAAGGTATTAAGATACTCAAGCCTTACCCCTCACTAACACTAGCTAACTAACTATCTATATATATATAGACACTACCATATATATATATATATATATATATATATATATATATATATATATATATATATATATATATATATATATAACCTAGTGTATAGGTAAACACCTCAATACCTTACCTCCGATACCCAACTTATCTCAATACCTTGGTATCTCAAGGTATTAAGATACCTTACCCTCTAATTCTAACTAACTTGCTATCTATCTATACATATATATACCTATATATATATATATATATATATATATATATATATATATATATATAACTTAGTATTAGGCTACCTCAATACCTTACCCCTAATACCTCAATACCTTGGGTATCTCGAGGTATTGAGATACCCAACTTACTTCCCACTAACTAACTAGATAACTACCTATATAAACATATACACCTAGCTATATATCTAGGCAATTATATATATATATATATAACACATATATATCTACCCACATATCTATATATATATCCATAAAAGATCATGAAAGAGGCGATCAGAATGGTACCCGAATACATTTACGATCCCGAGTTTATACACATACACATATATATAGATCCATACATCTCACATATATATATATATATATATATATATATATCTCTATCTACATATCTATACATATATACTAATATAGGTATATATATCTCTATATATCTACCTATCTCTCTCTCTCTCTCTCTCTCTCTATATATATATATATATATATAAGCAGGGGGAAAAGATAGCTCGAGCGCGCGTGCGCGCTGCGAAACCGCGCTGACGCTGCCGCTGCCCGCAGCTGCTGCTGCTGCTGCAGCGGATGCTCGCTGCTGCTGCACGCCGCTGCTGCTGCAGCGGATGCTCGTTGCTGTCGCGGCGCTGCGTGCGCCTACAGCTGCTGCTGCACTCCGCTGCTGCTGTTGTTGCACGCCGCTGCTGCTGCAGCGAATACTCGCTGCTGCCGCGCCCTCTCATTCACTCTCCTTAATCTCTCTCCCTCTCACACCTCGACACACACTAACACACACAGACACATACACATCTATACACACACAGAGAAACCTATACACGCACACACACTTACATATATATATAAACACACAAACATATATACATATATATATACACACACAACCATATATATATATATATATATATACACACAAACACATATATATGTAGGAACACACACATATGTATATATATATATATATAAACACACACTAGCATATATATATATATATATATATATATAAATGCACACTCATACATATATACAAACACACACGCACACACACACACACACACACACACACACACACACACACACACATATATATATATATATATATATATATATATATATATATATATATAGACACACACACTCATACATATACACAAACACATATATATATACATAAACACATATCCACACACACACACGCTCACAAACACACACTCATGCATTCTCACAAACATACTCTCACAACTAACACACACACAACTACACACACCTACACATACACAAACACCAACACACACACTCAACCACACTTACCCCTACATACAAAAACACACACACACACACACACACACACACACACACACACATATATATATATATATATATATATATATATATATATATATATACTCAAAAACTCTAATACACACTCCCCGAAGCTAAACCAACGCGCCACAAGCCTGAAACCAAGAAACCAAGTCAAAATAGCCATTCGGTCATTTCGACGAACACGTAGAGTGCAGTTTGCCAAACCTCGTGAAATGCATACCAAACCTACTCAGAATTGGCCCAAAATTTATCTACGGATTCTAATCGATGTCTAGATCCTAAAAAAAATGCTAACTGGTTGATTCTAGGTCCGTGGCAAAAATACGTACGCACATAGAACCTATGACGATGAAAACTCCCAAATCGCCCATTTCTCCGCGACACGATCTCACGTGTCCGAACAGAGACACATACTTACCCTCAAGACACCCAAGCACGTCTACCTAGGTCCGTCTAACCTAGGGCAATACCAAAAATTGGGCCAATCTTGGATTTCACCCAAAATTGACATAAAACCTAATGTCAAAGTCTCCAAAGACATCCAAACAAGCTCCAACTTCCTCCCATGGGTAGCCCTAAGGTCTAGGAAGGTTCTAAACTACTAATTACACTATATTAGAGTAATCATAAGAGAAAAAATCAGGGTTTACCTATTGGGAGTTGGAATCCCAAGCCAAAGTCTCCAAAAAGCCCCAAATTCACTACACCAAGCCTCCAAGCCTCCAACCCAAGCTCCAACACCAAATTTAAGCTCTACATATCTAGGTTAGGGAAAAGCAAAGGGTTAGGGTTGCATTGATGGAAGAAAATAGAAGAAGGAAGAGAAGGAAGAGAAGAAAACTTACTTGGATGAGAAATTGGAAGAAGGAAGAAGAAGAAGAAAACGAGTGGAGAGTGAAGGAGAAGAAGAAGAAGAAGTGGAAATGAATGGGAGGGGAAGCTGCTGGTCTTATGGTCGGCCAAGCTAGGAATTAGGTTAGGGTTTGACAAAATGACTAAAATGCCCTCCAATACAAGTCATCCTAATTGGGGTTTGGGTTTGGGGTTCCAATGCACTCAAATTACTAATCACTCCAACTAACTAATTAAAATATAAATAACTAATCTAAGCCAATAAATAAGTCTAACAAGGGTGTTGGTTGGGTCTGGCATGGATCCACTAGGGTCTGACATGGGTCCAGGCTAGCCAAAATCCTAAAATAACTAATAAAAAAATAATACAACGAACAATTAAATATAAATACAAATATTTATGATAAATACACAATTAACCAAATTAAATTAAAAAAATACCCTGCTCTGGAAATGGGGTAGTGACAAGCCTATCCTCCTTAGAAAATTTTATCCTCGAAATTTAAAGTAGATCGCACTTCTTCTAGGTCAAACCCCCAACAATCACGGTCAAGAAATTCTACCTAAACAACATGCAAGATCATGGTCCTTTATCACAGTCTCCATTAGGGTCACTATACTATCTACCACAGCACCAAAACAAGTCTAACAGATACTAATAAAGCACACCACAAGGAATGGAAAGGACAGGAAGAAGAACAAAAGAGACAGACCTACTAACCCGACACCCGTAGCATCGGCCTCCTCGACCGTCAACGCATAAGCATTGTACTGCTGGGGTATATCCCTCTGCTGGTGCGGGGCATGATGTTGTGCCACAGATGGCCTAGCTCCAACTCTCTGATCCTGTGCTCCACCCAATGGAGGTACAGTGGGGCAATCTCGCATCTGGTGAGCAGCGGATCCACAGAACAAACACACCTTCAGTCTTCTCCTACAAATATCCCAAGTGTGTCCTGCCTTCCTGCAGTAGGCACAAGTGGGCACCCTCTGATCCTGACCCTGCTGCGCTGCCTTCTGCATATAGGGACGCTTAGCCGGTCCCGCACTACCACTTGCACTACCTGAATCATCCCTGCCTCTCTTGGACTTGAGCTCCAAGTCATCCTCTGCCCTCTGAGCGTCTCCTACTATCTGCTCGAAAGTTGCCTCGCGGTCGCTCCTAGTCAAAGACTTGACCGCCATGACCAAGCCCTTACGAAACTTCCTCGCCCTTGCTGCCTCACTCAAGCCCTCCACAAATCTGCCCAGATGGCAGAACTCTGCTACATACTCGTCCACCATCATGCTCCCTTGGATGAGTGCCTCGAACTGGCTCTCCAAAGCACTGAGTGCCACATCTGGAAAAAACTTTTCTTAAAAATCCTCTTGAAAGCCTCCCAAGTAAGTCCTGGTGCCGCGATCCTCGTATCAGTACGATACCACGTCAAAACAAGGTCGAATATCTGACTGTCCGCTGCCTCTATCTGCATGCTGCCTGGAATCTGTGCCAGCCTGAAGATCCCCTCAATCTTTTCTATCTAGTCATTTGCGTACAAGATACCTTCTGTACCCCGGAACTCCATAGGCCGCATCCTCTGAAAGTCAATGATGCTTCCCAGCTTCGAATGTTGTGTCTGATCTGCCTGTGGCTGAATCTGTGCCACCCTATCCACTGCCGTCATGGCCACCTGGTGGGCATTCACAATGTCCAGCCTTATCACATCCATCTGACGGTGCTGTGCGTCCATCATCTCCCTGAAGAATGCAAACAACTGTGCAGCGTCTACTAGTGTAGGAGGTGGTGGAGGAACCACCGGAACGACTGGGGTAGTCCTCGGATCGACAAGTGGAGGAGGATCTCCGAGAGAAGCAGATGCTCCCTCAACCGCAGGAGTGGTGAGTAGAGCGATAGCAGCTGCCTGAATATGAGCTGGACGAGAGGTAGCAAACCTCTCGATGGCAACTGCTGGGATGGTACGATGGGATCGTGTCTTCGGAGGCATCCTGAACACAGATCAAAAGAAGTCAGTACGACACAAGATACGATATCATCAAAGAATGAAAGTAATATTTCAAAGGAAAGCAATTTCAGAATAATTAGATTAGAATTGTTCCTAGTCGTGATTGAGTACACTCTCATCCTAGATCCTATATCCTAGAACAGGCTCTCAGAAGTACAACTAAATCATTGTACTACCACGATATCGCACTAATTGCGAATCGAGACCTGCATAGGGCCGCCACCAAAAATGTGTCACGACCGTACCCGAAAAATCGGGCATGAGTCGTGGGTACGTCAAGCCTACGCTGCAGCATCGATGGTAGAATGCTGTCTAGGTCTACTATCTAGCTAACAATCTCATGCAATCAATATATATACCTGTCAAGATCTCAACTCCAAATGGAGGAGCAATATGATAATGATAACACAAGTACACAATCACGAATCTAAGCAGGATAAGATAACACAGAAGTCTAACAACTATAAAGTCTAAACAACTGTAGCTAAAAACAACCACAACAATAATAATACAACATCCTGAATCAAATATAATACAAGGTCTTAATCCAAAATCGGAGACTTTCGGTACCAACAACTAATAAACAACAACTGAGGTCCTAGTGATCCCGGCTACCAACCCGAAAATCACTTCTAAACTAGGAGGTCCCTGTCTGCACCATCGACAGGCTGAGGTCCATAAAACGTCGGACACCAATCCTCCGGATCCTCTGAAAAATATATTCAGTCAGGATTGGAGCAAGTACACCTCTAACAGTAGTTCCAGTTAAATGATAAAAACTATAAAACAGTTATAGCAAGTAGTAAGGAGAATGAAATAAAGTATGAACAAGAAATATATATATATATCACTGGTGCATAAAGATAAAGATGCATGAATATCAGAAGCAAGATAGTAATAACTGCAGGATACAAAAAGTCTAAACTAAGAGTAAGTATGTGCACAAGAACGTGTAGTGAGTCCAGCAAGAATACATGTAATGAGTCAAGTCCAGAAACTATAAGTGAGACCAGTAAGAAATGCAAGAGAGTCCAGACTAGAAAGAATAAACTCGTGTCTTTGAAATACCTGTTTCGACATGTAAACGGCTAGGGGGTAAGTACGGCTCACCGCACACTGGGTGTGCGGCTGCTATCATTCCAGATTAGACCAGAGGGGATAATTCCAGTAATTCCAGTTGGGAATATTTACATGTCTACTCGAGTATTTCCCTACCCCGACTAGTACAAGTGAATCTAAGACCCGACACGTAAATCAAGTATGAGTCCAGCCAGAAACATGAGTGATGCCTGTAGTGATGCCAGTAGGTGATTCCAAAATCGAGACCAGAATCAAGAAATATACGTGTCGCAAGTAAATAAATCCAGAAATACTAGTCCGTGTCATGCCAGAAAAATCAGAGAATACTATACTAGAAGCTGAATCATAATAATTATCAGATAATAAAAACTATCCGAGAATGTACTCGCCTGACGTCCTGAACAACTGGCGATCTGAACTGGCATCGCAAGGACCTATTACAAAAAGTAAGGTTAAACAGGGTTTCTAAAGAGTTAAACAGATATAAAATAGCTAAAAATAAGCTTCTAAGGTCGTTCTAGGTTAAACGGGTCAAACCGGTGCAATCTGGGTCAAAAGTCAACTCTGGGTCCAAAAAGTCAAGTCTAGGTCAAATCTAGGTCAAAAGTTGACTTTGACGGTCAACCGGGTCGACTACGGTCAACTCTAGGTCAAACTAGGGTGCCCCTAAAATTCTAGGTCAAAACTAGGTCATTAAGCTAATAAACCCTCAAACTCGCCTCCTTGAGATACCGGGATACCCTCGGTATCCTATACCTCAACCTACGCTATACGTTCCGTCTATATCCTCTAAAATATATACCAGCACGTATATATATATATATATATATATATATATATATATATATATATATATATATATATATATATATATATATATATACATATATACTAATCTAGGTATATATATCTCTATATATCTATCTATATATCTCTCTATATATATACATATATATATATATATATATAAGCAGGGGGGAAAGCTAGCTCGAGCGAGCGTGCGCGCTGCGAAACCGTGCTGACGCTGGCATTTCTCGCAGCAGCTGCTGTTGCTGCTGCACACCGATGCTGCTGCACGCCGCTGCTGCTGCAGCGGATGCTCGCTGTTGCCGCGGTGGTGCGAGCGCCAGCAGCTGCTGCTGTAGAGGATGCTCGCTGCTGCCGCGCCCTCTCACTCACTCTCCTCAATCTCTCTCCCTCTCACACCTCGACACACACACACACATCTATACACATACACAGAAACCTATACACGCACACACACTTATATATATATATAAACACACAAACATATATACATATATATACACACACAACCATATATATATATATATAATCACAAACACATATATATGTAGGTACACACACACATATCTATATAAACACACACATATATATATATATATATATATATATATATATATATATATATATATATATATAAACACACACTCATACATATATACAAACACACACACACACACACACACACACACACACACACATATATATATATATATATATATATATATATATATATATATATATATATATATATATATATATATATATATATATACATACACACACACTCATACATATATACAAACACATATATATATACACACACACACACACACACATATATATATATATATATATATATATATATATATATATATATATATATATAAACACATATCCACACACACACACGCTCACAAACACACACTCACACATTCTCACACACACACACACACACACACACACATATATATATATATACATACATACACACACACTCATACATATACACAAACACATATATATATACACACACACACTCATATATATATATATATATATATATATATATATATATATATATATACATAAACACATATCCACACACACACACGCTCACAAATACACACTCACACATTCTCACACACACACACTCATAACTAATACACACACAACTATACACACCTACACATACACAAACACCAACACACACACTCAACCACACTTACCCCTACACACAAAATCACATATATATATATATATAAATATATACTCAAAAACTCTAATATACACTCCCTAAAGCTAAACCAACACGCGCACAAGCCCGAAACCTAGAAACCAAGTCAAAATGGCCATTCGATCATTTCGACGAACACGTGGAGAGCAGTTCGTGAAACCTCGTGAATTCACACCAAACCTACTCGGAATCGGCCTAAAATTTACCCACGGGTTCTAATCGATGTCTAGATCCTAGAAAAAAATGTTAACTCGTCAATTCTAGGTCTGTGGCAAAAATGCGCACGCACATAGAACCTATGACGACGAAAACTCCGAAATTGCCTGAAATGCCCATTTCTCTACGACACGATCTCATGTGTCCGAACGGAGACACGTACTTACCCTCAAGACACCCAAGCATGTCTACCTAGGTCTGTCTAACCTAGAACAACACCAAAAATTGGGCCAATCTCGGATTTTACCCAAAATTGACATAAAACCTAATGTCAAAGTCTCCAAAGACATCCAAACAAGCTCCAACTTTCTCCCACGGGTAGCCCTAAGGTCTAGGAAGGTTCTAAACTACTAATTACACTATATTATAGTAATCACAAGGGGAAAAATAAGGGTTTACCTCTTGGGAGTTGGAATCCCAAGCCAAAGTCTCCAAAAAGCCCCAAATTCACTACACCAAGCCTCCAAGCCTCCCACCCAAGCTCCAACACCAAATCTAAGCTCTACACATCTAGGTTAGGGAAAATCAAATGATTAGGGTTGTATTGATGGAAGAAAATAGAAGAAGGAAGAGAAGAAAGTGAAGAAAACTTACTTGGATGAGAAATTGGAAGAAGGAAGAAGAAAGAAGAAGAAAAGGAGTGGAGAGTGAAGGAGAAGAAGAAGAAGAAAAAAAAGAAGAAGTGGAAATGAATGGGAGGGGAAGTTGTTGGTCTTATGGTCGGCCAAGCTAGGAATTAGGTTAGGGTTTGACAAAATGACTAAAATGTCCTCCAATACAAGTTATCCTAATTGGGGTTTGGGTTTGGGGTTCCAAATGCACTCAAATTAATCTCTAATCACTCCAATTAACTAACTAAAATATAAATAACTAATCTAAGCCAATAAATAAGTCTAATAAGGGTGTTGGTTGGGTCTGGCATGGGTCCACTAGGGTCTGACAAGGGTCCAGGCTAGCCAAAATCCTAAAATAACTAATAAAAAAATAATACAACCAACAATTAAATATAAATACAAATATTTATGATAAATATATAATTAACCAAATTAAAATAAAAAAATACCCTGCTCTAGAAATGGGGTAGTGACAATCGCTCCTCCTCAATGGAACCACTGGTGCTAGCTGTATACCAACAGCCTCTTCCCCTTCAGGAACTACCTTCTTGGCATGCTCATCCTCCTGAGGGTCACCCTGACCACCAACAGTAGGCTGATGATCAAGGTTGGGAGCAACTTCATGTAATGTCTCTCCCATAATTGGATCCTCTACGATGTCCTCTGGAAACTGCTCGAAGCGAAATGGCTCTAACTCAAAAAATTCCTCAGCCTCAGAAGGTATCTCAGAATCCTGAGTGTTGGTCTTGGTCTGATTATCGACGAATACCACGTCCCTGCTTCTTTAGAGCTTTTTTTCCACTGGGTCGTAGATTTTATATCCAAACTTATTCCGACCATAACCGACAAAGATGCACTGCCTCATTTTTGGCTCAAGTTTGGATCTCTCGTCCTTCGGTACATGCACTAAGGCCTTGCAACCAAATACTCACAGACAATTATATGATGGCTCTTTGTTGTACCATACTTTGTCAGATACGTCACCCTAAAAAGGAGCATTAGGAGATAAATTAATAATATAAGCAGCTGTGTAAAGAGCCTTACCCGAATAGCTGCCCGACAAGTTTGCTTCTGACAGCAAATATCGTACCCTCTCTATCAGTGTCATGTTCATCCGCTCCGCTGCACCATTGAGCTGAGGTATCTTTGGTGGAGTCTTCTGGTGTTGTATCCCTTGCTATCTGTAGTATGCATTAAAGGGATCGATATTTTTGTCGCCATTGTCCGACCGAACACATAGCATCTTCTTGCCCGTTTCCCTTTCAACGGAGGCCTGAAACTCCTTGAAAGTGGGCAGCACATGATCTTTGGTCTTTAAGGTATAGACCCAAATCTTTCTGGAATAATCATCAATAAAATTTATAAAGTAAGAGCCACCACCAATGGATTTTACCTTCATAGGACCGCAGACATCCGAGTGAATCAACTCGAGCAACGCCGGCTTTCTTGAACTTGGATGACATTGGAAAGACACCCGATTTTGCTTCCCTGCCAAACAATGCATGCACCTCTCCAGCTTTGTAAACTTGAGTCCTGGAATCACCTTCATATTTCCTAATTAGCTTATCCCCTTATCGCTGATGTGGTTGAGCCGCATGTGCCACAACTCGGTAGACGCATCCGAATCTGCATTCACCTCATGTGCCCCATGTGCACTCCCTTTCATATAGTAGAGTCTGGACCTCTTACTTTCTCTGGCAATTACCATCGAACATCTAAAAAGCTTCCACTGACTATTCCTGAAGAGATTGAAGAAACCCTCATCATCCAACCTTCCAACTGACACCAGGTTGAAACGGATATCAGGGATATGACAAACATCTTTCAGAATAAGAATTGCACCCATATTTGGCCTTAAATGCACATCTCCAATGGCAACTGCCTTCAACACATCTCAATTTCCCATCTTCAATACTCCACAGTCGTCTCTTTTGTAAGTAGAAAATAGTACCTTGTTGTGAGATAAGTGCGCTAAAGCACCTGAGTCCACCAGCCAATAGTTGTCATCGCAGACGAGGTTCATAACTACCGCATCAACTATAATTATCAGATCGTCTCCATCTGCCGAGGCGACCATTATAGTTTTTTTGCCCTGCTTTCCCTTATCGTCCTTCTTCTCTTCCTTCTAAGAGAAACAGTTCCGCTTGATGGGGCCCTTCTTGCCACAATGGTAATACTCCGAGTCCTCGTACCGACCATTGGACCTTCTTCTGCTTTTATCTCTACCATCGCCTAGACCCATGCTTTTACCCCTTTCGTGACTCTCTGAAATCAGTACCTCTGAGTGGGATGTGGATGAAGTGGCCTGAGAATGTCTCCGCATCTCTTCATTCAGTACCCCGCTCTTGGCAAACTCTAAACTAACCATGCCTTTCGGAGCAGAAGCGATCATAGACACTCGTACGGTCTTCTACGAGTCTGTCAATGTACACAACAGCCATAGTCCCTGAATCTAGTCGTCGAACTTGACTCCCATCGAGGATAGCTGGTCAACCACACCCTGAAACTTACTCAAATGATCTGTAATGGACGTCACATCTTTGTACCGTAGAACCATCACCACCTGGATCCTGAATAATTTATTTACCCTGGTCTTCTTCGCATACAAAGATTTTAGATTATCCTACAGTGTCCTCGCATGCTCAATACTGGCAAAGTGGTTATATACATTCTCGTCAACGAACTGCCTGATGTACCCATATACATGTATATGCTCGAACTTCCAGTCCTCTTCGGATTTTTTACTAGACTTCTTGGAAGCAAATACCGGCAGATGCAGCTTATTAAAAAATAGCAGATCCTTCATCTTGCTCCTCCAGTAGTGATAGTTGGTATCGTTCAGGTTTACCCTGCGTACTAGCTTTGCCTCCATCTGTCCTCCCTAGTTTGCTTGTAAACTCCTGACACACTTATAAAATTTTAGAACCTGGATCTGATACCACAATATTGGGAATGAAATGCGAAAATTGTTTCCCAAACCAGAGAGTACCTACGAGAGAACCGAGCAAAATGCATAAACCAAAAAATACCAAACACAAATCACAGACACAAAGAATTTTACATGGAAAACCCAGATGGGAAAAACTATGGGACGATCGGAGTCCAACCCTGAAGAACCTCCACTAATGGAATAAAGAGATTACACCCTCTACAAGCTCCTCACCAATCCAATACGGATTATCGCAACCCTTTGGAACAGAAAATAGATTACAACCACGAAGAAAAAAGATAATGAGAAATACCCCAAATTGATCTCATTTTTTGAAACGACCTACAATCATTATTTCTCCTCTCCAAAGTTGTAATGGCACTCTTGCCACCTTTTTTTCTCTCTTATTTTTTTCTTATGTTGTTGTATATTGCATGAGCCTTTATATAAACCCTTGCATAAATTAGGATTTTTATATAAAAATCTATATATGGAAGCCAAAAATATTTATAAATTCCAATTACATTCAATCATATATTTAATGGAAATCAAATCATAAATTGAGTTGACATAAATTGAAAATTCAATTATATGAAAAGTTAACAAATGAAAGATCTAATCATAAATATATAATGAAAGTCAAAGATGAAAATCTAATATAATATTTGCTTACCATAAATGTTCCAATACACGGCGCTTGATGCACTTTTTGAACTTTTTTGACACACGGATGGCCCTCGTCGCACTTCGAAATATTCTCCACATAGGTTGGGAACCCCACCCACTCCAACACTAGGTGACAATTTTACTAAAGCTCTTCCATAAGAAAATTTCTATCAAATGATAGAAACATTGACAGTTCAAGAGCAACACATCAAAGGGGAGTGTGGAAACTAATGTGCTATATGTTAACTTGTTTTATTGTCAGTTATGTTACTTGACCTCATGTTAAGTTAAGGCTCTTGATAAAGGCAATACAAAAGTGACTCTAGGCAACACAAATTTTCACCATTGATAATTACAAGTTTGCCACTCCCAAAAATTACTCACTGGGCTGCCCACTTCCAATTGATTTTTTTATAATCAGGACTGTCAAAATTTTGACAGTCCTACCAATTGGAAGGACTGTCAAAATTTTGATAGTTTTACCAATTGTTCGGACTGTCAAAATTTTTGTAGTCCTAAAAAATTAGTAGGACTGTCAAAATTTTGATAGTCCTAAAAATATATGTTAATTTTTTAGGACTGACAAAATTTTGACAGTCCTTCCAATTGGTAGGACTGTCAAAATTTTGACAGTCTGAAATGGAGGGCTACGTGAGGTGACACGAGGGCTGGGCTGCATAGAGGCCGGAAGGGGGGACGAGGCAGAGGAGCGGGAGGGTAAGGAGGAGGAGGAGGCGACGGCGGGAGGCAGGGGAGGAGGCGGAGGCGTGTGCGCGGTGGAGGACTGGGCCACTGTTGCACGCAGGGGCGGCGGTGAGCGGTGGCGGCGGCAGCGAGCGGTGGAGGACGGGGTCGCTGCTGTGCGTAGGGACGGCGGCGAGCGGTGGGGCCGACGGCGAGCAGTGGAGGAGAAGGAGGGGGAGCAGGAGGAGTGAGGTGAAGAGGGTGGGCAGCCCAAGTAAAATTTGGGCTAGCCTGAGTAAAATAAATTCATAACTGGGCTAACACCAATATTGGACTAGCCCTGAGTCTACGTTGTAGTGCCTTTATCACAAGCCTAAGTTAAATATGTAAGTTTGGTTTAGTTTGTGTAACTTGAGGTTGGATTAAATAATTGCGGAGATGGAAGTTCAAAGGAGAGTGTGAACAACCATGAAAAATAAAGAAAGAAAATATATTTTAAGTGTGTCCTTTTGATTCTCTACTTATGTGCTCTTGTCTACCAACAGTCTTGATGGATGTCATGTTCTCTGCTAATAATTAGGTGTCTCATGCCATGGACGGTGAAGTGACATTCATCCAGATCCCCCTACGTCACCTGTATAAAAGAAAGAAAGAAATTCTGAGAAACACATATTTAAAACGTGTGCAATGAAATATTGTTCGACCTCTCAACCTACAAAATATTTCAATTCCTAAGTAAATTAAGCTTATTTTCAAAACTTGTTTCATCTATCATATAATCTTATTTTGTGCCTTTTTTGTCAACACCTTCAAATTTGATTCTGCAATCCTCATTATATTTCAAAACTCGCATTCAAGTTCATTAATAAATCTTTTCATCTTGTGATAATTTTTGTGAAATTATATTAATACCTTAGTTCACAAATAGGAATCTCCTATAAATCCTAATTATAAAATTGGATTAGTTGAAGTCTCCATCCTGCGTTAGTTTGGTATTAGAGCCTAGGTTTATGTTTGTTTATGCATTTATGTAGCGAAAGAATTTTAAGTTCAAAAATGGAAGAATTGAGAATAAGAAATATGGAAAATAGTATTTCGTTTGATAAATTGTCTCGTTGATTTTAGACTCTAAAAAAATATTTGAATTAAATTATAAGTTCAATGCACTTGATGATAAGGTAAAGACTTCAAATTCTAGAGTCAATAAAATAGAAGCAATATATTCCTTTAAACAATTCTACCAAAAAGTCATACAAGATCCATCATATTCGAAATTTGGTACAACTGTCACATAATCAAATACACCTCCTGACATAAATTATAATGACATAAAAAATTATATTGAGTGTCTATACGAGCCTTTGATATCCCTTGAGCCATCACCATTACTACTAATTAGTCCACCTAGTAAGTCTGTTAAAACTAGTAAGTTTGTTAGTACCCTAACCATGCAAGTTAAATTTGCTTCCTAATATTTAACTTCTCAACACGTAGTTGTGAACAATAATTATTATATATTTGCCGCAAACATTTTCAAAAAGTTACAGGATTTGATAAGTTGATAAAAGATGCTTGTTATGATAGACAAAGTACTACATAAGGAGTTGCCTTTTAGTTGCTTCGACATCTCCGTGACAATCATGCGTCCTTCTTTTCTTTTAAGAGAAGCAGTTAATATTTATCCAGGAGTCGTGTTGTTGGTTCATCTACCACGACTATAATACTATTGTGGCATCATTCCAAGATTTCAGGATTTCCATGGTTATCATTTCCTGCAGTACCGCCTCCACCCCTCTGGTCATCCTGGATACAAAATATTTTTGTTCTCTGACTTCCAACAGTACAAAATTTACCAGGAGTTAAATCTTTCGAAGTTGAGGAGAATGATGGAGGACCAAAACTAAATTAGTTTGTTAGGATTAAAAATAATAATAGGACCCTTTAGATTAGTTTGTATTCTTTTATCTTTATTGTTATTTGTTTGTTATTTGGAGGTTAGTTTAGATGATGTTTTAGTTGAGGAGTTAAGATTCTTTTATCTTTATTGTTATTTGTTGAGAGGTTAGTTTTGATAGAAAATGAGTCTTCCTTAGGATTATTTTATGTTATCTTGTAACATGCATGGCTATAAAAAAGACCAAAGACTTGTAGAAGTAACACAAAGATAAATAAAGAAATTAAAAATTGAGTTTATATACATTGGTGTGATGCCTAAGTAAATTAAGCTTACTTTTCAAAACTTGTTTCATCTATGATATAATCTTCTTCGTCGCGCTCTTCGTCAACATATTCAACATTGGATTCCGCGATCTTTGGTATATTTTAAAACTCACCTTCTAGTTCATTGATAAATCTTTGTATCTTGTGATAATTTTTGTGAAGTTATATCAATAACTTTGTTCATAAATAGGAATCTCCTATAAATCCTAAATATAAAATTGGATTAGTTGAACTTAAGTCCCCATCCCGCATCACTTGCGCTTTATAAATTTTGACACAATCTCACCATTACGTATAGTTCATCAAGCTGAAGCACTTGTCACTGTGCATCATCACTAGTTTTATCCCAGCTACTAGTGATAATGGCAATATCGTTGGTTTATCGTAGTATATCGATGGTATACAATTTCATAGTATAATTTTCCATTGCCAAACTTGTGTTTTTCTGGTACATTGTCGGTATACGACAATACACCGTCGGTATACCCTCTAATATCCTAATTTCATGTTTTCTTGATTTCATCGATTCCTTTGCGACTCGTACTTGAATGCTTAAACTTAAGCATGCATTACCAAAATCTGCGCTACTAGCGACATTTTTTAGCGACTCTAGATATTAACTTCGCTAATTTTTGTAATATTAGTGACTAAAATAAAAATGTGTCGCTAAACGTTGCTAGTTGTGACGTTTAGCGACGTTCAACAATAATAATTCTATTCTAAAAATATACGTCGGTACAGGTTGCTGAACATCGCTAAAGTTTTAATATATAGCGACATTTTTGCGACATTCATCGATATTATTTTATTATAAAAAAATTATAAGCCGGCAAAGGTCGTTGAACGTAGCTAAATTTTTATTTTATAGCGACATTTTATGACATTTATTTTATCGCTACTTTTTTTATTTATCTGCGATATTGAGCGACATTTATTTTGTCGATAAATTTTTATTTAACTGCGACGTTTAGAGACGTATATTTTGGACGTCGCTAATTTTTTAATATAGGGTTTGGCTGCCCTTCTCATTTCCCCCATTCAATCATCCAAAATTTTGAACGCTGCTGCCCCCCCCCTCCGGCACAGCTTCCTCCCCCCGAGCGCCCCCCTCGGTACAGCTCCTCCCCTCCGACGATCTCTCTACAGCTCTAGCCACCTTTAGGTAAATCTCTCTCTCTCTCTCAGACACAGACACGACATGACACATACAGACACGACATTGTGCATGGTGGGTGTAGTGACACGACACACAGATACGACACTCAACACACACAGACAATTGCCCTAAATTGGTTCATATATTTGTCCTATTTGTCAGGGTTTACTATAATACTAAAAATTAGATTTTTCTAGTATTAATTAATGAACAAGTAATTAGTATTTAATTATTATTTTAAATATTTTTTTTAAATTTTTACTTGGTTTAGATGTTAGTATAGTAAAAAAAAAATCGTACTTAGATTTGGACTTATGTTGCATGACCACGAATATAAGTATATGGTTATGTTTTCGAGGGTAGGATGTGTATCAAGGTAGGGTATCTTGGAGTGTAATATTAATTGCAAGTTAGGGACAATACGAGTGTTTAAGTATCCGATATTATATAAGTGTATTTGTTCTATAGATATATACATGATGTAAGTTAGTATATGTTATCTTTAAGTTATCAGTTAGATACATTAGTGTTGTGTTGAGTATTTTCACTATAGTGTATCAGTCTTTGGGTGTTCAAGAGTAGGTTGGTTTGTGTGACTTAGTGTCAGGTAGTATAGGAATGAGGGTTGGTATTAGATCATTTCCAGCAAGGATGTGCTCAGTACAAGGACTGTTAGTGTAGGTTAGAATTTGGTTTGTGTGTATGTGTGCCAGGTAAAGAGGGGGAAGCTCGGGTATAGGCCTTGGAGGCAGTTAAGGGAAAGGCGCTTAGTATTTAATTTAGTATATGTATAGATATCTGTTGGTGAGTTTTTATATATATTTAGTTTGAGAGTGTGTTTAGTGGGTGGATGTAGGAGTGTTCAAACCAAGTATTAGTGAGTGTCTTAGTGTCTGTGCTTTAGGGGTATATATATAAGTTGATCACTTAGTATATATATGTGTGTGTGTGTGTGTGTGTGTGTGTGTGTGTGTGTGTGTGTGTGTGATGCCTATACATATAGTATGTAAGATGTAAGTTATGTATATAGATAACTTGGAAGTAATTGATAGTAATTGTTTGACATTTAATATCAAAACGAGAACTAAGAGAACTAGATTTGATTAACAAACTAAGAGAGTACAAAGAAGAGTCCTAGGAGGCAATCTAAGTACAAATTTATTTTCTGAAGGATGACGATGGAGGGTTAGGAGTGTAAAAACTCTCTTTACTCCGTGGACGATCCGATACGGAAGCACTTCTCTCTTCCTTGAGTGTTGATTCACAGATAGCCAGCCAGCCCCTTGTCCGGGTTTGGTACCCTACTATTTATAGTCATATTTTTGGCCCCATGGATTTTGGGCCGCATGGATGGCTGGGTCGGCCACGTGTCCCTTCTCAACGGAAGGGTGCTACAGATATTCATAAGAATTCGGGCTCCGTTGTCACGTGAACATTTGTTAGAATTTTGTTATTTGCGGAGTATCTGGATAGTTCTCAACTTTGTAGGCACGACTTGGTCAAATGGACACGTGACTGCTATTTGGTTGAAGATGACCACTCAGTTATAACAACAAGACTTGGTCGATGTAGAATCTGAGACACATGTGGCCAAATATACATGGGATGCACTGAGTCTGGAATGCACGGGGCCAGAGATACATGGACTACATGGAGTCTGAAAGCATGGGCCAAATTCGCATGGGACGCATGGAGTCTAGGATACATAGGACAGAGATACATGGACCGCATGAAGTCTGTGATGCATGGGCCAGAGCCACATGAGATCTTTTTGTCGCATTGTCCACGTAGTTTTGCACCATCCTTAGGACTTCTGTCTCTTAGCGTGTTCTTGTCCTTCGAGGCGATCAAAAAAATCTTTTTTGTCAAGATTTTGTGTAAGGCTTCATTTTTGTTGTCAGGACGTCATGTCAGGTCGAACTGCGGCCAATTGTCAGGATGCTTGTTTGGACCACGTGGGTGTCCCTTTTCTGAGCCGCATGGTGTCCATGCGGTCCATTATCTGTTGAGTTTTATTTGGGGGTGCATAGACGTCGGTCGCATGGCTGCACATTTTTTATGCTTCTACAAGACCTCCTTCAAAGTTTTCAAATTGATAAGTTTGAAATACTTAGAATAATAAGCATGGATGGGGTACGTCTGGGCTGCATGAATATTGAGATGCATGGGCAAATGCTGCCAGGTTGTCCCTTATTCATTAACTGCCAGATTTTGCCTTGACCTTTGGGTGGATTTTTTTTGGATTCTACACCACCTCTTGATACGGGGCTCTAGGAGATAGTTCCCAAGGAGATAAAAGTGCCACACAAAAATTAAGGCTTCAGGTGCATCTCCATAACTGCCATATTTGTCATCTCGATCTCTTCACGTGTCTCTTAGAGCCTATAAGTAGGCAACTTGGGAAGGAGAGAGAATTTTGTCTTCTATTCCTCCCCCTTCGTGAAGATGTTGGATATTGATGAATCTCTCGTCGAGGAGTCGGTCGAGAGCAGGATTGATCCATGGCCTCCTGATGCAGGGATTCTACTCTGAGGTAAGGGGGTATCATGTATCTCGTGTTCGGCTGCTAAGGTCACAAAGCCACCGGTACATATATTTGATTTGTGGGTAGGAATTCTTTCCTGACGTAAGTCGTCCCTTAGCAAAGTTCTACCACATAGATAAAGGTTCCCTTTGGATATGTGCAGACCTCTTCACAGAGCTCTATCGTGTAGGTTTGCACTTCTTAATGGCATGCATGCAGGATCTGTCGGACATGTGTGTCGAGCTTTTGGCAAGGCCGCATGGATGAGGAATCATCTGTTTTATGCATGTCGAGCATGTATGTGGCTTGGCCACATGGGTGAGGTGTTATCTTGCTTGTTCGTACAGACTTAACCGTACGTGGCTACGGCCCGGCAGCAGTATGCGACGGTTATACATTTTTACAATATTTCTTGAGACTGATGTGTCTTCTTTATGCAGATTTTGTCTTCGCTCGTGTTGCCAATGATGGGGTATGGAAGGATATCATAACACCCGTTGTTCGGGATAAAAATCAACCTTATGTGACATTTTTCCATGAGATGCGGTCAATTTGTCAAGAACTAATCAAGGAGACGAGGATGAACATCCCGCGTCATATGCTAAGTTGCCCTTGTTTATGCAGCGCATCAGCTGCTTTTCTCTCTTATCGTCGATCTTCCCGTATGGTTGTAGAGTGTCTGCTTCTGCTCTTCCCTTGCTATCCATCAGTGTAAATTTTCCATATACTGAGGTTTGTACTGTGAAGTAGTGAGCCAGAAAGCCTAGAGCTCTATTGTTGGGCCCGACTTGTGTCAGTAGCAACGACAACATGGAGGGGTGCTTCTAATAAAAAATTTTTGTATCAACGAGACTTCACAGAAAACCCTTTAAAGCAGGTTTCCACCATATGTACTCATGACCTTGAATACTAATGAAAACCCTTGAATATAATAGATTTCCATCATATGTGCTCATGATCTTGAATATTAATTAATGAAGTCTCTTCTTTTTTAGAATTTTTGTATGTTGTGGGTTATTGGGTATTGTACTAGAAGTAATATAGATGTGGCACTATACCGTAGCTTTTTAAGGATATCCCACTAGATATTTTTGTGGAACCATTACCCTTTTGCGCACTTGGGGTGCAAGTAATAGATTCAAAACAAATCCTATCAGAGATAATATGGGCGTGATAGGTTTTATGGATTTAAAGGATATCCTGCTAGGGTATTTGGTGGACCTATTATCTTTTTGTGCACTTAGGGTACGAGTAATAGATTCGAAACAAACCCTATCAGAGGTAATATAGACGTGATAGGTTTTGTGGACCCATTACTTTTTGTGCACATTAGTGCAAGTAATAGGTTTGAAACAAGCCCTGCTAGAGGTAATATGGACGTGGTAGTTTTCATGGACTTAACACCGCGGGCATACTCCGGATTAGTTTTCATGGACTTAACATCACGGGCATACTACGGGTGATAAGTTGGAAAACAATTGATATTAGAGGTAATATGGACGTGGTGATCGATGGTCAAGGCCGAGAAGTTTGCTCAGAGGTAATATAGACATGGCAGACTCTACTGGAATAGTATATTAGAGCGACAGTCCAGAGGTCCTATAGACATGAACCAACACCCAGGAAGATATGATGTAGTTTGGTAATAGAGGAGTACCAGTCCGATTTAAACGTAGTACTTTTTGAGGAACTTGCCATTGATAGGCATCAGGAGCAAGTCACCGTTGGATTTTGCTAGCCGGTATGCGCCGTTGGAGAACACAATTTCCACAACGAATGGACCTTTCCATTTATGTTGGAATTTGCTGGCCGTCTAGTGAGTCATAACCATCGGTCTTCTTACTGTTAGGACAAGGTCACCCACTTGAAACGTTCTCTATTTTACCTGCTTGTTGAAGGCTCCAGAGAGACGAGCTTGATACAACTCTATGCGTTGTTGAGCTAAGAGTCATTTCTCGTCGAGTGCTTCCAACTCCTGTAATCGTTGACGGTAGTTGTCATCCGTGGTTAGTTGGTTGGATAAAGCTACTAGTAGTGAAGGGATTTGGATCTCCAGCGGGAGTACCGCCTCACTTCCGTACACCAAAGAGAATGGCGTGTTCCCAGAAGCTGTCCGAACTGTTGTACGGTAGGCCCAGAGACATTCACCCAGCTTCTCGTTCCAGTCGCGTTTGTTGGAAGACACAAATTTCTTAAGGAGCTTGATGATGGTTTTATTGAACGCTTCTGCCAGACCGTTTGCTACGGGGTTGTATGTCGTGGAGGCTATATTTTGGATTCAGTTCTTGTCATAAAATTGATAGAAGACGTGACTTGCGAATAATAGACCATTGTCATGGACGATCCTACGCAGCAAGCCGAAGTGATATATGGCGTGATGCTTAAGGAAGTTAATCATGTTTACTTTTTTGACTTCAGCGAGCGGAACAGCTTTCGCCCATTTGTAGAAGTAGTAGGTGATCGTCAGGATAAAACGATGTCCTTTTGATGAAGACGAATTGATTAGCCCGATGATGTCCATTTCCCATGCCTTAAATAGCCAAGATGCTATTGTTGGGTGTAGGAACTCATATGGCTAGTAGATGAAGTCCGCGTGGATTTGACATGCTTGGCACTTCCTTGCATAATCGATCGTATCTGCTACCATCGTCGGCCAATAGTAGTCCATTCTCCAAAGACGGACCTTTAGCTTTGGACCGAGTTGATGCACCCCGCATACGCTGTCGTGAGCTTCGTGGAGGGCTTGTTTTGCCTCTATGTTTGATAGGCATCGGAGTATAAGGTCATCGTAGGATGGATGATATAATATTTTTGTCTACGTATCGTAATAGAAACGGAGGGAGTGTCTTCTGATTGAAGTAGTTTCCTTTAGGTTTTCAGGAAGAATTCCTTAGACTGTGTAGTCGATGAATGGAAGCCTCCAATCTTAAGTATCGATGTCGACCTCCACTGTATAGCTGAGGCATAAGCATAGGTTGCTTTTAGGATAGACCAGCTATTGACCGATCACTATGATTAACTGATGGGTGTTGTCTGGGACTGCCAAGAAAGTAGCGAGGCCGGCTAAAGCATCTGTCTCAATGTTTTACAACTGAGGAATATACTCAATAATGAATATCTAAAAATTCGTGATGATGTTGTATGCAGCTTGGTGGTAGGGGATCAAGTCTTCATTTTAGACTTCATATACTACCCGGACTTGATTGACGATAAGCTGAAAATTGTCGTAGACTTCCAAGTACTCTACTCTGACTTATTTTGTGAGCTAGAGTCCGATAATTAGGGCATTATACTCTGCCACATTATTGGAGCATGGATCCATGGGAGAGTATGCGCGATTGATGATGAGGCCGGATGGGGAGATCAATACTATCCTGACCCTAGCGATGATGTTACCTTTGGGCCCTGCTTTTGAAGTACCATCAAAAAATAATCACCAAACCGCTTCGTGTGAGGTGACATTGGCGTCTGCCACCTTGTCTGGAATCTCTTCGTAGAGCTTTGAGGTTTCTGACCCCGGATGGGCTGCCAAAAAGTCAGCCAATGCCTGACCCTTGATAGCCTTATGTGGGACGAATTGTCACGACCCACACCCGGATATTCGGGCACGAGTACGTGGTTACTCTCAGCATATGCTGCAACATCGACGGTAGAACGTTCTTTGGGTTATTTTTAACTATCTAAAATCTCAACAATATAATATGGTACCTGTCAATCATCTCAACTCCAAATGGAGGAGTACTATGGTATTTCGCAAGTATAACTAATCTCAATCACAAAACAAACTAAGGAAGATAAAGAACGAATGGAAAAGCGAAGGAAGAATAAGAATACAATCCATAATTTGAAATAATAATACAAACTGTGAATCTCCACAAAGAGTCTAATACAAGGCCAACAAAAAAACAAACTAAACCTTCTTGGGCTCTGCAACTAAGTCCTCATGGTCTATAGGAGTATCCTCTAAAGGTACATCGTCCTACGGCCCGTAGAAAGTGGGACACTGTCCTATAAGCCAATCATCTAGAAAAATATATCCAGTCAGGATTGGAAAGAAGTACAACCCAATAGCAGTTCCAAATAATTGACAAAGACTATAAACATTTATACTAAGTAATACATGATGAGCAAGGAGAAAAAATGAATCAGAGAATAAAATACAGTCACAATTAAATTAAGAAGCAAGAAAAATAAGCATGGTGAATCAAGAAATACTGTAAATAAGACTGTGAATAGATGTGAAATAAACTAGATAAATAAGATGTGTGTCTAGCAAGTATCATATGATTCCAGCAAGAAAGCAATAACTAATATGTTTTAAAATACCGCTTTCGACATGTAAACGGCTAGGGGTAAGTACGGCTCATCGCACACTTGGTGTGCGACTGCTATCATTCCTGATTAGACCAGTGGGGGTGATTCCAGATTTTGGGAATGTTTACATGTCTACTCGAGTATTTTTTTGTCCGACTAGTATAAATTAATCCAATCCCGACATGCAAATCAAATATGAGTCCAGCCAGATAAAATAGGTAATTCCAGTAGGTGAGTCCTGATGTGATGCCAGTAATGAGTCCTGAAGTAGAGGCCAGACAAGTATAATGAACGTGTCGTAAGAAAATGAATCCATGCAATACTAATCTGTGTATCCAAGTGTCGAGAAACTATGTAAAACAATACTATAAACCAGAATCATAGAAATTATCAAATAATAAAAACTATCAGAGAATATACTCGCGTGAAGTCCTGAGCAAGGTGTGTGTGTCGATGCCCAAGCTGGTGTCATACAACCTATATATGGTAAGTTGCATCAATACAAGGTTCTAAAATAGAAATAAGTTAAGTTGATGCAATTCTAAGTCATAAAGCCATTTCTAGGTCAAACCGATGAAATCTAGGTTGCAAGAGTCTAAAACTAAGTCACTAATTCGAAACACTATGAAACTATGCTATATAATCCAAGCTAAGATACTAAAAGGCATTCAAAAAGAAGTATCCTAAGATACGCAAGTTCATTTATATGAAAATAGTGTTTTCGATATATATACAAGTCATTATACTTAATATTATATTAAAACAAGGAATTTAGAATACCTTGGCCTTGCACCAATGCGTATCGCACCTATCTCGATATCCAAAATCAATACCTTGGGTATCAGTCCAATACCTTGGTAATACCTTGGTATCCCGAGGTAACCCAAAACTCAACATATAGCTAATACCAATAGATACATAAAACCCCAAACTAATACTAGCTATAACTAACACCAATATATACATCTCAATATAACATAGAACTAACTATAATACTAACATACATAGATATGTATAGCTAATATAACTAACTATCAAGATACACTACCTATTAGTATACGAGACTAACTATCAATCATAACATATATATACTAGTTTACATATCTAACTATCTACATAATTAAATATATATAACTAACTAACTAACTACTATAGTAACCAACTAGACTAAACCAACCCATTACCCAATACCTTGAGTATCCCTCAATACCTTGACATTACCTTGGTATCCCAATGTAATTCAAATCCTAATACATATAGCTAATATATATATATATAGCTAACCCCCATATACTAAACTATACTAACATAACTAAACTATTAAAACTATTAACTACTAACATATAATACATACCACTACATAGATGCATATACCTACATAATAACTTACTATATATATATATATATATATATATATATATATATATATATATATATATATATATATATATATATATATATATATATATATATATATATATATATATATATAACTATAATACCAAGCTACTAACTAACATTAATACTAACTAACTAACTAAACACACAAAATTGTACTGCTGCGCACTGCGCCACACTGCTATACCGCGCGCTGCTGCACTGCTGCAGCAAACTGCTGCTATGCCGCAACTGCTGCTGCTGTGTGCTGCACCGCACTATACTACACGTTGCTGCGCCGCAACTGCTGCTGCTGTTGCGCCGCGCTGCACGATGTAGCTCCCATACTGCGCTGCTGTGCACGCAGCGCTCGCCCCTCTCTTTCTCTCACACACACACACACACAACAACAACACTACACATAGCACACTTACACATATATACAAGTACACACTTATATATATAAACTGCTATATATATATATATATATATATATATATATATATATATATATATATATATACACTCACACATAACACATAAATATATATATATATATATATATATATATATATATATATATATATATATATATATATATATATATATATACACTCACACATAACACATAAATATATATATATATATATATATATATATATATATATATATATATATATATATATATATATATATATATATATATATATATATACACACACACACACACATATAGAATCCAACATACATATACCTATATGCACTCTTATGTATCTCAGTCTATATATACAAATATGTAGATAACATAATCACTTAAACTTATATATAGATACACACATAGCACACAACACTTCATATATATATATATATATATATATATATATATATATATATATATATATATATATATATATATATATATATATATATATATACTCAACATAGCTATAGGTATACACATCTATACTCACATAAATACATACTCAAATAGACACACACATATACACTATCATATATACATTATATGCATATATATATATATTACATAAATATCACATAGATATATAAATACATATGCACAAATAGAATTAAGAGTAAAACACCAAACACGTGGAGTGCACCGCACCCGTATCACACTAACTCTATAATACGCTTGCGATACGGCTCCACCACACAACTAAACGTATCCTGAAGGACACGAGCAAGTCTAATACACTAATTATGAATAATATGTATAATAATTAGATCCACTACGTGTTCGTGTCAAGAATTGATGTGCACAACTTCCCGTGTCGGAGAAAACCCCCAAAATCAATCTGTTTCGTCAAATTGACGAGATACGGCCTACACGTATCCAATTATGGACAAGATACTAGTCACAAACAATCAATCATATATCAATTTGATCTATTGGACCAAATGACAAACACCACATGTGCCAATCTCGGAATTCTCCCAAAATTGGCACCAAAATACACGTAACTTCCACCGTATGTCTCCTATGAACCTAAAACTAATTCATATGGGTAGCCTACGCATGTGGGTTAGTTTCTTATAGTTAAATCTTAGATTTAGAACCTAATAAAGGGGGGAAATTGAAATGTACCTATTGGGAGATGGATTTCCAATAAAAAATTTCTAAAATTGGAAAGTAGCTCCTCCTTGTAGATCTTGGCCTCCTCCTTCTTGATTCTTACTTTCTTCTTGTAGATCCTTGTTGTAGTAGCCTCTATTGAAGAATAGGGACTGAATCTGGGTGAAAATTTGGTGAGAAATGGTGAGGAAATGAAGAAATTAGGAAAAAGGAAAAATATAGATCTAAATGGAATAAACAAAATAAAATGAGAGACACTCTCTCTCCTCCTCTAATGGCTGGTCATAAACCCTCTCCCAAGCAATATGAAATATCCAAAACACCCCTTGGGGTCTCTCATGAAGAAATAATTAAGGAGGGAAGGTTCTAGTCTAATGGTTTCACTAATTAATTCATCCTCCTAATGAATGGGTCTAAACTTGGGTCCAATCTAAACTAACATATAAATGTTGGGTTCATGCATCTAACAAAACTAATTAGGTCCACTACATAAGTCTAAAATAATCTAATACTAACAATAAATAATACAACAAATAATTAATTACTCATGCACAATATTAAATACAACACTCCTAAAATAAAATATTCGTGTCAATTACCAAACTACCCTTAATTAAAAATGTGAGGGTGACAATCTTATCCACCTTAGAAAAATTGTGTCCTCAAAATTAAAGAAGATCGTAACCCCCTTTAGGTCAACCCCAATCTATACTAAACATACAACATGCAATTTAAAAAAAAATTACTAACTATGGTCTATGTCCATTATAGTTTTGCAGTCTCCGTCAGGGTATACTAGCTACACAATAACACACAAGCAGTCTATAAGGTACTAACTAAATATACAAACACGGATGGAAAGGAAACAAACATAATAGGACTAAACAAGCTAACTTATCACCTAAAGTGTCGTCCTCTCCGACTGCCATTACAAATGCCCTGCTGGGGTGCCTTCCTCTGCTGGTGTGGGGCATGATGCTATGCCACGGGCGGTCTAACTCCTTCTTTCTGACCCCGTGCTCCACCAAATGGGGGTGCTGTAGGGCAATCCCTAATCTGGTGTATTGCGGATCCATAAAATAGGCACACCTTCAACCTCCTCCTACAAACATCCCAAATGTGTCCTGACTTCCTGCAGTAGGCACAAGTGGGCAATGGTTGAATATGTCTCTGGGGCTGCTGCTAAAATGAAGCACGAACCAGCGCCTGAACCTGCTACTGCTGGATATGGGGACGCTTAGCTGGTCCTGCACCGCTACCAGCACCACCCAAAATATCTTTACCTCGCTTAGACTTGAGATCCAAGTCATCCTCTGCTATCTGCGCATCCATCAGGATCTCCTCAAAAGTAGCTGTGCGGTGCCCCCTAGTGAGGAATTTGATCTCCCTGATCAAACCCTTCTTGAATTTCTTGGCCTTCCCTTGGGAATTCTGTCCCTCTACAAACTTGCTCATTCTGTAAAACTCCGTAGCGTACTCGTCCACTGTCATACTCCCTTAGACGAGGTGTAGGAACTGGCTCTCTAAGACACCCAGAGCCACGTCCGAAAAGAACTTCTCCTTGAAAATCTATTTAAAAGCTTCCCAAGTCAATCATGCCGCCATGATCCTTGGGTCTGTCCTGAACCATGTCAATGTTATATCGAATATCTGGCTGCATGCTGTCTCCACTCATAGACCCTCTAGAATCTGCGTCAATCACAGGTTCCTCTCCACGTCCTCGATCTAATCATTGGCATATAAGATCCCTTCCATGCCTTTGAAGTCTTTAAGCCCCATCCTCTTGAAGTTTATGATAGTCCCCTGCCTCGGTTGCTGAGGAATAAACTAAGGTAGTGCCATTTGTGGCTAGACCGTAGTAGCTCTCTCAACTGCTGCAAGTACGATCTGGTGAGCATTCTCCACGCTCTGTCGTAGGACATCGGACTGTCGGTGTTATGCCACCATCATCTGCTGGAAGAGCACGAATATCTGCGTCTGATCAACTGCAGGTGGTGGAGGTGGAAGATCCTCGGAAACTGTCAGCCCTATCCTCAGTACTGGAGGTGGAGCACCTCCGAAAGCTGCTGCCGATACGCCCACCTGGACCGGTAAAGCTGACCTCCTGAATATAGGTACTGGACCATCGTCTGAGGGTGCTGCCCTCAAGGGTGATGAAGTGACTGATCGTGTTGTCGCGGTACCTGATCGCTGAAAATGCGTCTTCGGCGGCATCCTGAAGATAGATTGAAATATGGAATCAATATTGAATATGATATGATATCATCAAAGAATGACAGAACTTTATTCAAAGCAAAGCAATATTCCATAGATAAGAATTTATAAAACAGATCTTGGAATGTTTCCTAGTTGTGATTGAGTAAACTCTCAGCCTAAAAATCATATTTCCTAAAGCAGGCTCGTAGCAGTACTCTAGACTAGCATAACTATGAAATAGCACTAATTACGAATCTCGACCTGCATGGGCCACCACTAAAAATGTGTCATGACCCGCACCCGGATATTCGGGCACGAGTACATGGTTACGCCCAGTCTACGCCGCAGCATCGACGGTAGAACGCTGTCTGGGTTATTTCTAACTATCTAATATCTCAACAATATAATATGGTACCTGTCAAGCATCTCAACTCCAAACGGAGGAGCAATATGGTATCTCACAAGTATAACTAATCTCAATCACAAAACAAACTAAGGAAGATAAAGCACGAATGGAAAAGCGAAGAAAGAATAAGAATACAATCCACAATCTGAAATAATAATACAAACTGTGAATCTCTACAAAGAGTCTAATACAAGGCCAACACAAAAATAAACCAAACCTCCTCAGGCTCTGCAACTAAGTCCTCCTGGTCTATAGGAGTATCATCTAAAGGTACGCAGTCCTGCGGCCCGTTGAAAGTGGGACACTGCCCTATAAGACAATCATCTAGAAAAATATATCCAGTCAGGATTGGAGCGAAGTACAACCCAATAGCAGTTCCAAATAATTGACAAAGACTATAAACAGTTATAGTAAGTAATACATGATAAGCACGGAGAAGAAATGAATCAGAGAATAAAATACAGTCACAGTTAAATTAAGAAGCAAGAAAAATAAGCATGGTGAATCAAAAAATATTATAAATAAGACTGTGAATAGATGTAAAATAAATTAGATAAATAAGATGTGTGTCCAGCAAGTATCATGTGAATCCAGCAAGAAAGCACTAACTAGTGTGTTTTGAAATACCGTTTTCGACATATAAACGGCTAGGGGTAAGTACGGCTCATCGCACACTTGGTGTGCGACTGCTATCATTCCTGATTAGACCAGAGGGGGTGATTCCAGATTTTGAGAATGTTTACATGTCTACTCGAGTATTTCACCGCCCGACTAGTATAAATGAATCCAATTCCGATACGCAAATCAAATATGAGTCCAGCCAGATAAAATAGGTGATTCCAATAGGTGAGTCCTGATGTGATGCCAGTAATGAGTCCTGAAGTAGAGGCCAGACAAGTATAATGTATGTGTCACAAGAAAATGAATCCATGCAATACTAATCTGTGTATCCAAGTGTCGAGAAACCAGGTAAAATAATACTATAAACCAAAATCATAAAAATTATCAAATAATAGAAACTATCAGAGAATGTACTCGCCTGAAGTCCTGAGCAAGGTGTATCTCTCGATGCCCAAGCTGGTGTCACACAACCTATATATGGTAAGTTGCATCAATACAAGGTTCTAAAATAGAAATAAGTTAAGTTAATGCAATTCTAAGTCATAAAGCTATTTCTAGGTCAAATAGATGAAATCTAGGTTGCAAGAGTCTAAAATTAAGTCACTAAGTCGAAATACTATAAAATTATGCTATACAATCCAAGCTAAGATACTAAAAGGCATTCAAAAAGCTGTATCCTAAGATACACAAGTTTATTTATATGAAAATATTATTTTAGATATATATACAAGTCATTATAATTAATACTATATTAAAACAAGAAATTTAGGATACCTTGAACTTGCACCAATGCGTGTCGCACCTATCTCGATACCCAAACTCAATACCTTGGGTATCGGCCCAATACCTTGGTAATACCTTGGTATCCCGCAGTAACCCAAAAATCAACATATAACTAATATCAATAGATATATAAAATCCCAAACTAATACTAGCTATAACTAACACTAATATATACATCTCAATATAACATAGAACTAACTATAATACTAACATACATAGATATGTATAGCTAATATAACTAACTATCAAGATACACTACCTATTAGTATATGAGACTAACTATCAATCATAACCTATATATACTAGTTTACATATCTAACTATCTACATAATTAAACATATATAACTAACTAACTACTATAGTAACCAACTAGACTAAACCAACCCATTACCCATACCTTTAGTATCCCTCAATACCTTGACATTACATTGGTATCCCAACCAAACGCATCCCGAAGGACACAAGCAAGTCAAATACACTAATTATGAGCAATACGTATAATAATTAGATCTACTACGTGTCCGTGTCAAGAATTGATGTGCACAACTTCCCGTGTCGGAGGAAACCCCCAAAATCAACCTATTTTGTCAAATTAATGAGATACGACCTACACGTATCCAATTATGGATATGACACTAGTCATAAACAATCAATCATATGTCAATTTGATCTATTGGACCAAATTATAAACACCACATGTGCCAATCTTGGAATTCCTCCAAAATTGGCACCAAAATGCACGTAACTTCCACCGTAGGTCTCCTATGAACCTAAAAGCAATTCCTATGGGTAGCCTATGCATGTGGGTTGGTTTCTCATAGTTAAATCTCATATTTAAAACCTAATAAAAGGGGGAAAACTGAAATGTACCTATTGGGAGATGGATTTCCAATAAAAAATTCTGAAAATTGGAAAGTAGCTCCTCCTTGTAAATCTTGGCCTCCTCCTTGATTTTTGCTTCCTTCTTGTAGATCATTGTTGTAGTAGCCTCTATTGAAGAATATGGACTGAATTTGGGTGAAAATTTGGTGAGGAATGGTGAGGGAATAAAGAAATTAGGAAAGGGAAAAATGTAGATCTAATAGAATAAACAAAATAAAATGAGTGACACTCTCTCTCCTCCTCTAATGGCTGATCATAAACCCTCTCCCAAGCAATATGAAATATCTAAAATATCCCTTGGGGCCTCTCATAAAGAAATAATTAAGGAGGAAAGGTTCTAGTCTAATGATTTCACTAATTAATTTATCCTCCTAATGAATGGGTCTAAACTTGGGTCCAATCTAAACTAATATATAAATGTTGGGTTCATGCATCTAACTAAACTAATTAGGTCCACTACACAAGTCCAAAATAATCTAATACTAACAATAAATAATACAACAAATAATTAATTACTCATTGTCACGCCCAGTCCCAAAATACGTAGGACTAGGAATACGTAAGCATGCCAGCCGTATGTATATGGCAACTCCAATATATGGATACCATAATACACATGTACGCTGTAATATGAATGTTAACTCACATGTGGTATATAATTATCACAAGTCATAGGGCATAACTAAATCTCATCCACAGAATCAAATAGAAATAAATAACCAATCTACTATATAACTGAATCTCAATATGAAGTATCAAAGAATGATAGTTGGGAGGAAACAAATCCACTGCCAAACTAGAATGTAAGAGAAACCACATAAGAATATCTAATGAACAATGAGACTCGAAGAGAAGACCTCCTCGAAAGAGATAAGTAGCAAGTCTTGATCTGTGCTCCTGCGAATGGTCAAGATCGTCTACACCTGGAAAGGGACCAGGTCCTCAGAGGGACGTAACAAGATACATAGAAGCATGTCAATTGAATACAGTAAACATGCATAATAGACAAAAAATATATAAGTACGATGTACAAGACAATCTATATGAATATGCATAATGAGCACAACTTTTTGACGTATGGGCATGGGTAGGCTACTCTATCTAATCTCACAACTCACATACACGTCAGGAACACCAGAAATCGACATACCTCAAGGGTAACGACTAGTGCGACACCAGAAATCGATATACCTCGAAGGTAGCGACCAGCGCGATACGACAACCGTAGTGCGTGCTAGTTATTATGGTTTACCAGAGTGGTTATAGCCCATACACCTACTCATTGTCCTCTCCTTCCATGATACTATGTGTCAAGTGTGTGTCAACATATATAGTATATAATTATGACTGAAAGAAAACACACATGCAATGAATATATAAAAATATAATAAGCATACAAAGTACTGTAAGCAATTTGGTAAGGTATCTTGCCTGGCAAGAAAGCTGCAAAGTGTAAGCGTCCAGACGTCAGGCACAATGGATCAAAAACTATGGCATCAGAACGAACGTCTCAGGATGCTTAAATAAATATCACCAACGTTTCCAGAATAAGCAAGATAGCTAGAAAATACTACCCTTTCATCCAATTTGGACACAGCGGTAAAACGGTAATTTCGGGTCAAAGCGGGTCCACATGTGGCCCACTTTGAACCAAAAAGTGTGACAGAGGTAAATGTCTCTAAATGAGACAAATTATAGGTCAAACCAATTCTAAACTTTAATACGAACTCAACGGTATGTCTAACTTTGGATTTTGGTGAGCCGATCATAAATTTGCCCTAAAAGTCAACCGTGGGTTCGCAATTAGGCAGCTTGGTCAACTGTCTCGGAATCGCGTGAAACTTGGGTCACAGGACCAGCGTGATACCACGACTCCAATGGCGCAAGTTTTATCGCATTCCGACGAGCGTACACTAAATGGCGTGGTATTTTACAAAAGTTACGATACAGGGATTTTTCACGGATATATGTTGATTCCGACGCGCACACACGTCCAAATTAGTTTTCGCGAAAGCTCACACGTCCAGATATACCATACGCGCCTTTCGATGCAATTGGTACATAACGAGACGGTCTCGTTTAGCGTGGCGTGCTTCGTATCATAATTTTCTAATATTTTAAAAATAAGTTTTTGGTCAATTTGGAGGTTGAATAATTTTATACATAGAAAAAATTAACAAAAACTAAAAGAACAAAAAATTTCTCAGTTATATGGAGAAGAAAAACCCTTTAATTAGTTTTCAAAAATATTAAACAGGTTGATGGCAAATTGGGTGTGAACATGGGATTTTGGATTCGAAATTCTGAACTATTTTGGTCAGTTTTTCGGTCATTTTTTGATCGATTTTTTGACCGATTCGGGACACGAAAACTCGTGTCACTTGAATGAAAATCCTAGAGGGTTAGGTTGTGAACGTACACGAACAAACCGCACTAAAAAAGAATCACAGATGAAAAAGGCGGTGGCGGCGGTGGCGGCAGTGCGGCGGCCGGCCGGAGGTGGAGGCGCTGAGGTCGGACGTGGTCGCCGGCGTGGGGACGGCGGCGCCGGGTTGGGGTCGTCGGAACTAGGGTTAGGGTTTAGTTTTTATATGCGTATATATATATATATATATATATATAGAGAGAGAGAGAGAGAGAGAGAGAAGGGGGGAGAGTTCACTGGTTGTTGTGGGTCTGGGGAGGGGTAGTTATTAGGATTTAGGTTTTAGTTTTAGTTTGTTTTAGGTTTGCATTAGGTTTTTATATTAGGTTAATTAGCTATATTTTCTTTTCTTTTCTTTTTTTCTTTTCTTTTTCTTTTATTTTCTTTTTCATTTCTTTTCATTTCTTATTTTTTTTTCCTATAATTATTATTATTACTATTATTATTTCTATTACTATTATTACTATTACTAACATTATTATTATTATCTTTATTATTATTATTATTATGATTATTATTATTATTATTATTATTATCACTATTATTATTGTTATTATTCTTATTATTATTATCTCTAACATTATTATTATTATTAATTTTTTATTTGTTAACATATATAAATGGGAAAAAATCCAAAAATAATATTTGCACACCAAATAAATTCTAAAAAATTATTTTGTACATCTTTAACAAAATACTACACCCAAAATATTTTATGAAATATTTTGTAATTAATAATTATATATTTATCTAGTTATATAAATTAAGTAACTGTATAATAAAAATAAACTAAGTAAATAATTAAATGGTTATCGACAAAGTATGTTATAGTAAGTGACAATGCAACTTTATAAAAAGGAAAAATGCCTAACTTGTCACAAAAAATTATGGGATGCTAATTTTAGAAAAGTTAAAATTAAAAAATAACCATAATTAAATTATATATATATATATATATATATATATATATATATATATATATATATATATATATATATATATATATATATA
Source organism: Iris macrosiphon (assembly GCA_036927795.1). Lineage (NCBI taxonomy): Eukaryota > Viridiplantae > Streptophyta > Magnoliopsida > Asparagales > Iridaceae > Iris > Iris macrosiphon. The sequence continues at coordinate 111,086,526 of JAYESA010000014.1, forward strand.
TACACACACAAGGATCTATGGTCGTTACACTAAGGTCATACTAATGCCAAGGGATCAAATTCTTGTGCCACGAAAAGATCCTACATGTAGTGTCTCCTGTGTAGGCTACTTCCTATAAAGGGAGATACAGGTTAGGGTCATCCTATATTATTAGTGTTCAAACCATTGTGAAGTATCCTAATAAAATCATTGAATTTTAATTGATTTGAAAAAAAATCTAAAACAAATACAAGAAATGCAAAATACATACAAAATACCGATTTTTGGGTGAGGGGGTTACAATCTACCCAACTTAAAAGAATTTTGTCCTCGAAATTAAAAATAAGACATGATTTGTGAAATTTTTCACATTCGTACATAAGGCAAGTCAATCGCAATCTCTTCCAAAAATTTAAATAACAAAATCTATTCAAATCCATCGCAATCACTTCAAAATTAAGATAATCACTGTTCAAATCAAAATTCAACCTATTGTAATCTCTTCTCACTTTTTTAAATCATCAACATCCAAATTTAAATTAAATCCATATAACATCTTCAAGATTTAAATAACCCACATCAATTTTTACATCACGATCTTCAACTACCATAATCTCCTCTAGATTTTAAATAATATCAATTCTAATCAAATCTTATTCCTATTCTCAACGTATGAATTCCGTACTCTTCAAATTTTAAATTCAATTTCCATCATCAACATTTCAAATGGGTGATTCAACAATCAAAATTTAACTTTTAATTCAAATCATCAAATTTTAAAATTTTAAATCTAATTCACCAATTGTTGAAGTCTAAATTTCTATATTTATCCTCAAACTTTAAATTGATAATTCAACCTTCAATATTCAAAATTTAAATCATGTGCTCAAAGTATAAATATTTGGTCCTCAATATCAAGATATCAAATTTTATTAAATTCTTATCATCTTAATCATTCTTCAAAAAATTCTCAAAATTTAAAATGACTTAAATCTCTCAATCTAATCCTACTTGATCATTTTAAAAAATAAATTACCTCAAGTTGATAATGCAACTTCTACCCAACTTAGAATTTATCCATCTATCACATAAGGCTATACATTTAAGAAAGACTTTCTCAAATTATTTAATCGTGTTATTCAATCCTCAAAAGTTTTAACACACAAAATATCTCACATGTGAAATGCCCTTAATTATGAAAGATAGTCACCAAGTAATATGATTGGCCTATGGGATATATCTAGTACACTACGTGTATCAAACTTATACCAAGCACGAACGTTCGTCTTTCCGAAATAGGGGAAGACGGAAAATAACAATAAAGAATTCAAGGAGGAGGTGATAGAATACAAGTATGGGGTTCAAAGCGATTAAAGAATTCAAAAGGGAGTTGTCAAGGCAGTTGTGGATTAAAATCCTATTTTGGTAAATTCCTATTCGCATGCCCATATTAGAATAGTTATGTACCTGATATGATATGCTCTGACTTGTCTAGAGGACAAGTATATTCATCTAACAAGTTGAGTCAACTATATATCTCAATCCACGTAAGGTAGTCATGCGAAGAGCGAACCAAGCGCATTAAGGTTAATCAAACCATAATACACTGATTCTAAATAGACAATTGTATTAGTGTGTGCACCCAATAATAGATATGTCATGAACAAGCTCGATAAAAGAATAAGTTTGCAAAACTAGGCTATAATAACAGCATAAGTCGAGGTAGTTCAGAAAATATAAGTACGCTAGATTATGATAAATGAAGGTACAAAATACTTCAAGTTCACAAAGAAGATAAGACTCGTCCGGTGTTGTGCCTATACAGTGGCCATATTAACTCCTTGTCTAAGTCTCTAGTCGACCAAATGGGGGTATGGGCCTCTAAGTTCTACAGTCTAGATAAACACTATCTTCTTATGCAAGCCTATAGTTGGTGTCATTCAATTATACTTTATTAATGGGTAAAAAGGACTACGTGATATTAGTTTATGAGACATACTACCAAACTTACAAGAAGTTAACTAATAGTGTTATTGAACAATAGAGTGTATATAGGTACAAGTCATCTTCCTAACCCCTATCAAGCATAAAAGAAAATATAAGATTAACGTTGTGAAATGATCAAGCAAGATGCAATGTAAGCAATCAAACAAGTATGCGAAATAGAATCAAGGACGGTGATTAAATAAGTGGATAAGATCCTATACTCTAATCCTATGCGCATGCTTGCTCGGTACAGTAATGTAACCGAGATAATATTCTCTCGACCTGCATGGGCCACCACACTCATGCATAATATTAAATACAACACTCCTAAAATAAAATTCCCATCTCAATTACCAAACTATCCTTAATTGAAAATGTGAGGGTGATATGAATACCATATCATATAGAGATAATAGTATTGTCTAGGTAGCCAAGCGGGAACTGAGTGACCTAGGTTTGGTCATGAGGACACTGAGGGGGTTGACTAGTGAGATTACATGAATGGTCTGTCCAGTCAAATAGTGTCGAGTTTTCTGGATGGCGAATACTAGCACAAGGCATTCTTTCTCGACGGCGGTATATCTATGCTCTGGGCCGACCATCATCTGGCTGAGGTAGTATATGGCCTACTCATGACTTGAATCACTACTCTGGTTAACATGGCACCGAGAGAGTGATCCATCGCACGTACATAGAGAAGGAATAGATTCCCCATGACCGGGACTACCAGCACAGGAGGGTTTGATAGGTATTCTTTGATGTTGTCGAACGCTCGTTGGCACTCTATAATCTAAACAAAGGAGACACCTTTCTTTATAAGCTATGTGAACGACCAGCAATATCCAGAGAGGTTTGATATGAACCTCCTGATGTATGCCAACCTCCCTTGGAGGCCACGTAGTTCCCGGAGGTTCCTTGGCGGATTCATCTCCAAGATGGCCTTGGTCTTGTCAGGGTCTATGTGAATACCCCGGAAAGTGATGATGAAATCCAGGAATTTGCCGCTGGAGACTCCCAAGAAGGACTTGGTAGGGTTTATCTTGAGGCGGTGTGCGCTCATTAAGTCGAACACAGTCCTCAAATCTTGGAGGTGATCATCTATGGAGCGACTCTTGACGGCGATGTCGTTGACATAGCATTCCACCGTCTTCCTCAGATGCTCACAAAAAATGGTGCTCATGGCTTACTAATATGTAGCACCTGCGTCTTTCAGGCCAAAAGGCATGACCGTATAGCAGTATATGCCTATTGGGGTCCGGAATGACGTATATTTCTCATCGTTAGAAAATAACTTGATTTAGTTGTAGCCTAAAAATTCATCCATGAAGGACATGTGTTCGAAACCACAAGTATTGTCGATTATTACGTCAGTGATTGGAAGAGAGAATTCATCTTTGGGATATGCCTCGTTTAGATCATGGAAGTCGATGCAGACTCGGATCTTCCCATTCTTCTTAACGACAGGCACAATATTGGCTACCTAGTCGAGGTATTGTTTCTCGCAGATGAAGCCACTAGCTATCAGCTTGTTGACTTCAGCTTCAATAGAATCCATCACGTCTGGCCGAAACTATCGCTATTGTTGCTTGAATGGTTTGGCGTCTGGCCGAATATTGAGTTTGTGGACTACAATTTGGGGGTCCTGTCATGTCCCGATCTTCCGCCAGAATCGATCGTCCCCGTTAGGCACGAATCACCACGCCAGCGCTCCCGCGGGACGTATATTTCCATCGGAACGCGATGTCGCGCGAGCCTGGGGTTGCGCCCACGCGAGGCAAATACCGAAACGACCGTTGATAACTAGTTCACAGAGTCGTCATAGAGGAAACATAAAATGAACACAAGTATTGAATCCAAATCAAGCTCTTTATTGATATGAAGTAAAGATTACAAGCGGCGCTAGGCCGAGATTACAAATCGCTCATGCTCTCTTTCTCTTACAATGAATATGCCCTTAGGCTTAGAACCAATACAAATAATCTAGATGATGATGTTCTCATACATTATGTCTTATATATGTGAGCTCCAGGTCCGTGCGCCACGCTCCAAGACGCCAAGTGAGGTCCCGCACCTCATTGCGTTAAGCGATCTCCGAATTCGTACGAGTTTCTCCTGCACCCTGTATGCAGACTGGTTGGGTATCAGTACATTGAATGCACTGGTGGGGAGGCCTTTCACTCACGCCACAAAACAAGCACGTTCATTAGTTATGTGCACCAACTGATTTTGTTGTCTTTTTATTCTTTTGCCTTAGGATCAGTTACATGGCAATATAAAGAAAGTAATCTCCGTGTCAGCTCAAGAGTGTCATAATAATGAACAATTGAGTTCACCTTACCATTTTTTACCATTCGGCCTTTCCTGTCATATGCAGTAATATAAACAATAATCTACGAAATAACAAGGAGCAACTATGAAACCCAAGTGTTATGTCGTGCCTCTGCCTCACAAGACCCATTTTACTAGAACTATGTGTGATACCATGCATCCATTCTAATTATGCAAAATGTCGTACAAACGCACTCCATCCCGTTTCTTCTTTTTTTCAATGCGGATAGTCGCTATACAAAAATAACTTATCTATATGAAGGTCACTGGCTCTGTTAGCCATATTGGACATAATCTGCGATGGACGGTTGTCTTCCCAGCTCGGTTGCTAGCCTTGTTGGGCCTCCCAAATGTCTAACGAGTCGACTCCCATCTAGGTCGGTAGCAAGTCTTGCTGGTTGTCCCGCTCTCGTCCGTTAGTCATCAGCTACCGTATCGCCAGGACTACACTGGCAGTGTCCTCCTGGGCCGACACAATTCGGATGCCTCAGCAATCGTGTTGAGGACTCTCTCTACCTGGTGTGCAACCAGTTATCCGTGACCATGCAACTACTCCCCCACTTCCAATCCTAGCCGAGGACAACTCTCGGATCAATCTTTGTCGAGGACTACACTTGGATCTTTTCTTCTTTACATAGCTCCCTGATTAGAGACAGCCTCGGTGATCTGTATATCCCGAGTACCTTCCTTTCCTTTCATCTCCTGACTCAGAATGACTACTTGATAGCCTTCCTCGTCTATGCATGCAACATGATTTTACTCCATCCCGTATCATGGTCCGTGCAGTACAACGCCTTAGTATGAACTCACACTACTTTACGGCATATATGAAAGAAGTTACTACATTCCAACTCAATAATCCCGACTACGCAAATAGCAAGTAAGATCTCCATGTTCTATATAATTATAAGACAGGGTTATCCCCTTAGCTATGTGTGTTCATCTCTTTTATTAGCATGCAAAGATTATCGCCTGTAAACTAGCATGTAACATTCATTTTCTTAGTGTGCAGTTAAGTAGAGACAGGTTTACCGGGGCCACCCACCTTAGCGATGTATCACATCGGTCGAGCGAGACTCCGGACGCGCCTCTGATAGCCTAAGTCTGACTCCATTGAAGATCCCAGCATGAATGTATTTGCATCGAATGAGCCATCTCGCTGAGCAAGGCGGGTTGAATAGCTACACTTGTGCCGTTTGAATCGGCCCCTCCGGTTTCTGCGGAGCGGGTCGTTACATTATACACCACTCAGAACAAGTCTCGTCCTCGAGACTTTCTGAGCGCAACTTGTACTATCGCACAACTTCTAAACCCAACTCTATACATCTTGTCCAACTTCTAAGGACTGTCTTAATACCACAATCATTTATTTTTTTACCATGCGTTATGCCAATGTTTAGCCAACTCTCATCGAACGACTCTACCGTTCAATGCTATCAAACTATACTCAACTCAATCGTTGCACTCCCGACTCAAAATCTACTGCACCTGGCGCAGGGCTGTAATACCCAAGCACATGGTATTCTATAACTCAATGGGCACTTATAACTCATAATTGGGTGGTCTTGCCTAATTTGTTATCTTCCATAGGAACCCAACGCATTCGATCCTATTACTTGACGTCGCCTATCGAAATCCATCTTTACACCTAACCCAAAAGCTCGAATCTCGGCTAATTTTTCAATCTTGTTCCAATCAAATCTCTCTGAGTTACCATCCAATCATGCTAAGTAAATCGCACCCAATCACCTATATTTTTTTAACTCAGTCTATATTGCACTTTAGCACAGAGCTAAATTGCCCACCTGGGGTACGCTCTAATCCTTCGCGTCTTTTGGTCCAATCGAACTTGACTTCCTATTCGTTTTACTCGTTCCGTTCGCATGAGTGCTTAATTATTTTATCTGAATGATCCCTTCGTACAACTATTGCATTCCCAAACTCAGTCTCGTACTGCTCCTTAGCGCAGAACTATCTTCGTAGCACGGGGAACGTTACAATCTTTCCTTTATGAAAATTTAGGTTGAGGCTAACCTATTTCAGTTGCCATACTCATCCATGCGAGTTCGAACATTTTTATTTGCAGCTGCATCCGAGTTATGCATATCGCTAAGTCTTGGATCATACCCATATTCAAGGCGTCCCCCAAATATGTGTATTTTAACCAAGCTTAGTGACAGCTAAGTCGGACAAGCTACTCGTAAAAATCTTTCGAATCGCCGATCGTTCTGCTATACGAATAACCGAACTCTGGTTCGATTTAGTTATCGTCTACCCCAATCTCACCCAATTTCAAGTTTAGCATTACTAGTAGCAAAACACATCTACCAAGCAACGATCCAACTCATTAAGCCAACTTATCTTCAACATCACCAATTCTAATTATGGGAGTTCCGTCCGATAATTCTCTAATACCGTCTTATTCCTCACCGTCGCATAACCGATCCGACCAAATCAATTATTACCCGAGTCATATCTCGCATTGCGTTTGTTTTAACTCCAACGTCACTAGTATACACTCTCAGTGTCAAGTCCTAACTCTAAATATCGTTGCCCCAGTTCTATCATTTTTTTTAACGATTCTCTGAAGTCAGCCACTCCAGTTTAACTCAAGGCATAGGGTCATCTGCCTAGCCACTAGGTCAACTAACAAGGTCATAGGTACAGTTCAAGTTTTTGACTCATCGTGTAACCGCGTTGCACAACGCTCGCCCCAAATACCCTAAGGTCAAACCATTATTCCTTTACACGGGTATTCTACCCAAGCTTGTCTCACTCAAATTTCTAAACATCGAGCACAGATCATCCTATCACATCCATACGTTCGTTCAACTGAACCCATGATATGCCCACATTGCAGGTCCAACCCATTGATTCGTACATACTATCTCTTTCATCACGTTTGATAGAATTCACTAATCCATCCTTTTCTACGCATGTATCACTAAGCCACAATTCTATTATAAACCATCGATGTATATCATAAACTCTAAGTCGTCCAGCATAATCTTCGTATCCATTCATAAAACCGTCCAACATCTCTTACTTCACGTTTCTAGACTAACTCCTCACCAAAAATCCTTAGATTCACTTAAATTCTAAAAATTGTCTTATCGTATCGAACCACAAGTCAAAATGATCCTTCAATTGTCACATTTCGGTCTTCCGCAAGTTCAAGCATCCCCGTCGGACGTGATATCCCTACGCCAATGCTCCCGCGGAATGATCGTCCTAATCCGGATGTGACGCAAGTGCGAGTAAGAAGTTGTACCCGCACAAGACAAGAAGGTCAATCGTTATGGTTATCCTCGAATGAATAAATACCTTATCATCACCTTTCATTTTATCCCAAGTTGTACATTGATCCACCAAGCCAAGTTCTTCTAACAACCGTTCTTACCGCCATCCAAGTTCGCCTAGCCAAACCGTCCAACTTTAATATTACCATTTGATCATTTCTTAGTCTACTCTTAGCATTCCTCAAACAACTAAGTTCAAATCCCAAACCCAAGTCTATCCCATTTGATATGTTCTATTTATCGAGTTCGTTTGGAATAATCACCGAACATGTTCCCTTGAGTTCAATTATCCCCGCCGTACGTGAAATCACCACGCCGGCGCTCCAACAGAATAATCGTTCTCACTGGGATAGATTTTGAATATTATCTTTCTGAACTTGATTTTAAGATCGTTCTTCCAAACTCTAAGCCAAATCTGTTTTCGCTTAACTCGATCCATCAAAATCATAATTTTACTAACTTGCTTCAATCCATACTATCTTCCAACCATTGTTATGGTCTAAAATCTCCCAAAATTTGAAATCATCATATTCGTACTCAAACCGAACTCTATCGAGCGATATGCTACTTAAATCCAAATTTTTTATGCACGCTATCATTCGTTCGCTACATTATTTCTAATTGTACTAATTTTGATCGCATCCCCGATTAATCTATCTCAACTCAAGTTTTTAATTCGCTTATTTCAACTCAAAATCGCTCGTACAATCCTCTAAGTTTTTTCGACCATGATATCAATTTCAATTGCCCTGAATTCCTATTCGATGTAAGCTTTATCCCTTATTCAAATTATTATAACTCATTCGAACCAAATATTGCATGCTCCTCCAAATTTGCTTACTTTCTAGGCATTATTTATTTATACTAAGGCTTTACCCAATCTCGTTGCTTGCCGCTAGACCCGTTTAATACTCCAAAATCCCTGATTTATTCGAACACTTCTAATCCGACCAATACACCACTTAGGGTTTAAGTTATACTCTATGAATCTATACAACTCATTATATCCACAATTCGCATAATCGAACAGGGGAATTATCGTATACACCACTCAGGAATTGAGTCATCCTAATAACTCCTGAATCGCGTTCGCACCCTTCACTGGTATTCCTAATTCGTTCCTTAGAACTCCAACACGATCCCTATTTGTCGCCTAACGATTCCAGTCTCGTATGTACCCCTATCGATAGTCCACCATACAAATATATTGTAAATCATAACTTATCGCTATGAATAACCGTCTAAACTATATCTGAAAATTCTATACACGATTCTCATTACTCGTCTTAGCGGCACTCCGATAACGTCTCTATCGATTTCCCTTCTAAGTCAAACTTTATTCTTATCCGAACAATATCAAAATCTTGCTGCAACTCACTAGCACCAAGGGTCTTGGTGCACGATATTCAACACAACTTGGCCAAAAGGCCATGTGCATAGACCACTGTCTGAACGATATTCTTATCTCGCACTCTACTCGCTTGGTGTTTTTATATAGACATATAACTTGCCGATTATAACACGAGTCTACTCTCACAATGTCTTTCACAGGTTGGGACAAAAGCCCTCGTATCATAATCCCGTTCAAACAATCGTATAATTCATACGCACTTTTCAAAAATATTTAGACTTATTGTATGGAATATCCATCGAAGCATCGAGAGAGAGCATCTACCACTTCTTTCAATACACAAGTTTAAAACTGAGAGAATCAAAACGAATTCCAAGGACGTAAAGCCGTGCTCTGATACCAATATGTCACGCCTCAAACTCCCGCCAGAATCGGCCGTCCCTGCTAGGCACGAATCACTGCGCCAGCGCTCTCGTGGGACGTACGTTTCCATCGGGATACGATGCCTCGCGAGCCTGGGGTTGCGCCCGCGTGAGGCAAATACCGAAATGGTCGTTGATAACTAGTTCACAGAGTCATCATAGCGGAAACATAAAATGAACACAAGTATTGAATCCAAATCAAGCTCTTTATTGATATGAAGTAAAGATTACAAGCGGCGCTAGGCCGAGATTACAAATCGCTCATGCTCTCCCTCTCTCTTATAATGAATATGCCCTTAGGCTTAGAACCAATACAAATAATCTGGATGATGATGTTCCCATATATTATGTCTCATATATGTGAGCTCCAGGTCCGTACACCACGCTCCAAGACGCCAAGTGTGGTCCAGCGCCTTATTGCGTTAAGCAATCTCTGAATCCGTACGAGTTTCTCCTGCACCCTGCATGCAGACTGGTTGGGTATCAGTATATTGAATACACTGGTGGGGAGGCCTCTCGCCCATGCCATAAAACAAGTACATTCATTAGTTATGTGCACCGACTGATTTCGTTGTCTTTCTATTCTTTTGCCTTAGGATCAATTACATGGCAATATAAAGAAAGTAATCTCCGTGTCAGCTCAAGAGTGTCATAATAATGAATAATTGAGTTCACCTTACCATTTCTTACCACTCAGCCTTCCCTGTCATATGTAGCAATATAAACAATGATCTACGAAATAACAAGGAGCAACTATGAAAGTAATCTCCGTGTCAACTCAAGAAAGTAATCTGCGATAGACGGTTGTCTTCCCAGCTCGGTTGCTAGCCTTGCTGGTCCTCCCAACCGTCTAACGAGTTGATGCCCATCCAGGTTGGTAGCAAGCCTTGCTGGATGTCCCGCTCTCGCCCGCTAGTTATCAGTTAGCGTATCGCCAGGACAACACTGGCACTGTCCTCCTGGGCCGACACAATTCGGATGCCTCAGCAATCGTGTCGAGGACTCTCTCTACCTGGTGCACAACCAGCTGTTCGTGACCATGCAACTACTCCCCCACTTCCAATCCTAGCCGAGGATAACTCTCGGATCAATCTTTGCCGAGGACTACACTCGGATGTTTTCTTCTTTACGCAGCTCCCTGATTAGAGACTGCCTCGGTGATCTACATATCCCGAGTACCTTCCTTTTCTTCCATCTCCTGACTCAGAACGACTACTTGATAGCCTTCCTCGTCTATGCATGCAACATAATTTTACTCTATCCCGTGTTATGTTTCGTACGGTACAATGCCTCAGTATGAACTCACACTACTTTATGGCATATATGAAAGAAGTTACTACATTCCAACTCAACAATCCTGACAAACCAAATAGCAAGTAAGATCTCCATGTTCTAAACAATGATAAGGCGGGTTATCCTCTTAGCTATGTGCGTTCATCTCTTTTATTAGCATGCAAAGGTTATCGCCTGTAAACTAGCATGTAACACTCATTTTCTTAGTGTACAGCTAAGTAGAGACAGGTTCACCGGGGCCATCCACCTTAGCGATGTATCACATCGGTCGAGCGAGACTCCGGACGTGCCTCTGATAGCCTAAGTCTGACTCCATTGAAGATCCCAGCATGAATTTCTTTGCATCGAATGAGCCATCTCGCTGAGCAAGGTGGGTTGAATAGCTACACTTGTGCCGTTTGAGGGTGATATGAAAATAAAATTCCCATCTCAATTACCAAACTATCCTTAATTGAAAATGTGAGGGTGATATGAATACCATATCATATAGAGATAATAGTATTGTCTAGGTAGCCAAGCGGGAACTGAGTGCCCTAGGTTTGGTCATGAGGACCCTGAGGGGGTTGACTAGTGAGATTACATGAATGGTCTGTCCAGTCAAATAGTGTCGAGTTTTCTGGATGGCGAATACTAGCACAAGGCATTCTTTCTCGACGGCGGTATATCTATGCTCTGGGCCGACCATCATCTGGCTGAGGTAGTATATGGCCTACTCATGACTTGAATCACTATTCTGGTTAACATGGCACCGAGAGAGTGATCCATCGGACGTACATAGAGAAGGAATAGATTCCCCATGACCGGGACTACCAGCACAGGAGGGTTTGATAGGTATTCTTTGATGTTGTCGAACGCTCGTTGGCACTCTATATTCTAAACAAAGGAGACACCTTTCTTTATAAGCTATGTGAACGACCGGTAATATCTAGAGAGGTTTGATATGAACCTCCTGATGTATGCCAACCTCCCTTGGAGGCCACGGAGTTCCCGGAGGTTCCTTGGCGGATTCATCTCCAAGATGGCCTTGGTCTTGTCAGGGTCTATGTGAATACCCCGGAAAGTGATAACGAAATCCAGGAATTTGCCGCTGGAGACTCCCAAGAAGGACTTGGTAGGGTTCATCTTGAGGCAGTGTACGCTCATTAAGTCGAACACAGTCCTCAAATCTTAGAGGTGATCATCTATGGAGCGACTCTTGACGGCGATGTCGTTGACGTAGCATTCCACCGTCTTCCTCAGATGCTCACAAAAAATGGTGCTCATGGCTTACTAATATGTAGCACCTCCGTCTTTCAGGCCAAAAGGCATGACCGTATAGCAGTATATGCCTATTGGGGTCCGGAATGACGTATATTTCTCATCGTTAGAAAATAATTTGATTTGGTTGTAGCCTAAAAAGTCATCCATGAAGGACATGTGTTCGAAGCCACAAGTATTGTCGATCATTACGTCAGTGATTGGAAGAGAGAATTAATTTTTGGGATATGCCTCGTTTAGATCATAGAAGTCGATGCAGACTCGGATCTTCCCATTCTTCTTAACGACATGCACAATATTGGCTACCTAGTCGAGGTATTATTTCTCGCAGATGAAGCCACTAGCTATCAGCTTGTTGACTTCAGCTTCAATGGAATCCATCACGTCTGGCCGGAACTATCACTATTGTTGCTTGAATGGTTTGGCGTCTGGCCGAATGTTGAGTTTGTGGACTACAATTTGGGGGTCCTGTCACGCTCCGATCTTCCGCCAGAATCGATCGTCCCCGTTAGGCACGAATCACCACGCCAGCGCTCCCGCGGGACGTATATTTCCATCGGAATACGATGCCGCACGAGCCTGGGATTGTGCCCGCGCGAGGCAAATACCGAAACGACCGTTGATAACTAGTTCACAGAGTCGTTATAAAGGAAACATAAAATGAACACAAGTATTGAATCCAAATCAAGCTCTTTATTGATATGAAGTAAAGATTACAAGCGGCGCTAGGCCGAGATTACAAATCGCTCATGCTCTCTCTCTCTCTCTTACAATGAATATGCCCTTAGGCTTAGAACCAATACAAATAATCTAGATGATGATGTTCTCATACATTATGTCTTATATATGTGAGCTCCAGGTCCGTGCGCCACGCTCCAAGACGCCAAGTGTGGTCCCGCGCCTCATTGTGTTAAGCGATCTTCGAATTCGTACGAGTTTCTCCTGCACCCTGTATGCAGACTGGTTGGGTATCAGTACATTGAATGCACTGGTGGGGAGGCCTTTCACCCACGCCACAAAACAAGCACGTTCATTAGTTATGTGCACCAACTGATTTTGTTGTCTTTTTATTCTTTTGCCTTAGGATCAGTTACATGGCAATATAAAGAAAGTAATCTCCGTGTCAGCTCAAGAGTGTCATAATAATGAACAATTGAGTTCACCTTACCATTTTTTACCATTCGGCCTTTCCTGTCATATGCAGCAATATAAACAATAATCTACGAAATAACAAGGAGCAACTATGAAACCCAAGTGTTATGCCGTGCCTCTGCCTCACAAGACCCATTTTACTAGAACTATGTGTGATACCATGCATCCATTCTAATTATGCAAAATGTCGTGCAAACGCACTCCTTCCCGTTTCTCCTTTTTTTCAATGCGGATAGCCGCTATGCAAAAATGACTTATCTATATGAAGGTCACTGGCTCTGTTAGCCATATTGGACATAATCTGCGATGGACGGTTGTCTTCCCAGCTCGGTTGCTAGCCTTGCTGGGCCTCCCAAACGTCTAACGAGTTGACTCCCATCTAGGTCGGTAGCAAGTCTTGCTGGTTGTCCTGCTCTCGTTCGTTAGTCATCAGCTACCGTATCGCCAGGACTACACTGGCAGTGTCCTCCCAGGCCGACACAATTCGGATGCCTCAGCAATCGTGTCGAGGACTCTCTCTACCTGGTGTGCAACCAGTTGTCCGTGACCATGCAACTACTCCCCCACTTCCAATCCTAGCCGAGGACAACTCTCGGATCAATCTTGGTCGAGGACTACATTTGGATCTTTTCTTCTTTACATAGCTCCCTGATTAGAGACTGCCTCGGTGATCTGCATATCCCGAGTACCTTCCTTTCCTTTCATCTCCTGACTCAGAATGACTACTTGATAGCCTTCCTCGTCTATGCATGCAACATGATTTTACTCCATCCCGTGTCATGTTCCGTACGGTACAATGCCTTAGTATGAACTCACACTACTTTATTGCATATATGAAAGAAGTTACTATATTCCAACTCAACAATCCTGACAACGCAAATAGCAAGTAAGATCTCCATGTTCTATACAATGATAAGGCAGGTTATCCTCTTAGCTATGTGCGTTCATCTCTTTTATTAGCATGCAAAGGTTATCGCCTGTAAACTAGCATGTAACACTCATTTTCTTAGTGTACAGCTAAGTAGAGACAGGTTCACCGGAGCCACCCACCTTAGTGATGTATCACATCGGTCGAGCGAGACTCCGGACGTGCCTCTGATAGCCTAAGTCTGACTCCATTGAAGATCCCAGCATGAATTTCTTTGCATCGAATGAGCCATCTCACTGAGCAAGGCGGGTTGAATAGCTACACTTGTGCCGTTTGAATCGGCCCCTCTAGTTTCCGCGAAGCGGGTCGTTACAGTCCAGTCCTGGCATATCTTTATAACTCCAAGAAAAGACATCGATGTATTCTCTGATAAGTTGTAATAGGGATTTTTGGTCTTCGTCGGGCAGACTTTTACTAACAAAGATAGGCTTTGGGGAGGTCTCGTCACCTAGATTGACTTGAATGACTTCGTCCTCGGTAGGAGGTTCTCGCTGCTCAAATCGTATCTCCCATTGTGAACCTAGGTGTTGGGCCCAAGGTTCTATCTCAAAGAGCTCGGGTGGATCCTCATTGTCTTCTTCAAGGTCGGTAGATGTCATGTTGGAGGACAGTATTTGTCTGAGCATGTTCCCGATGCTAATATCGGAGTCACGGACTGAAGATTCTAAAGAGTGCGAGCACTCCTTGTCTTCTTTATCTGAGCCCTCGGGGGTTGTAGGGGGTGTTACATATCCTAAGTCATGCTTAGTCTTATGATAGTAATCCTCTAGCTTGCCCGTGGAGGACAGAAGTCATAAAGGCAACATTCGGCCTTTGTTATAGTTCAATCCTTCAGTGAACTCTAGCTTGTATCCTATCTTTTGGATCAGATGTAGGGCTTACGAGATATATCGATAGAGTGGCATTCTGCCTACCTCAGAATTTGGTTCTACTTCCTTTGGGATGAAGGATCGAGGGTATTCCACTCTGCCAAAGATGATGATCTTATCTCCCTTTTTTCTGGGTGGGACTAAGAAATAAGAATCCTAACTAGAGCAAAGCCGATACACAGTGCAGGTAGTGGTCACTTGTGTGTGCAGGAGAAGGCCCAGATCGTGCTCCAAGGAGTAGATTGTACTTATATGCATACGCTCCGACTAGTTCAAAGATAGTCCTTTATTGAGTAAATAAGGTGTCTCTTCCAGCGGGATTACATCATCGGGGGAAGGGATGTTGACACTGGCAGATATATATTCCTCCAACTAATCCTTCTCCTTGGCTACCCCCAGCATAAGCGAAGGCTTTGGTGGTTTTATGCATAATTTTACCACCAAAGGTCTGAAAATTGCAGCCGCGGTCGGGTCTTCCTTTGTTGGTCGACTCAACTTATGAAGGCGAACAACCATTGGTTCTGCGGGTGTGGATAGGATGGAATCTCCTTTTGGTAGTCGATTCGGCCTGTGAAGGCGGACGACCAATGGTTCTGGCGAAGCTGAAGGTATCGAAGATTTAGGCGCCTTCTCGTACGTTTTGATGATGAGGGGTACGGCCGCATCGGGAGTGCGAGCCTTGAGGCAGATTTTTATAGGCTCCTCGGGTGCTGTTGTGGCCTCGACTTCATCATCGACTTTATTGCCACCTTTATCTTGGCGGACTTTCTTGTAGAGGATCGAGTCTGAGTAGTAGATCTCGATACCCTTAAACGGATCGACGTCAACGAACTCCGTTTTGATAAAATTGTGTTCATCTATATATTTTAGGCACTGGTGGAGGGTGGATTGTACGATCCTGTGTTCATGTATCCATGGATGCCCCAATAAGATATTGTAGGAAGTATCTACTTTTATGACGTAGCAGGTGACTTCTGTTTTTAAGTTACCGATCTGGCATTTTAGATTTTGCCCAGAGGGTAACTCCTCCCCATGTTGAAGCCATTGATGGCGGTATTGGTGGTCGCCAGATGATGCATTGGATCCCCAGGGTCTGAAGCAAACTTCTCGGGATGATGCTGATAGACGATCCTGGATCAATATATATTTGGTCTACCTTGATATCTCTAATATATCATGTGTAGTACAGGGGTCGATCATGCCTATTATTCTTGAGCAATATATCTTATTGCGAAAAGGTGATATTAGGTATCGTATCCATGACATTGTTACAATATGGACAAGCAGCAGGATCTTCGGTTGGCGGCTTGACTTGCGCCAGGTAGACATTGACATTCTTCAGTGCCTCACTCAGGACAGCCCGAGTGTCTTTAGAGAGCCACAAAAGCTCAAATAGTGACAATTTTGCCAGAATATGGGCTAATAGTGCTAAGATATCAAAATTATAGGGCCTCTCCAGCTCATGCGGTGCATCCTTGCACAACTGCTTATCGAAGTGTGTCTCTTTCTGTTTGGACTTATCCACCGGTGGGGGCTGAGATGGCCCGAGACTAGTGGTGGTAGGTGCGACAACCGGGGGTGTATCGTCGTGCATAGGTTAATATATTGCGCCTGACCTTGTTGTACCTACTATCAGCTCTTCAGCCGAGGAGGAAACTGTATAACAGGTCCTAGATTTCCTGTATTTGGATTTGGCGGTGGAGGATACCACCGGCTGCGTCAAGTCTGGCACGAGGTCGGGATAGACCCACATAACCTCCCCACATGGTGTGGCAAGAGGTATTAGCCCGGTCGTCTAGTCTCAAGCTAGTAGAAGGTTGACCACTTCCATAGTCGCCTTAGGGACCGAGACTACTCCGTATTAGGCTTCCGTCGGTGGAAAGTTGCCAAACTGGAGGGACACCATGTTGGCAGCGACCGTCACGTCATCGAAGTCCAGGACAAGATCATTGGTATCTATCAGACATTCGATATACCGCTTCAAGGAATAGCACTCATGTGTTGGGTGATGGACGTAACAGTGAAAGTGACAGTACTTTGGGTTAGCAATCTCTACCTCCTCAAGCTGACGTCTGACGTCGAGGAGCCAAAATTTTCTACCCTACATCAGCATGTCGAAGATAGATTTGACATCATCATCTTCGAAAGAGTAAGTCTCCTTCAATTTTGGAGGCTCCGTCGACTTTTGCTCGGGCTTCTTGATCAAGGTAGCGACCGTAGCCTGTTTCCCCTTTCCATCGTGGCAACTATTGTCGCTATTGTTATTGTTATTGTTGTTGTTATTGGGATGCTTGCCCTTTTCCTCTGTAGTAGGGATATAGATCCCCAAGTGCCGAGCATCCTTGAGCTTTTTCTCAGCATTAACAGCACTGATAATGATCGTTACCCAGTCTTTGAACTGGCTCTCGTCCATCAGAGGCTGACTACCGGGAGCATGTTCTTCCGATACATCTCTATTAGTGTGGCCTCGGGATTGCCAGGAGGTAACCTTAGCGCATCATGTCAAAATCGTTCGTTGTAGTTTTGTGTTAGTACCTTCTCCCCCTGGGCTACGTCCATCAGAGAAGACATCGTCATAACATTTCCTGCCTCATAGAATCTGTTAAGGAACAGACGGTTGAGTTCATCGAATAATAAGATACAGTTATCTTCAAGACTGTAAAACTAATCAAAAGCTACCCCCGCCAATGACCCAACGAAGAGCCTAGTAAGGAAAGCATTGATGCAGGGTAAATGTCCCATGGTGATCTCGAAATAGCTCATAAAAAGGCGAGGGGAGGACTTCTCGTCAAATATGTTGATGTTGAAGGGCTTGTACTTGGGCGAATACGGCACATCCCTCCACTCTATCGGGTATGGTTGACGTACCCCGAGATCACGGAGTGAGTCCAGATTGCTCATGGAGTCTAGGAGAGCCTAAAGTTCTTGGACCTCCCTCCTTGCTTCCTTAGCTTCATCTCCTGCTGAAGGTACCGACAAGCCAGGTAGGAGAGGATCACCGCCCGCGGGTAGAGTGGTAGTATTTGAATCCCCATTGGTCCCGGGGTCCAGGTTTGCTTGCTCGGAGGCTCTTACTGGCTGGGAGGCCATACTTGCCTTGATCTCCAGCATTGTCTATGTCAAAGCTTGAATTGATACACTCATTGTATGCATCATGGATTCAAGCATCTCATGGCGATGATGGTCACAGGGGCCTTCATGGTCATCTCCTGACATGTACATCATCCTCATATAGGAAGAAATAGAAGGGGCAGTGGTTGTCGTGCTTCCAATCTCGTACCCTTGTAGTAAGTAGTTTTCAAGGAGAGCGAGAGTCATTGTGTCTTTCTCGGACTATGAGGGAATACTACCCCCAGCGTAGAAGATTGTGTCATCTTGGTAGGAGTAGCAACCCTCCGGGATCTCAGAGTCCGTTCCTTAAGAATCATTATCTTCTTGGAATGCCGGGTTGTTGCGTATGTCTGGGGGGATACTACCCCCAGCTTGGGCTACCCCCAGAGGTTCTAAGGAAGAACTACCCCCAAGGGCTGACAGCTTCTTCCTTGAGCGGGTGCCTTGGACGGTGCCTTCTGCGGGTTCCATTGTCAGCCCTCCTGGTAATCGCCTTCGTGATGCAGTAGTAGAGAGCATGAGGCAAAGGGCAACTCCTCCTCCTCTGATACTTGCACCTGATCTCCGGGTTGCTGCCGGGTAGGTACTTTCCAGTGCATTCGTTGGAAGGCCGATTGCATGTTTGTGAGTACTGCTGCTTTATTTCAGCAGCAGTTGATAATAATATTGGCGCAGCTATGCCTCGGAGAGGGCACATCGTACGCCATAGTTGTTTCTCTTGCTTTGCTTTTGTGAGCAATCACATCAGGAAAATCATGCGAAGGGTGTTTTACCTTTGCATCCTTTTTGTGAGTCCATATATCCCGGGCACACGGATGCGCAGGTGCTGTATTTGCTCTCTGGCCTGGGATTCATACACGAACTTGCCCCGAGGAACTGGTAGAAGACTTTTGAGACTAACCCTGTAAATTGGTCCTTGTGGGCTAGACGTATGGGTCAGTCCTGTACAACTTTCTGTTAGAGGCTCGTATAATAACTAGCGATGCATGTTGTCGGTCGATCGTATGAGCAGTTGCTTGAGCTTGACGTGCTTGCACTGCCCTTGATTTCTTCAGCTTAGCTACCGCAGGCGCGTAGTATGAAGAGTCTAGTTTTAAATTTTTACCATTCTCAGTAGGTCGCATAGGATCTGCGCCGCATGAGATACGGTCAAAAATAGAGGTTATGTTGCTATTGGGGACGGATGTGGCCTGCCGTCTGCGGTTTTGAGTTGATGCTGCATGTGCAATCTTATACGGCCTCCCCCTTGGCCGCATAGAAGCTACCTCAGCACTAGCACATCTGGCATTGTAGTATTTTCCTCTGCCAGAGTCTGGGTATTGAATAGTCTCTACGTCAGCCCAGGATGCCGCATAGATGTGGACGTTATGGGATTTTAGCCGAAGACTGTCATGGGCAACAGAGTGAGAGGCTGGAAGCATCTTCTCCATAGCTGGGTGGGACGCAGAGGCCTTGGCCACCCATGTTCTGCAGGTTTTTGAGTGGGGAGCACCCTTTTGGCTGGAAGAGGCTGTCGTATAGACAATGGCCGCGTGATGTGCGATCCCTGTGGCATGGAGAGAGACGGGGAGCTCATGCTCCGTAATTGGGCGAGGCTCAGAGACCTTTGCAATACACGTCATGCGGGTCTTCTTGGACTTTGTTTGCCTTGGAGAAGGACCCAAGCTGTCCCAGGAGAGCATGTCCTCGAACACTTGTTGGTCGAAGCGGACCACCAACATCTTTTGTGTCGAGCCGAGCTTGGTCGTATCGGACTGCGTTACCGACTTCTCAACAGAGAAAAAGGAAGTCCCCAGCAAAGTCGCCACCATATTTTCCATTTAATATCAAAATGAGAACTGGGAGAACTAGATTTGATTAACAAATTAAGAGAGTACAAAGAAGAGTCCTAGGAGGCAATGTAAGTACAAATTTGTTTTTTTGGGGGGCGACGATGGAGGGTTAGGAGTATAGCAACTCTCTTTACTCCATGGATGATCCGATGCGGAAGCTCTTCTCTCTCCCTTGAGTGTTAATTCGCAGATAGCCAGCCAGCCCCTTGTCCGGGTCTGGTACCCTACTATTTATAGCAAATTTATGGCCGCATGGATTTTGGGCCGCATAGATGGCGGGGTTGGCTACGTGTCCCTTCTCAACGGAAGGGTGCTACAGCTATGCATAGGAATCGAGGCTCCATTGCCACATGAATATTTGTTGGAATTTTGTTATTTGCTAAGTATCTGGGCGGTTCTTAACTGTATAGGCACGACTTAGTCAAATTGACACGTGACCGCAATTTGGTTGGAGTGGACCACTCAGTTGTAACAGCAAGACTTGGTCGACGTAGAATCTGGGACACAAGTGGCCAAAGACGTACGGAATGGATGGATTTTGGAACGCACAGGGCCAGAGATGCATGGACCACATAGTGTCTGGAACGCATGGGCCAGAGTCGTATGGGACGCATAGAGTCTGGGACGTATGGGCCAGAGACGCATGGACCGCATAAAGTATAGGACGCATGGGCCAGAGCCGCATAAGATCTTTTTTTTGTGTTGTCCACGTGGTTCTACACCATTCTTGGGACTTCTGCCTCTTAGCGTGTTCTCATCCTTCGAGGCGATCAGAAAAATCTTTTTTGTCAGGATTCTGTTTCAGGTGCCATCTTTGTTGTCAAGACGTCATGTCAGGTCGACTTGCGGCCAGTTGTCAGGACGCTTGTTTGGACCGCATAGGTGTCCCTTTTTTGGGTTGCATGGTGTCAATATGGTCCATCATCTATTGGATTTTATTTTGTGATGCATCGACGTCGGTCGCATGGCTGCACATTTTTCATGCTTTTACAGTAATGTGATACTAAGTCATGAGTGTAGTGTCACAATATAGGATATGGGTAGGTTAGTACCAAGGCTATAGTACTAGCTTTGTGATATTAGATATTAGTATATTGATATAATGTTACTTTAGTATTAGCTAACTTGTATGAGCTATCCATTTACTCGATTATGAAATCTTTGGCTCTACTTTCCGCTCTGGTACCGAAAGCCATGAGACATAAGTCTTCTATTCTCCTTCATATTTCAATCTCATGGCTTTCGGTACCAGAGCGTAAGGTAGAGCCAAAGGTCTCATGGCTTCTAGGTTCATTTACCTATTTCTTATTAAGTATCTAGCTAGGTCAAGATACAAGTGAGTATATTGAGTAGGTGAGTATCCACGTATTCATATCTCTGAAAAGAAATTTTACTTATGCAAGTCTTTTCAGGCTATTACAGTTTGCAAATGTCTTTCCAAATAATTTTTTGAGAGGAGTAAATAAATGCCTCTAATTCATCTTTGCCTCCATTTGAATGATATATAGTTGAATGATGTCTATTCATCTTTTTAGAAGTATCTAGAGATTAATTACTACATGCGTCATCATTCGTGGATGTACAACCGTCATCCTGATGACATGTGTGGTGTGCAGAATGAATTCATAGAGGGTGTATAGCAGTTCCTGCAGTTCACGAAGGAGCTCCCTCAGTATATGGACAACACCAAAATTAAGTGTCTGTGTGTGAGATGTTGTAACTTAAAATATCACTCAGAAGTGGATGTGACATATCATTTTTACTCGAGGGATTTCACGTCAAATTACTATCAGTGGACCTCACACGGAGAACTTATGTCTTTAGCATCAGATCCAGAGCCTTGTGTGGAGTCGTATATGGATGACCACGACCACGTTGATTATGACGACGGGTGCGTGAATATGGTTTTCGACGCTAATGGGCTTAGTTTTGATCCGGACAATCATAATGCAGCTGAGGAGGCACCGAATGTCGATGCTACAAAGTTCATGGAGTTATTGAAGAATGCAAGGACTCCATTATATCCTAGTTATGAGGATCATTCATCGTTGGAGGCAGTTACAAGACTATTAAGCATTAAGTCCAGTTTTAACATGTCGCAAGAATGCTACAACCGACTGATAGAGTTGATTATAGAGATCTTGTCGAAGGGTGTTAAGTTGCCTAAAGACTTCTACTGATCTAAGAGAATGGTGAGATTGCTCTGGATAGGATACGAGAAAATTGATACATGTCGCAACGGGTGCATGTTGTACTACAAAGATGACAAGGATGAAGACGCATGCAGATTCTGTGGTGTTGATCGCTACAAGGCCACTAGTAGAGAAAGTTCTGTCGGAATAAGGAACCCTACCGATTCGATGCACTACTTGCCTTTGACGCCGTGGTTGTAGAGGTTGTTTATGGTGAAGGAGACTGCAGAAACATGAGTTGGCACAGGCGAAAACAGATCGAAGGAGTATTGGATCATCCATCTGATGGAGAAGCATGGAAGCACTTTGATCGAGAATATCCAAATTTTGCATTGGATCCGCTTAATATCAGATAGGGGCTCTCCTCCGACGATTTTAACCCATTCAAACTTTCGGGCTCCTAGTATTCGTGTTGGCCTATAATTGTCACTCCTCACAACCTACCATCTTGGATGTGCATAAAGACTCTGGTTATTTTTTTAACCATTATTATCCTGGGTCTAAATAATCCGAAGAGGAATATCGATGTGTATTTACAGCCGTTGATAGATGAGTTGAATCAGCTGTAGGAAGTAGGTGCTAACACGTACGATGTTTCTAGAAAGCAGAATTTTCAGATAAGGGCAGCACTTATGTGGACCATCAACTATTTTTTGGCCTATAGAATGTTATCAGGATGGAGCACTCATGGTCGTCTCTCATATTCGTATTGCATAGACCGCACTAAGACTTTTCATTTGAAACACGGAGGCAAACCGTGCTTGTCACTACCACATTCTAAATATAGGGGTATTTTTGACTTTGTATATTATTTGATATTACGTGTATTTAATTTAAATAATTACATGAGATATTTATTTATAATATTATATATATACAGTATTCATAAATGTTTGAGCTGGTAGACTTGACCTAAAAGCCCACTAGATGAACACCTGACTGAATTATAGGGTTGTGAATTAATTTGTATTATTTAGGATTTAATTATTGAGGTTATAATTAATTACCATAATTTTATTTAATTGTTGCGCCTTGCCGTTGCTTCGATATTTCGAGCGCTACCCTATCTTTTGTCTTCCAGCAAATTTCACAACCTTGCCCTAGACGTGCCCGCCTTTCATTCTGACCTTTTTGTAACTCATAATTATGCTCTCTTGTGCTTTATTTTAGCCGCATAATATTCGTCGTGGACGTTTATTTAATTTCTAATTAAAATCTGACTTTGTATCATTGTGCGTTCGAATCGAAATTGGAGACAATCTCGACCCATTTTCGTGCAACCCAAATTAGGGTAATATTCTGTTCTGAGTCTTCTTCACTAATGATATTTGTGTCCCAACCTAATTTTGGTCCTATGTACTTCTAATTAATTTTAGAACATCGCTTGCATTATTCTTTAATTAAATTAGGGATATCATTTTGACTAATCCCATTTTAACCCAATTTAATCCAAATACCCTATTCATTAAGCCCATACAAAACACACAACACCCCCTCACCCTACAAAACATCAAACACCAAATCGCCTACCAATTTTTTATTATTTCATGTGTCTGTGCAAATACCCTAATTTAAGAGGGCTCATTTGCAAATATTGTATTATGTGTCAATACCCCATTGGTTCAAACCAATGGAGAAGCCCTAATATTGACTAGTCAACCCAACCCTCACCCTTGCATGAGTAATTTTCTCATGTCAAATCCTAGCCACCCATTCAAAATGGGGCTCATCATCACCACACACCTCCCATCATATCTCCTATAAAATATCTTTTCAATGCACCCTTCCCAACATGCCCTAATCCCCAAACCTAGAAAACAAGCCCCCACCTCTCTCTCTCCTCACTCCTCACTCAACCGTAGGAATTTTCCATTTCCTCCTTTCTTATTCTTCTTCTTCCTTTCTTCTTCTTTTCCTCCTTTTTAAAAAGAAGGGAAAAGAAAACCATTACTGTTCCTCCGGCCAACCATTCCGGCCCGGCCACCCGCTGCAACTCCTTCACCGACCCAGCATCACCCCTTCGTCCCCGACTTCACAGTCGGAGTAGCCTGCCCCCCCCGGGGCAGTGACCACTCTACATCATCAACCACCATTAGAGCCACCACTACCATCATCAGTTCACTCCTCCACCATCAACCGAGCATCCGGCCACCCATCCGACGACCTGCCGACTGTACTCTACCACCTACAGCTCCCTACACAAGCCACCACCACCATCGTCGTTAGCTTCCTCTTCCCGGAAGCTACTGCAGCGACCCAACCGGCCCTCCTCGTAATGATCGGAGCTCCACTTCCATCCCCGCCTCCACTGCGACTCGACAGCTCGCCTGAAGTCGAGATCCGCTACCAGAACCGACTCCCTCCTTGCTCGACTGCACCCGCTGTCGTTGACCAGAACCCGTAAACTCGCCGTACCTCGCCTGAGAGGACTCGACCTCCCCTTCTTCTCCTCCGCCTCACGGTTCCCTTCAACCGCTGCCATCCCTCGCCTGAACAGAACCCGATCTCCTCTGTTCGACAGCCCCGGATCTACCCTCCCCCGGCTGCTACTGCTGCTACACTACTGTCTCGAGCCGCCATCCTCGTCGGAAGCCCGAGCCGCCATCTCGGTCATCCTTCCTGCCGCCTTCGACTGAACTCGTCGGAGTTCATCGACCTACTGCCAGTCCTCGCTCGTCGCCGTCTCCTCCGAGTAGTTCCCCGGGGCAGCACCCCGCTGTCCTCCTTGCCAAGCTCCTCTAACTCCGGCGGCCACCCTCGCCTTCATCCATCAATATCCTCGCCGTCGTCTTCACCTCGACCCCGCCTCCTCCCTGTTCATGACCTTCACCATCGCGATCACCTTTACCACCTTCGTCATCTTCGTCGTCGCTTTTATCTCCTTCATCTTCGTCGTTATCGTGGATATCATCGTTATCGTCGCGCTCGTGCACGCACATGCCAAAACCAAGGTGAGGAGTATTCCTTTTAATTGTGTACGCATACGTACGCGTATACGTATTTGTATGGGTGTAGGTATATACGTATTAGCATACGCATTGATAGATATATTTAAATGTATATTGGTACAAATATATAGTATATTTCTTAAACTAGCATATATATATATATATATATATATATATATATATATATATACATATGTATACGTATTGCATATTATTCGATTTAGTATATGAATATAATTGATTGGTATATAAGTAGGGTATATGTACTAATATATATATATATATTTAAATGTATTTTTGGCATACATATGATGTATATATATATATATATATATATATATATATATATATATATATATATATATATATATATATATATATATATATATTGTTTAACTAGTATATATTATATATGTAATTAATTGGTATACATATATTGTATATGTATTTAATTTGGTGTATATATATATATATATATTGTAAGTATTAATGCTAGTTAATAATATGTATAAAATGTTTTATGTATCTATCTACTAGATGACCCAAGTATGACCACGTAGCATGTTAGCAGACTGTCATATGCACACCGACATACTGGCAGGACCGTATCATTGACTGTCTGATTGTACAGCAATTTCAGACACAATACCCGTGCAATTGACGCACACTTGACCTTAGTTGACCAGATTCATACCTAGCGTAGTCCCGAGTTCAGTGTATTTATGATTGTGTGATTAGTGTAGTGTCTGATGCAATGTTGTATTATTTTATGATATGTCTATAGGACTGTTGGATCATCCAGACGATACTCTGGAACAGGACATTGGTATTACCAGCTAAGGATCCAAGGCGAGTACATTCTCTGATAATTTCCAATTATTTGATAATATCTATAATTCCAGTATCTAGAAATGTTATATCTGATTCTTGACACTGTGCTACACGGACTAGTATATAGATTAGATCTGTAGTCATGAGATGTTACATTGATTATCGTATTAACATTATACATGACATTGATATTTAGACCTTGTACATGATATATTGGATATTGCTCGTGTATCGTAACGTGTCGTGATTGGATCCGCTGTACTAGTTAGGGGCGAGGGAAATGTTAGTAGATTATGTGATCATACCCAACTCTACATGCATCATAGCTCACCCCACACCTCACGTCGGGTGCGGCCTGACCACTACTTGCATCATAGCTAACCAAATGGTTAGCCTGACCTTACATGAATCATAGCTAATTATATGTAATAAGCTTGATCTTGTCCCAAGCCGATCACATGATAGACTGATATTTTAAACACTTAGAATAGTTATAGTTCTCTATTTTAGATCATATACTACATCACCCGTATATGATATTGTACCTCGTTCTCTTTATTTCATATATACACTGACTGTATCATATTGCCTATATTGTCTGTCTCTTTATATTGTCTGTCTCTTTATTATGCCATTGTATTTATTCATTGTCTTCTCTCAATATATAGCATCATCTGTTTATTGTTTTATAGCCCTTATCAATTAAATGGAACTATTATTTGAGATGTACTTTGCTCCTTCCTGATTGGAAATATTTTTCCAGACTATGCCTTAGAGGACTGGTGTCCGACATTTATGGACCACAGGGTGAGTAGCTGCAGACTTGGACTTGGTAGTTCAGTTGTGATTCCGAAAGTTCTAGTCGGAATTACTAGTTATCTAGTTAGTTCTTTTAGCAGATTATTTTGGTATCGAATTTGTCTCTGGCATACTCTTTGAGACTTAGATTATATTGTTGAGTTAGACTATTTATATTTAGACTTGTGTTGCATCTTACTTGTTTCTTCGAGATCTTATCGTGCTGTAGTTATGTGATTGAGTATGTTTTTCATATTATATTGTGGTATACGTGTCTCCTTATGGAGTTGGATGCTCGTATGAGATTGTTTAGATAGCATCATGACCTAGACAGCGTTCTACCGCTGATGTTGTGGCGTAGGCTGGACGTACCCACGTACTCGTGCCCCAATTCCGGGTGCGGGTCGTGACACATTTTTAGTGGTAGCCCATGCAGGTCAGACTTTGCAAGTTGTGCGATATCGTGGTAGTGCGACATCTTAGTTGTACTACTGCGTGCCTGCTATAGAATATAGGACATAGGATACTAGGATGAGAGGGGATGCTCAATCACAAATTATTTGAGAGATTCCTGGGACGACCCTTGAGAATCTCATTATGAATTCCAACTTAATTCCTTTTTCCTTGTTTTCGTCTGTTCTCGCTTGTTGATATTGAGTTTGATTCTTGTTGACCAGTTGTTAACTTTAAATTCTTGGTATCGTTGTTGAGTTGATTTCATATCGTGATGAATTTTATAGGCTAAAATTTATGGTATCATCTGATGGCATATATTGATGAGGACAGTGAGAAAGGTAAATGTCTACTTTGGTTATGGAACCTAGAGTTTATCGCAGCCATACTAGCTGTCATGACGAGAACGTAGGAACCTGACTTGGATGTACATACTGTAGTTATGAAACTTAGAGTCTCTCGCAGCCATACCGGTTGGCGTGGCGAGGATTCTAGATGACATGATTATAGAGTTGCATACCTTAGTTACGGAACTTGTCGTTTATCGCACATGTGCTTACTGGCGTGGCGAGGATTCTGAGTGTCATGATTTCGGACAGACGTGTATGATTATCAGGTTGTATCTTAAATTGGTTCTTAAAGTCTCATCTCAATACTTATTTTTCGTTATTACAGGACTTGTTCCATCGCTTCATTTCCTTTTCTAGCAGTAGAAATACCTTCAGTCCTCAATCCAGTTTCTTTTTGAGCTTCTATTCTTTGAAGATTCCTTGTTAAGTATGATAATTAGTGACTTGCAATTAGGTCTGTGTCTTGAGTATTAGTATTGAATGAGTGTTGCTTGTGAGTTTGTAAGTATTTCCTAGTTGGATATGTGAGCAGTAGGCATTAATCTAGAGTTAACCCATAGCATAGTACCTTGTAGCAATGGTTCTATGATGATGTGTCATTATTATTAGTATTGGTACTATATATAGAAGGAGAAAAGAGTATCAATGATGGTTCCAAGAGTTAGTATCAGAGCCAGCATACCCGTCCTGGCTAGTCATGAATTTATCTAATTGGATGATATATGTAAACAATTAAGTATCAAGGAATTGTGTTAAAGATTAATGGAGCATGATGTTCAATTTGATGATTGATACTTGGGGGTGTTAAGAGTAAAAAAATATACATGCATAAAAGGTATTAATAAGATGCCATGGGTTGAGGAATATCAATATGGATCGTGCAAGGTATGAAGAGTAACACAGACTAGTGTAACAGGCTGTAAAAGAATTAAGAGAAGATACGTATACATCAATCGAGATATAGAATCATATGCATGCCTTTGAAAGGTTCTAATAAGTGTGGTGAGGTAATCTAATAATGAAGTTAGTGTTACCATGCCAAGAGTATTAATGTTTCTATATCGAGGATTAGTTGAACAATATGCTAGTAACAGTAAGTACTTTGTGTGATGATAATTAGATTGGTGTACCAGTTGATATAGATTGAAAATCATGGGAAAAAATACGTGTGATGATAACTTTGATTATTGGAAGTAATATTGCAAGTAATCCGGGCAGTGCAAATTCCAGTACACAGTTGAGAGTAGTAGATAATGGGTGTATTTGAGTGCACCTTGAGTATTAGAGACTGTGAGTATTTATATGTATACTTGTGGATTTAAAATTGAAGAGTGGAAATGAAATTCAATTTTTAAGAATTTTGAGGAGTTGAGATTCTATGTTATTAAATTTTTGAGGATTCAAATTCAATTCAATAAACATAGTCAAAGCTATAAAGATTTTTGGAAAGTGATTAAAATTCTATTTTGATATGTAAATATTTGACTTTTGAGGGAAGTATATGTATTTTATTTTAAATTGTTCAAGAAGTTAAACTTTGATGATCTTATTTTGAGGATTAATTTTTATGGTGGGTAAGAAATATATATTAGTATATGAGTGGATGAAGTGCATACGTAAGGATCTGTTGACTTGGGCATGATTGAGATGGCGCTGCAAACAGACTTGGGTGTCCATCTAGAGTTATATTAGAGAGAACAGTACTTAGTATGGTGTGTTACACTTAGTGTGCACTTGAGTGATAAGAACAACTAGTATGAACAATTATAGTAGGAAAAAGAACTAGCAGTGGGTGTACTTGTAGTAGAACAGAGGTACCTAAAGGGATAGGAGTATCAAACTTTGAATGCATCATTGACCTATGATTGTGTTAGAGGTCCTTGGTATCAGATTTTGGTATTAATAGACAGGTGTGTGCAATAAGGATGTATTCATGGATGTTGTGGACTAATGATTAGTTGATATGGGTACCAGTGTACAAGGATAAGAATTAGTTAGTGAATGTGCCAGAGTTAAGTGTATATTAGAGGATGAAGATATCTAAGTAATGGGTTAGAAGACTATATTATGTTCTTTCCTTCTGTTCCTTTTCCGTCTGTTGATTGATTAATTTATTCTTTAGTACCATAACTTGTATCAAAGATCTTCTTGCTAGGATAGGGTTAGTAGTAAACCCCGACAGAGACTGTAATACCATAAAAAAAGAGACTATGACCATACGTGTTTTATCTAGATTGCATATTTTATCTAGATTGCGTGTTGTATTGCATGTTGTATGACTATAGGTAGGATACTCTTAGACTTTGTTTGTTGAGGATTGACTGTAGTAAAGAATCAATGAAGCGGTTATGATTTGACAGAAAGAGACAATGTGCCTTAAAATTCGAGGATAAATATTAATTTAAATAAAGAGTTGAGAACTTGATATGGCAGAATTGACGACTTGGTTAAATCATTGATTTTATAAAGATTATGAAATGATTGAATTTATCATTAAATTTTGAGAAATTTAAGAAGATTATTATTATATTTATTTGACTGCAAGATATAGATTTATTTTGAATATTACAATTGAAGATTTTGCGAGAATTATATTATTTGAGTATTGTGTGGAAAAAAGAGTCGAGGAATAAGATCACTAATGGAATAGTATTTTCGTATGAGATTTCCTAAATTTTATAAATATGTGTTGACTGGATTTTAATTAAAGGATTGGATAGTAAATTTTGTATTTAGTGATTTACTCAAAATTTGAGGAGTAAGATGATTAACGGGTTAGTGTTCGAATACAAACTTTTGGATGAGATTTTAAATTTTATAAGTGTGCATTGATTGAGTTTAAATTAGAGGATTGGATATCAAATTTTGAGTATTTAGATATGAACTTAAAATTTTGGAGGAGATTGTGATAAGAATTGAATTTGATTTTTTTTAAAATTTGAGGATTTTCAGAAATATTATATTCATAGAATTTTAAGAATTTTGCGAAATGACAATATGGATTACTTTATGGTTAAAGGTTTGATGAATTTAAATTTTGATGGAAATTAATATACGAGTAAATGCTACTATTAAGGATTTTAAATTTCGAGGACGAAATTCTTTTAAGGAGGGTAGACTTGTCACTACCACATTCTAAAAACAGGAGTATTTTTGACTTTGTATATTATTTGATATTGCGTGTATTTAATTTAAATAATTGCATGAGATGTGTATTTATAATATTATATATATATACAGTGTTCATAAATGTTTGAGCTAGTAGACTTGACCTAAAAGCCCAATAGATGAACACCTGACCGAATTATAGGGTTGTGAATTAATTTGTATTATTTAGGATTTAATTATTGAGGTTGTAATTAATTACCATAATTTTATTTAATTATTGCGCCTTGTCGTTGCTTCGATATTTGGAGCGCTACCCTATCTTATGTCTTCCAACAAATTTCACAACCTTGCCCTAGACGTGCCCGCATTCCATTCTGACCTTTTTGTAACTCATAATTATGCTCTCTTGTGCTTTATTTTAGCCGCACAATATTCGTCGTGGACGTTTATTTAATTTCTAATTAAAATCCGACTTTGTATTGTTGTGCGTTCCAATCGAAATTGGAGACAATCTCGACCCATTTTCGTGCAACCCAAATTAGGGTAATATTCTGTTCTGAGTCTTCTTCACTAATGATATTTGTGTCCCAACCTAATTTTGGTCCCATGTACTCCTAATTAATTTTAGAACATCGCTTGCATTATTCATTAATTAAATTGGGGATATCATTTTGACTAATCCCATTTTAACCCAATTTAATCCAAATACCCTATTCATTAAGCCCATACAAAACACACAACACCCCCTCACCCTACAAAACATCAAACACCAAATCGTCCACCAATTTTTTATTATTTCATGTGTCTGTGCAAATACCCTAATTTAAGGGGGCTCATTTGCAAATATTGTATTATGTGTCAATACCCCATTGGTTCAAACCAACGGAGAAGCCCTAATATTGACTAGTCAACCCAACCCTCACCCTTGCATGAGTAATTTCCTCATGTCAAATCTTAGCCACCCATTCAAAATGGGGCTCATCATCACCACACACCTCCCATCATATCTCCTATAAAATGTCTTTTCAATGCACCCTTCCCAACATGCCCTAATCCCCAAACCTAGGAAATAAGCCCCCACCTCTCTCTCTCCTCACTCCTCACTCAACCGTAGGAATTTTCTATTTCCTCCTTTCTTATTCTTCTTCCTTCCTTTCTTCTTCTTCTCCTCCTTTTTAAAAAGAAGGGAAAAGAAAACCATTACTGTTCCTCCGGCCAACCATTTCGGCCCGGCCACCTGCTGCAACTCCTTCCCCGACCCAGCATCACCCCTCCGTCCCCGACTTCACAGTCGGAGTAGCCTGCCGCCGCCGGTGCAGTGACCACTCTACATCGTCAACCACCATTAGAGCCACCACCACCATCATCAGTTCACTCCTCCACCATCAATCGAGCGTCCGGCCACCCATCCAATGACCCGCCGGCTGTACTCTACCACCTACAGCTCCCAACACGAACCACCACCACCATCGTCGTCAGCTTCCTCTTCCCGGCAGCTACTGCAGCAACCAGACCGGCCCTCCTCGTAATGACCGGAGCTCCGCTGCCATCCCCGCCTCCACTGCGACTCGACAGCTCGCCTGAAGTCGAGATCCGCTACCGGAGCCAACTCCCTCCTCGCTCGACTGCACCCGCTGTCGTCGACCAGAACCCGTGAACTCGTCGAACCTCGCCTGAGAGGACTCGACCTCCCCTTCTTCTCCTCCGCCTTACGGTTTCCTTCAACCGCTGCCATCCCTCGCCTGAACAGAACCCGAACTCCTCCGTTCGACAGCCCCGGATCCACCCTCCCCCGGCTGCTACTGCTACTACACCACTGTCTCGAGCCGCCATCCTCGCCGGAAGCCCGAGCCGCCAACCCGGTCATCCTTCCTGCCACCTTCGACTGAACTCGTCGGAGTTCATCGACCCACTACCAGTCCTCACTCGTCGTCTCCTCCGAGTAGTACCTTTTGGATGCTTGTGTTATATAGTTAGTGTAGCTATAGAATACCCTGACAGAGACAACAGTAATAAGACAGAAGACAGGTGGAGATTATGACCATGCATGTTATTCTTTGCATAGGACTGTTCTTAGTGAGATAAGACCTTATTAGACTATGATTGCTGGGGGTTTGACCTAGAAGGAGTACGATCACCTTTAAATTTCGAGGACGAAATTATTTTAAGGGGGATAGACTAGTCACTACCGTATTTTCTAGAAAAGGGTATTTTGGTCATTTTATAATTAATTAAATATTGTGCATGTTAAATATTTATTTATTGTATTATTTATTTATTATTAGCATATTAGATTTATTTTTGGACTTGTGTTAGTGGACCTAACTAGTTTAGTTTAGACTCATGGACCAATATGTATTAATTGTTAGAATTGAGCCCAACTAGAAAGCCCATTAATTAGGAGGATGATTAAATTAATTAAACCATTAGACTAGAAGCTTCCCTCCTTAATTAATTTCTTCATGAGAGGCCCTAAGGGGTATTTTAGACTTTACATAGTAGCTTGAGGGAGGGGGCAAGTGGGGCCTATATAAAGGGGATGAAAACTTTCTCTCTTCATTTTTTATTCCAAATCTAGATCTAGAATTTCTCTCAACCAAAATTTATCAAATTCCTACCAAATTTCCACCCAATTACTTCCCAAATCACCATTGGAGACTAGAAAAGCAAGGATCTAGAAGGAGGAAGTAAGGATCTACAAAGAGGAGCAAAGATCTACAAGTTGGAGGCCAATTTCACCAATTTTGGAGGTTTCATTGGGAATCCATCTCCCAATAGGTATAATTCAGTTTTTTCCCTTAAAATAGATTCTAAATCTGAGATTTAATCATGAATAATCAATCCATATGTATGTACTACCCATAGGATTTGGTTTTGTGTTCATAGGAGACCTATGGAGAAAGTTATGGTACTTTTTGTGTCAATTTTGGGATAATTTCGAAAATAACTTTTGTTGTGTGTGTCAATTGATCCTATAGATCAATTTGGCATATGTTTATGTGTTTGGGGCTAGTGTCGTGTCCATAATTGGGTACGTGTAGGTCGTATCCCAACAATTTGGTGATACGTGTTGTTTTGGGGGGTTTTTCTTCGACACGAGACTTTGTACATGTCGTATTTTGACACGGACACATAGATCTATATTTGACACTTTGTTTTATTCATAAATATTATATGTGATTTGTTTGTGTCCTTCGGGGTGAAATTGGATGTATGGTGGACTCGTGTCGCATGCGTATCCTAGATCTAGTGGGATACGGTGTGATACGCTCCAATTATTATGTGTTTATGTGTAGATCTAATTAATTGTGCTTTAATTCTTGAATTATAATTATGTATGTATCTATATATATTATATATGTATTATGTATATTTATTATAGTGTTTATTGTATCATAGATCTATGTATTATATATGTATTAATAGAATATATATTATGTAGCTTTCTTTTACATGCATTAATATATATGTTATAATATATGTTAGGGATATAAATATATGTATATATTTTATATAATATATGTGTATGTTTAATTAAGTAATTAGATTATTTATAGTTATTATATGATTATTTATATATATATATATATATATATATATATATATATATATATATATATATATATATATATATATATATGTATGTAGATATATATTTATAAGTGGTAGCATATGTATATATAATATAGTAGATATATTTATATGTGGTTATATATATAGTTATATTATATATTGTTATGTATTTATATTATTGTATAATTATATATATGTATACATATATGTATAGTTATATATACATATTACTATATGTGTGTGTGTATGTTACTATGTGGTATTTTATACAATTTACTATGTATAAGTGTATGTATAGTTATATATAGTTTTATATGTTTATTGTATAAATATATATTGTGGGTTATATATATGTATTTAAATATATATTGTATAAATAAATATATATGGTGGGTTATATATATGTATTTATATATATTGTATATATATATACATATATTTTCAGCGACAACAGCGAGCCAGAAGTGTCGCAACAGCAGCAACAAATGCAAATAATAGCATATTTTCAGCGACAGCAGTCAGCGACAGTTGCAGAAAACTGTCGCTGAAATAACAGTGTATCAGCAGAGTATCAGAAGCTTCAGCGACAGTTTTTAGTGACAGTGCAGGAAACTGTCACAAAAACTGCAGTGTATCTATATACACAGCAGCTTTCTGTGACAGTGGACAGAGTATTTAGCGACAGTTTGGCAGTTTTTAATATATTAGATATTAATATATATATAGATATATATGTATATATATATGGTAATTAATATATATATATAAATATGTTCCTAATTGCTATTTGTATTATAGTATACTATATATGTATTTATTTAGTTGTAGCATATAAATTTATTAGAATAATTAGTATACTTTAGTTATCAATTGTTATGAGTATCTTTTATATATTATATATTTGTAGGTATGTATGTACGTATATATGTATTAATAGTTAGTGTGTAGTTGGTAGTTAGTATTATTCTATTAGTACATACTAGAGTTATATTGGATTGATATATGTAATTATTGATGGGTAGTTAGTATATATATGAGATTTTGGCAATTACCTTGAGATACCAAGGTAAGTATCAAGATATACCAAGGTATGAGTAGTCGGTATTGGCATAAGTAATAGGATAGTTGTAAACTAATTATGGGTTGGTATTAAGGTGACTAAAATAAGGTATATAATATTATATAAATATTAAATACATAGTAGTTTATAATTATTGTTGGTAGTTAGTATAAATAAGGTTTTGAATTTACCTTGAGATGCCGAGGTAAGTATCAAGGTATTGGATGATAATCAAGGTATTGGGTTTGGATATCAAGATAGAGGTTTAGTATTGCGATACCTAGTTGGTTCAAAACCAAGGTATCCATTTAGCATTTGTAATTAGGATTTTATATATATAATATTGTTTGATATGTACATATGTGTTATATTTATCCCTTGTTTGTGTATCCTGAGATACGGTATCTTAATATCCTAAGATATAGCTTGTATGGCCTAGATTCATAGTGTGTAAGCCCAATATCGTTGAGTTAGACTCATGCAACATAGAAATAGGTAGTTGACCATAATTTGACTATAGTTGACCATAGTTGACTTAGAGTTGACCTAATTTGACTTTTGACTTAGAAATGACTTTATGACCTAGAAAGTTGACTAGTTTAATTTATTTCTCTTCCCAAAAACTTGTATTAATGCAATATTTCATATATAGGTCTGTGACACCAGTTCGGACATCATTTTTATCATTTGCTCTGGACCACAGGCGAGTACATTCTCTGATAGTTTTCATTATTTGATTACCACTATAATTCAAGTATTTAGAAATATTACTTATGATTCTTGACACGATGGTACACGGATTGGTATTGTTATTGGATCGTTAGTCATGGGATGTTACCTTGATTATGGAGATGGTATCGGATACTGTCCTTGTTGGTATTGGATAACATTGAATATTGTAGATTAAACATTGGATACATTGGCTAGTGACGTGTCATGATTCGATCCATCATATCAGTCGGGGCAGGGAAAATACCAATTAAATATGTGATCAAGAAACTATCGGCTAGTAGTGTAATCATTGGCTACTAACTAACCATGCAATTCGCGTATGGTTGAGTTAGCTCCTTAGTGTAATCATTGAATCTCCCAGGCCGATCACATATTTAGTTAGTATCTCAAATCACATAGTTATTGTAGATTCCATTATTCAGTTCATTGATTACCTTGTTCTATTCTGATATTATAGTTCATTCCTTTATTCTTGTACGTATTGATTATATTCTGTTGCTAGTATTGCCTATTCTCTTATTGTTCTTGATTATCAGTTATATCCTCATCGAAGATAGCATCTTCTATTCTACTGCTTTATAGTTTTTGTCAATTAATTGAAACTGCTATTGGGTTGTACTTCGCTCTATTCCTGACTGGAAAATATTTTTCAGAGGATCCGGGAGAATGGTGTCCGACATACTACGGACCTCAGCCTATTGATGGGGCAGACTTGGACCCACTAGTTCTGGAGTGACTGTTGAGAGATTTAGCCGGATTCACTAGTTAGCATAGTTAGTTCTCTTTAGCATTTTGGTACCGGATTTGTTTCCGACATATATTTGTGTTTGGATATTATTTCTATTTGTTGTTGTTATATTTTTAACTGCTTAGTTATGTTAGACTTCTGTGATATCTTCTCGTGCCATAGAAATATGATTGAGTATTGTGTTGAATTAAGTTGATTACTCTCTTCTTGGAGTTAAGATATTATTGGAGGTTTATGCTTTATAGTGAGATAATTAGATAGTATAGTTGACCAAGACAGCGTTCTACCGCCGATGCTGCGGCGTAGGCTGGGCGTTGTTCCCGACTTGCATCCCTACACCGGGTGCGGGTCGTGACATATATATATATATATATATATATATATATATATATATATATATATATATATATATATATACACTTCAAGATTAAAATATATTTAGTTTTAATATCAATCATCTAATTTATTTATATTACATAACTTACTATATTACTTCTTATAGGACACATATTTCTACCCACCACATCGGACCAAGGTGATCGAGGAGATGTTTTCTTCCGCCGCCGCTAATCTAGTCTGGGATGCGATCAATGATCAAAAGGACCAATATCATTTGGGAAAACTAATCCAAGGTTGGATCACGACTGAGCAGTGGAATCAGATGAGGGCCAAATTTGACAATCTCAGGTACAAAGAAAATTTAGAGAAGGAGAAGGCGAAGGCGGCCAGGAAGTAGGCAGGAAAGTGGTGTGGTGGGTCAATTCCGATGACGGAACATTTTTGTCGCATGGCAAGTATTTGAACATATATATATTATTTTAATCAAAGTAGGATAAAATGGTTAATTTTAGTAACAATATATCTATTTGTAATTAACAGGTCCAGAGGGGTAAAGACGCTAACATGGTGAGCGTCTTCCTCACCACCCATCGGAAGGGCGGACAGATCATCGATAATAGGGCCATATAAACTTAAGTAATTATTACTTTATGTTTTTTTATTTTAATATAACTTAGAAAATATGAAAATAAATATCCATCTAGTTAGTAATAAGTTGCTTAGATAATAGGGTTATTTATACTAAATATCCCTATATTTTTGGTTTATAACACCGGGTACCCATGCTTTTGAACAACTTAGAAAATATGCAAATAAATATCCATGTAGTTAGTAACAAGTATATTTATTGAACGATTCATTTTTTTTCTAGAATGAGTATATATGGCTCCGTGATCAGTCGACACAATATGTTGCATCTGTACCTCCCGAGGGAGAGGCCGGTACTTTCTCGCAGCCATCGGCCCACCCAGTTCCGACGGCTGATGAACTATAGCAGACCGCTGCTGGTGGTCTTAAGAAGGGTACGTACTATGGTAAGGGATCCTAGGGCGCTGATGTTGCGACACAGGGCTCTAGGACCCCTTCTACCCCTGCGCATACCCCACAGCCTTCCTAGGAGTCGGTGCGAGTCCAATAGGAGAGAGTTGACCATCAGATTTGTAAACCCCCTCACCCAAAATTAGGTCTAGTTGGCATAGATAGAGAAACTAGGGCTATTTTGTATCCAATTGGAAATAGGATACGA
Organism: Iris macrosiphon; assembly: GCA_036927795.1. NCBI lineage: Eukaryota > Viridiplantae > Streptophyta > Magnoliopsida > Asparagales > Iridaceae > Iris > Iris macrosiphon. Next base: position 111,124,711 of record JAYESA010000014.1, read on the forward strand.
TATTTTATTTAATTATACAACATTTATATCACCTAGCGCACCTTACCGTTGCTTCGATAAGTGGAGCACTACACCATCTTTTACCTTCCAATAAATTTTACACCCTTACCCTAGACATGACCGCCTTATATTCTAATATTTGTGTAACTTATAATTATGCTCTCTTGTGCTACATTTTAGTCGCACAATATTCGTCGCGGACGTTTATAATTAATTCTAAATAAATACGACTTTGTATCCTTGTGCGTTCTAATCAAAATTGGAGACACAATCTTGACCCATTTCGTACAACCTAAATTATGACAATATTCTACTCTGAGCCCTCTATGTCCATGACAATTGTGTCCCACCTAATTTTATCCCCATATACTTCTAATTAATTCCAGAACACCTTGGCATTTATTTTAATTAATTTAAACCCAATTTTTATCTTTGTGCAATTTTCTAATTGTTGGGTGCTTTTTTGTAAAAATGCATTAAGGTGTCCATACCATTGGACAATACATGAAGATACCCATCTTTCCCCTTCATACGAATTTTTTATAATTTTTGGAATGTTCAACGCGCAACATCGCCCTCATTTAATCCTAGCAATTCATTTTGAATTAAACCAAATCCTAGCCCATTGAAATACCTACATGACAACCCAAGCCCAATTCTAAGAGAATGTTGACCAAGTCAAACTATTCCTAGGTCAACCCAACCCCATGTGCATATAAATATTCCCTTTCTTTGCTTTTTCCTTTTTCTTTAAAACCAACCCTATTTCAGCCGACCCCTTTTTCCCCCTACTGTTCATCTCCCTCCTCACCACCGTCGACCGGAGCCACCTCGCCGGAGCTCCGCCTAGCCTGGCCGACCACCTCGCCTCCACCTTCATCTCCTCCGCCTGTACTTCCTTCCATCACCACCGACCCGCTGTCCTCTCCCCGCTCTATGTCATCACCAGCCTCCATCTCCTTCCCTTCAACCTCGTCGGAGATCGAAGCCGCCGGCCACCCAGCGCCTGACCCATCACAGCCAACTACTTCCCTGTCATACTCTCCACAAATCGACCCCGATCTCTTCCGCCAACAACTGCAGCCGAGCCTCCCCCGAGCGTTGAGCAGTCTCCCCGACCGAGCAACTGGACTACCCTTCCTTCCTCGCCGACCTCCTCAACAGTAGCCCGGCCTCTTCTCTCCACCACTGGATGACCCCGAGCCTCCCACCTTCTTCTTGAACACCCACAACTCGACCAAGATGCCACCAGGCTAGCACCACCTTCACCACCATCGTCGTCTCCTCCATAGACCATCATCCGGCCAGTCGAACATCTCGACGAACAGCCATCCCGCTGCACGTCGATAACTACCACCAGTCACCTCGTTTGAGTCTTCCCTGACTTTATCTCCTCCGCCACTCGCCACCACCTGCCACGACCACCAGTTCTTCCACGATCCTCCACTCCGTTCATCCTCGTCACCGAGCAGCACAGCCGTTGACGACTTCCACCTCGACACCCTTCCACATCCCTGTCCTCCTCCTTGACCACAAACTCCTCCGACCTTCCCTGCTTCCCTATCGTCCGTCACCATCGCCGGAGCAGCTTCCCCTAGCCGGACTCCGATAGCCCATAATCATCAACCTATCATCATCATCATCATCAACCCCCCATCATCATTATTATCATCATCCCATCATTATTATCATCATCCTCCCACCATCCACATCATCATCCTCGTCATCACCATCGTCCATATCACCATTATCATCATCGTCATCAATCGTCATCATCATCGTCATCGTCATCAACAGCATCGTCGTCATCGTCGTCAACCTCATCGTCGTCACTGTTATTCATGTGCACGTACCCCGAGGTTCGAACCTGTCCCTTCTCCTTTTTATGTATGCTTGTGTATGCTATTAGCATTGCTTATTGATAGTTAGTTGCTTTTAGACCGCGTCGGTAAACCCAATGACTTGTACGCGTACACATACGCGTATTAGAATTTAAGTGATATATATATACATATATAGATGGATGTATTATATAAGTAATTATATGCTTATGACTATATATGTATTTATATTGTACGACCCTAGGACACTGTGGATTATTCCGTGTTTACCTTGACTATGTTGACCCTAAGAACATGTTAGATGACTGCCTTGTGTATATTTACGTACTGGCCTAGACACATATTATTTTGACTGTCTGATTTTGATACCATATTTAATATAGGACACCCACGTAATTAGTCGTATAATTGACCGTATTAGTTGACCAGTGTCATACCTAGCTATGCCCTGAGTTCAATGTATTATGGTTGTTTATGTGTTAGTATAATGGCTAATATTGTATTATATTATATTGTATGTATATAGGACATATCGGATTATTCTGCGCGACTTCAGGAGCAGGTTATTGATACTATACAGCTTTTTTGCCAGGCAAGTATACCTTGTCTTATTGTCCTATTTAAATTCAGTTATTATTTTAGTTGCATGTTTATTATTTTAGATTATATAAACTGTGTGCGTCCGAGAGAGACTCGGGTGCAGTCAACGAAGGCGTTGACGTTAGGACTTGTGTCTGACCTAGAGTCTGGTAGACCCACCTAAAGTTGTGGAGTTATCGGTATGACTCCCCAGGCCTTGACACATATCATTGCACGTCACAGAGTGAGTACATGTAGGGACGCGTGCCTCATTCTCGACTGGCCATCCATGTAAGCAACACGTGTGACGGTATTTCGCTTAGTTGTTTATTTCTATATAGACTTGCATTATAGTACGTGACGTCTACGTCGTGTTCGCGACTTGTACATTTACATTGGGCGGAAAGGACGACTAGTAGGTATATGGGACACTCACCTCCTTTATACAGATACAGTGTTCTTCGGAGCGATACGAACGTATATATATTGCAAATACCTCATTCTTTGGAATGATGGACGTTACAGATACCATATTCCTTAGAGTGTTGGACGTTACTTGGTGACTTTACAGATACCACACTCTAGAGAACGTTGGATGTTATGCCTACGCCTACCCATAAGTACCAAAGTTGTCCTCACATTGCATTCACTTAGATGGTTAGCACACCCTTTATTTATTAAGTATTTACTTTATGGCATGCTTCTATGTATCTTGTTATGTCCCTCTGAGGACCTGGTCCATTTCCAGGTGTAGATGTTCATGAGTATTCGCAGGAGCGCAGATCCGAACTATCTACTTATATTTTGAGGTCTTCTCTTCGAGCCTTGTGACTGCTAGTTGATATTCTTATATTGTGGTTGTTGTGTTGCACTTATATATTCTAGGTTGGTAGTAGATTTGTTTTCACCCAACTATCATCTTTAGATACTTCATATTGAGATCTAGTTTCATAGATATTGGTTATTTATTTATATTTGATTTTGTGGATGAGATTTAAACTATACCCTGTGACTTGTGATAGTTATACCACTTATGAATTATTGTTCATATTACAGCGTACGTGTGTATCATGGTATCCATATATTGGAGTTGCCATGTACATGCGGCTGGCATGCTTATGTGTCCTAGTCCTACGTATTTTGGGACTGGGGCATGACATATTTTTAGTGGTGGCCCATGCAAGGTCGAGAGCATATTGTCTCGGTTATATTACTGTACCGAGCAAGCCTGCACCTAGGATTAGAGTATAGGATCTCATCCATAATTGACTATAACTTATCTTCCTTCTAGTCTGTTCTATTTAAATAATTGCATCATGCTTGATTCATGTGCTTCCCTAATAGTTCCTTGAATATAGCCCCTGCTAGAATATAGGAATCCCTGTTGATAGGATGATAATTAGGGTAACATTCCTATTAAGAATACAACTAGGGCATTGACACATCATTAAGTTTAGACTACCTAATGAACCCTAGCAACCCTTACCTATAGAATAATTGACCATTATCCCTTGATAATTAGGGATAACATAAGAGTAGTATAGGCAATACTAGGGCTAGCTATAAATCTGACCATATTGTTTGACCCTAGCATTGAGGAACCAATAGAAATCCAAGGTTGAATATTAGGACTAAACCTAACTTTCATAATGAGATAACATTAGAACTATAAATTTAGATCATTGTCTTGATATCAGTAGGATAGTACCTTAGGAAGCCAAGAGGAATGAATAAAACATTTTCCTTGATCATACCTCGAACACAGAGATTAGCATCCCACTTTCCCTCAAGAAACCATGATATTATCTAGAGTATTTCTATTTAGTTTTATGACTTGTTCCTCTGAACCCTAACGCTCGCTAGTTGTGCGATGACTAATTAGGTTCTTCTATTCTTCATCTTTCAATACGTGCCATCTAACCTTTCTGATTTTAGGCCAAGTGATTTTTATCTTATGTTAAGGATATATAGCTTGCTAGGATTATAGTTGTAATCTTGAACTTTGAATTATGTGCTTGGTATTTAGAACTTGATAGTTTGAGTTGTTCCTTTAGATTATGATCTGATTTTTCTTAGTTTTAAATCACGTAACATGTACCCCACCTAAATATAGGTTATATCCTCTTTCTCCTTGAAGGCCAGTAACTTTTCTATTCTTACTGTTGACACATGTTCTATAAGCACTATGATTAAGACTTAAGGTGACCATTACCTATATAATGCAATAGGAGACCCTAATAAGTACCAAAATCTGTTTCGCATATACCCCAATAAGAGTTCATACTTTATTTATAAGAACAAGATTATTTTATAGATTTTCCTTAAGACTGTCATAGTATTAGTTTATTATCTGGGTAGTATGCCTCACAACCTAGTAACACATAGTCCTCTTGACTCATTATTGAAGTATAACTGAATGACATTAACTGTATACTAGCATAAGACGATAGTGTTTAGTCAGACTATAGAACTTAGAGGCCCATACCTCTATATGGTCGACTAGCGACTTAGACAAGGAGTTAGTATGAAAACTGTAGAGATTGTAGAGCCTTATCTTCTTTGTAAACTTGAATTATTTTATAATTTCTTTCATCATAATCTAGCGTACTTATATTTGCTGTACTACCTTGACTTATGCTCCTATTATAGCCTAGTTTTGCAAGCTTATTCTTTATCGAGCTTGTTCATGACATATGTACTATTGGAGTGCTACACCAATACATTTCAGAATCAGTGTATTACGGTCTGATCAACCATAGTGCGCTTGGTTCACCCTTCGCATAACTATTTTACGTGGATTGAGATATATAGTAATTAGTAGACGAATATACTTGCCCTCTAGATATGTCTGAGCATATCGTATCAGTTACATAACTGTACCAATACGAGCATGTGAATAGGAATTACCAAAATAGGATTTTAATCCACAACTGCCTTAATAATTCTTATTTGAATTCTTTAAACGCCTTAATCCCCACACTTCTATTCTATTACCTCCCCCTTGAACTCTTTATTATTGTTTTTCGTCTTTCCTTATTTCGGAAAGATGAAACCTCGTGCTTAGTATAAGTTTGATATACATAGAGTACTAGATATACCCCATAGGCCAATCACGTTACTAGATGACTATCTTTTATAACTGATTAAGGCTATATCATATATGATACATTGGTGTTAAAATTTTTGAGGATTGAGTAACATGATTAAGTAAATTTGAGGAATAAGTTTTCTTAAATGTAAGAGCCTTATGTGATAGATGGATAAATTTTAAAGTTGGGTAGAAGTTGCATTGTCAACTTGAGAGAAATTTCTTTTAGATTGCGATCAAGTAAGATTAGATTGTGAGATTATGTCATTTTAAATGTGAAGAATTTTAGAAAAATGATTAAGATAACGAGGATTTAATGAAAATTGATATCTTGATATTGCGGACCAAATATTTATATGTGGGCACATGATTTAAATTTTGAATATTGAAGATTGAATCATCGATTTAAATCTTGAGAAAAATAAATGGAACTCTAAACATGAACATTGACGGATTGAATTCCAAAATTGATGATTTGAATTAAAAGTTAAATTTTGATTGTTGGATTACCTATTTAAAATATTGAGAATGTGAATTGAATTTAAAATTTTAAAGAATACAAAATTCATAAGTAAAAATAGGAATAATATTGGATTATAATTATTTTCTAGAGGAGATTACGATAGCTGGAGATCGTGTTGAAAAAAATTTTATGTGGGTTAATTAAATATTGAAGATGTTATATGGATTCAATTTAAATTTGGATATTGATGATTTAAAAAAGTAAAAAAAGATTACAATAGGTTGAATTTTAATTTGAACAGTGATTATCTTAATTTTGAAGTAATTGCGATAGATTTGATTAGAATTTTAATTATCGCAAAGAGATAGCGATTGACTTGCCTTATGTACGTGAAGGAATAACAAACTATGCCTTATTTTAATTTCGAGGACGAAATTATTTTAAGTTGGATAGACTGTAAATTTCCTCACCCAAAATTAGGTCTACTTGGCATAGATAGAGAAACTAGGGCTAGTTTGTATCCAATTGGAAATAAGACACGGCATTTTATTTAATTATATAACATTTATATCACCTAGCGCACCTTACCGTTGCTTCGATAAGTGGAGCACTACACCAGCGTTTACCTTCCAACGAATTTCACACCCTTACCCTAGACATGACCGCCTTCTATTCTGACCTTTGTGTAACTTATAATTATGCTCTCTTGTGCTATATTTTAGTCGCACAATATTCGTCGCGGACGTTTATAATTAATTCTAAATAAATATGACTTTGTATCCTTGTGCGTTCCAATCGAAATTGGAGACACAATCTTGGCATATTTCGTACAACCTAAATTATGACAATATTCTACTCTGAGCCCTCTATGTCCATGATACTTGTGTCCTACCTAATTTTATCCTTATGTACTTCTAATTAATTCCAGAACACCTTACGCATTTATTTTAATTAATTTAAACCCAATTTCCATCTTTGTGCAATTTTTTAATTGTTGGGCACTTTTATACAAAAATGTATTAAGATGTCCACACCATTGGACAATACATGAAGAAACCCATCTTTCTCCTTTATACGAATTTTTCTATAATTTTTGGAATGTGCAATGCGCAACATCGCCCTCATTTAATCCTAGCAATTCATTTTGAATTAAACCAAATCCTAGTCCATTGAAATACCTACATGACAACCCAAGCCCAATTCTAAGAGAATGTTGACCAAGTCAAACTATTTCGAGGTCAACCCAACCCCATGTACATATAAATATTCCCTTTCTTTGCTTTTTTCTTTTTCTCTAAAACCAACCCTATTTCAGCCGACCCCTTTTCCCCCCTACTGTTCATCTCCCTCCTCACCACCGTCGACTGGAGCCACCTCGCCGGAGCTCCGCCTAGCCTGGCCGACCACCTCGCCTCCACCTTCATCTCCTCCGCCTGCACTTCCTTCCATCACCACCGACCCGCTGTCCTCTCCCCGCTCCCTGTTATCACCAGCCTCTATCTTCTTCCCTTCAACCTCGCCGGAGATCGAAGCCGTCGGCCACCCAGCGCCTGACCCATCACAGCCAACCACTTCTCTGTCATCCTCTCCATAACTCGACCCCGATCTCCTCTGCCAGCAGCCGCGGCCGAGCCTCCCCCGAGCTTTGAGCAGTCTCCCTGACCGAGCAACTGGACCACCCTTCCTTCCTCGCCGACCTCCTCAACAGCAGTCCGGCCTCCTCTCTCCACCACCGGACGACCCTGAGCCTCCTACCTTCTTCCTGAACACCCATAACTCGACCACGATGCCACCAGGCCAGCACTACCTTCACCACCATCGCCGTCTCCTCCATAGACCATCCTCCGGCCAGTCGAACATCTCGACGAACCGCCATCCCGCTGTACGTCGACAACCACCACCAGTCACCTCGTCTGAGTCTCCCCTGACTTTATCTCCTCTGCCACTCACCACCACCTGCCACGACCACCACTTCTTCCACGATCCTCCACTCTGTTCATCCTAGTCACCGAGCAACACAGCCGTCTATGACTTCGACCTCGATACCCTTCCACCTCCCTGTCCTCCTCCTTGACCACGAACTCCTCCGACCTTCCCTGCTTCCCTGTCCTCCGTCACCCTCGCCGGAGCAGCTTCCCCTGGCCGGACTCCGGTAGCCCACAATCATCAACCTATCATCATCATCATCATCAACCCCCCATCATCATTATTATCATCCTCCCATCATCATTATCATCATCCTCCCATCATCATTATTATCATCCTTCCATCATCCACATCATCGTCCTCGTCATCACCATCGTCCACATCACCATTATCATCATCGTCATCAATCGTCATCATCGTCGTCATCGTCATAGTCGTCAAACGCATCATCGTCATCGTCGTCAACCTCATCGTCGTCACCGTCATTCCTGTGCACGTACCCCGAGGTTCTAACATGTCCCCCTTCTCCTTTTTATGTGTGCTTGTGTATGCTATTAGCATTGCTTATTGATAGTTAGTTGCTTTTAGACCGCATCGGTGAACCCAATAACTTGTACGCGTACACATACGCGTATTAAAATTTAAGTGATATATATATATATATATATATATATATATATATATATATATATATATATATATATATATATATATATATATAAATATATATATATATATATATATAAGTAATTATATGCTTATGACTATATATGTATTTATATTGTATGACCCTAGGATACTGTGGATTATCCCGTGTTTACCTTGACCATGTTGACCCTAAGAACATGTTAGATGACTGCCTTGTGTACATTTACTTACTGGCCTAGACACATGTTATTTTGACTGTCTGATTTTGATACCATATTTAATATAGGACACCCGCGTAATTAGTCATATAATTGACCGTGTTAGTTGACCAGTGTCATACCTAGCTATGCCCTGAGTTCAATGTATTATGATTGTGTATGTGTTAGTATAATGGCTAATGTTGTATTGTATTATATTATATGTATATAGGACATATCGGATTGTTCTGCGCGACTTCAGGAGCAGGTTATTGGTACTACACAGCTTTCTTGCCAAGCAAGTATACCTTGCCTTGTTGTCCTGTTTAAATTCAGTTATTATTTTAGTTGCATATTTATTATTTCAGATTATATAAACTGTACGTGTCCGAGAGAGACTCGGGTGCAGTCAACGAAGGCGTTGACATTAGGACTTGTGTCTGACCTAGAGTCTAGTAGACCCACCTAAAGTTGTGGAGTTATCGGTATGACTCCCTAGGCCTTGACACATATCATTGCACGTCACAGAGTGAGTACATGTAGGGACGCGTGCCTCATTCTCGACTGGCCATCGGTGTAAGCAACACGTGTGACGGTATTTCTCTTAGTTGTTTATTTCTATAGAGACTTGCATTATAGTACGTTATGTCCACGCCGTGTTCGCGACTTGTACATTTGCATTAAGCAGAAAGGATGACTAGTAGGCGTATGGGACACCCACCTCCTTTATACAGATACCGCATTCTTCGGAGCGATACGGACGTATATATATTGCAGATACCTCATTCTTTGGAATGATGGACGTTACAGATACCACGTTCCTTAGAGTGTTGGACGTTACTTGGTGATTTTACAGATACCACACTCTAGAGAACATTGGATGTTATGCCTATGCCTACTCATACGTACCAAAGTTGTTCTCACATTGCATTCACTTAGATGGTTAGCACACCCTTTATTTATTTAGTATTTACTTTATGGCATGCTTCTATGTATCTTGTTATGTCCCTCTGAGGACCTGGTCCCTTTTCATGTGTAGATGTTCATGAGTATTCGCAGGAGCGCAGATCCAGACTAGCTACTTATATTTTGAGGTCTTCTCTTCGAGCCTTATGACTGCTAGTTGATATTCTTATATTGTGGTTGTTGTGTTGCACTTATATATTCTAGGTTGGTAGTGGATTTGTTTCCACCAACTATCATCTTTAGATACTTCATATTGAGATCTAGTTTCATAGATATTGGTTATTTATTTATATTTGATTCTGTGGATGAGATTTAAACTATACCCTGTGACTTGTGATAGTTATACCACTTGTGAATTATTGTTCATATTACAGCGTGCGTGTGTATCATGGTATCCATATATTGGAGTTGCCATGTATATGCAGCTGGCATGCTTATGTGTCATAGTCCTACGTATTTTGGGACTGGGGCATGACAAGATTACGTCTCTGTGTGACGAGATGATGAGACTGATTTCGCAGCAGCCCTAGTCCCAGCTGCAGATGGATGATACGAGGATCTTAGCACATTTTGATGCACTCGAGCAAAACTTTTTGGAGCTAGCGACTATGACGGAGGTGACACAGTGGGACATTATAGATTTGGCATCATCGACACAGTGTTCCGTCACTCGGATTATAGGTATCATGGATTCATACAATGATCACCTATCAGCATTGGAGCGGATATGTCCTCCTGGTTCGCCGGCATCAACACCGACTCCACCGACGATACTGCCTCCAAGTTCGACATCGGTGGCGCTTTCACAGGGCCAGATGGACTATATCGTATCCCAGTTGCGCGGCGGTGTTCCTCCTTGCCACAACCCGCACCCTGGATTTGGACATGAGTCATGAGTACGTCCAGCCTACGTCGCAGTGTCGGTAGTAGAACACTGTACAATATGCCATAAGTATAATCTACAACCCACAACATATATATATCCACAATATACTCAATTACATGTGCTAGATTAAATGAATACACCAGAGATAATAAAGAAATAATAGTCTCAATACGGGTCCAAGAAGTCTCCTAAAAAAGACTGAATATCCAAGGAACAATATTCAAAATAATCTAGAAAATTATCGGAGAACAATACTGTCCAAAATAACTAACAAAACCACTACTCTACTAAACTACTTCATCGCATACGGGGTCTGAGCTGCTAACTCTCCCTGATCCTCCTAAAGGGAAAAATTAGGCTTAGTTATGTCGCTAGCATATGGTCCATAATGTGTAGGGATCGCATCCTCATCGTAGTCACCTGTGGTCCTTAGTTGTGGTTGGATCAGGTCCCAATTCAGAGTCCAAATCCTCAATACGGTTCTAACGTAAGAAACTAGGATACGTTTGAAGTCCGGAGCTATCCGTAATGGCTTCTTGAAGATCAAAGAACCTTAGATGACAATCCCCCAACCCCTTCTCTCTCTCCCTAAAATTAATTCGACAAAAAAGACGAAAACCTAAACTAATATATATATATATATATATATATATATATATATATATATATATATATATATATATATATATATATATATATATATATATATGCAGAGAGAGGGGGTTAGCCGTGGCTTGGACACCTGGCAAAGATCTACTGCATCCCGTCCAAAATTGGACGGATCTGGGTTAGCCCGGCTCGGATTCATCCTCGAGCTCGGCTCGGCTCGGCTTACGAGTCCGAGTCCGGCTCGGACTGAGTGACCCACGTGGGTGCGCACCCACGACTGGCAATAGGGCCTGCTATCTCCGTCCAACCTCTGACATGCGGGCCCCAGCGTTGGCTGACTGGGTAGGACTAGAGCTGAATGGGTAATTAATTAGTAAATAAATTTTTAATTACCAAAAATTATTTATTTAATCAGTTTTGGCCTAAATAACTCCCAATAAATAACAAAATTACTCAAAAAAAATTCATAAAATTCTAGAAAATACATTTCATTATTTAGAACCTAAAATAAAAGTTTAGGATTTTTTTAATTATGTTTGACACTAAAATAAATTCTTGAAAGTCCTAAAAAATTAGTGTTACTAGTTTTAATTAACAAAAAATTGTGAAAATTTTCTAATAGCCCCAACTTAATCTAATAACAACATTTAAGATAGAATTTTAGGATATGGAGGTTACAAGTCTACCCCCTTAAAAAAAATTCATACTCGGAATTTGCGGCAGAATAAGTACAAGAAGGAAAATACCTCTTGGTGCAAAAAGATAGGGGTAACGCTCTCGCATCTCGTCCTATTTTTCCCATGTGGATTCACTAAGAGAGTGATGTCGCCAAGCTACTAGAACTAACAGAATCGTCTGGTTATGAAGCACTTTCTCCCTACGATCCAAGATCTCTACGGATTATTCAGGGTAGCTGAGACTCGGTCCCACCTCAAGCTCCGAATAATCTAGTACATGGCTAGGATCTGCCACGTATCGCCTCAACTGGGACATATGGAACACATCATGTACTCCTTCCAATGTAGGCGGCAAGGCTAGTCGATAGGCTACTGCCCCGATCTTCTCTAGAACATTGAAAGGTCCGATGAATCTTGGACTAAGCTTTCCACCTCCACCGAAAGGAATCGTACCACGTGTCAGAGAGATCCTCAAGAACACTAAGTCATCAACCTATGCCAAAACAGGAATTTAATGCATAATCTAAGAACATAATCGATATTTAAATAAATAAATTTATACCCCAAACTCTAACGGTCTCCGGCGGCTATCAGCCCACTGCTTCTGTCTGTCCTGAGACACACGAAGTCTCTCTCTAATCAGCTTCACTTTTTCTGCAGCATAAACTACCATCTCTGGTCCCAAAAGTACTATCTCGCCTACGTCGTCCCAAGATAATGGAGTTCGATATCTCCTACCGTACAGAGCCAAAAAGGAGACATCTCGATACTGGCCTGATAGTTATTGTTGTATACAAACCCTACCAGGTGAAGATGATCCTCCCATGAGCCACCAAATTCTAGTATACATGTCCGAAGCATATCCTCGAACGTCTGAATAGTCCTCTCTGACTGTCCATCCGTCTAAGGGTGGTAAGCAGTACTAAATTTGAGTTGGGTACCCAAGCTAGCCTGCAAACTCCTCCAAAAGTGGGACGTAAACCTACTATCCCAATTAGAGACGATGCTCACTGGAACTCCATGCAGACTGACTATCTATCTCATATATAAATCGACAAGCTTCTCCGTGGAAAATTCTACTTTGAAGGGCAAAAAGTGGGCTAATTTTGTCAGCCTGTCAACAATGACCCAAATTACGTCCTTCCCTCCTGGAATATGTAGAACTCTGAAAATAAAATCCATCATGATATGTTCCCATTTCCACTCAGAAATTCGTAGTGGCTGTAGCAATCCTCCTGGTCTCTGTCTCTCGGCTTTGACCTGCTGGCATACTAAACATCTGGAGACAAAATATGCTACCTTTCGCTTCATCCCATACCACCACACTTATTCCCTTAGGTCCTTATACATCTTGTTAGATCCCGGATGTATAGAATACTAGGAACGATGAGCCTCCTGTATGATCTCTTCCTGCAGTTCTACACTAGGCATACATAACCTAGTTTTGTGCCTTAGTAAACCATCATCAGCAATAGCGAAGTCCTCCATCAATCCTGCTTGCACCTGATCTCTGACGCTTCGCAGACCCTCATCCTGGTACTGTGTCTCTCGGATCTTCTCCATCAACCCCGACTGAATCTGCATGCCCATCATCTGCATTTCCATTCCTAGAACAATAATCTCGATGCCCAGGCTATCCAAGTCTGCTAATAAGTGACGATCCGTTGTCAAGTATATCGCTACTGGATATCTGTTCAAGGCATCAACAACTACGTTAGCCTTCCCTAGATGATATTGTAGTGAAATATCGAGATCCTTCATCAGTTCTAGCCACATGCGCTGCCTCATATTCAGCTCTTTCTGCATAAAGACGTACTTAAAGCTCTTGTAGTCAATGTAATCTCTCCACAACATTAGAGCAAAGATTACCGCTATTAATTCCAAGTCATGAGTGGGATATTTTTTCTCATGTGGCCGCAATTGTCTATAAGCATATTCCATCATCTTCTTATTCTGCTCTAGAACACATCCCAAGCCCTTTCCCGAAGCACCGCTATAAATGACAAATTCGCTCGTCCCCGATGGCACCATCAAAACATGCATTATGGTCAACCTCTTCTTTAGCTCATTAAATACAGCCTGACATTCTTTGGTCTACACAAACTGCACATTCTTTCGAGTAAGTCTAGTTAATGGCTGTACGATTCGAGAAAAATCCTTCACAAATTTCTTGTAATACCCGACCAATCCTAAGAAGCTTCTGATCTCTGCAACAGAACTCAGAGTGGTCTAAGACTCTACAGCAGCAATCTTCTTTGGATATACCTATATCCTATCTCCAGTCACCACATGCCCAAGGAACTCTGTCTTATCCAAGAAGAACTCATATTTCGAGATTTTTCCATAGAGCTTCTCCTTTTGAAGGGTCTCTAGCACAATCCTTAGATGCTTCTCATGCTCTTCCGATATCTTCGAATAGACAAGAATATCATCTATGAATACTACTATGAGCTTGTCAAGGTACTGGTGGAATACCTTGTTCATCAAGTTCATGAAGACTATCAGGGCATTAGACAACCCAAATGACATCACCATAAACTCATATTGGCCATATCTTATCTGAAATGCAGTTTTCGGAATATCTTCCTTCTTCACCTTCAACTGATGATAGCCAGACCTCAAATCAATCTTCTAAATACTCTCGTACCGCTCAACTGATCGAAAAGATTATCTATCCTTGGTAGCGGGTATTGTTTTTGATGGTGAGATTGTTCAGAGCCCTGTAATCAATGCACATTTGTACCAATCTATCTTTCTTTGGTACAAATAAGATCGGGGCTCCCCAAGGCGAAAAACTTGATCTAATGAAACCCTTGTCTAGCAATTTATCAACCTGCTTCTTTAGTACCGCCAGCTCGCTGTTGTTGATCCTTTAGACCTATTGCGACACCGGCTCTGCCTCAGGCACTAAGTCAATAAAAATTTAAGATCTCAGTCCAGGGGCAATCCTGGTAGCTCCTCAAAAAATACGTCTAGAAACTCTGTAATAACAGGGTGTGGCAAGTCCTTCTCTGCTACCATGGCTCCATAAATAATCTTATCACTCTGCTCAACTCCTTCCCTAACAAACTCAAATTTTGGCTCTCCTAGAGGGCGGAATAGTATACGTCCTCCACGACATTCTATGCTAGCATGGTGCATACTCAACCAATCCATTCTGAGGACAATGTCAAAACTCAAAAGTGGCATTACGAGTAAACTAGCATCCAAATCATAGCCTCCCAAGGTAACACGATGCCCCTTGAAAGTATCACTAACTAGGATAATGCCTCCACCAGTCGTGATCTTGCAACTCATACTCAAGGGTTCTGTTACTAAACTATGCTTAAGCATAAAGGATACATATATGAAGTGATGTGATGTATCAGAATTAAATAAGGCAATAACGAAAATAGAATCGAGAAGAATAGAACCTGCTATCACATCACCAGTCGGCTCAGCCTCCTCTACGGTCATGGCAAAAGCTCTGCCCTGTGGAGGTACTCCCATTTCCTGGTGTTGGGCAAATTGCTGCTGTTGTATAGAAAGTGGGGGTCCTCTTGGATGCGGGACCACTAGCGGTCCAAATGGTCCTCTTTGGGCTGAAGCTCCACCTATAGGAGGTGCGGTAGGATACTCTCTCATCTGATGTGCAGGTGATCCACAGAATAAGCACACGCCCAATCTCTTCTTGTATACTTCACATGTATGTCTTGGCTTCTTGCAATAGTTGTAAAGGGAATCTTGTTGCACTTGCCTCTGCGGTAGCTGCATCTGTTGGGCTAGGGCTCTGACTGGGGCACGGTACTGTTGTTGTTATTGTGGGAAGGCTCTCGGCTGAAACTGTGGATGCTTTGCCTACCCTTGACTACTACCACCGCTGATAGCATCCTTGTTCCTCTTGGTACGAAGAACCATATCCACCTCAACCCTTTGAGCCTCTGCCAATGTGTAAGCAAAAGTTGTATGAGCCAAAGAAATATGGACCTTGACCTCATGGTTTAATCCCTCTCTGAATCGTCTAGCTCTATTCACCGGGTCCCTCACCATGCACTCTGTGAATTGGCTCAGCCTGCCAAATTATGCAGCATACTCATCCACGGTCATCCCATTCTGCTCCAAGTTCTGGAATTACTTCTCCAGAACCACTTTGGCTACTGTAGAAAAGAATTTTCTCTTAAAGATGTCCTTGAACTGCTCCCATGTTAGGTTTGGATCTACAATCATAGGCTCATTTCTGAACCAAGTACGAGAATTATCGTGAAGCTGCAAGCTAACAGCCTTAATCTTCAGGTCCTCGGAAAGCCAAAAACTCTTATGATCCGCTCGATATCCTCGAGCCACTCATTAGCTTAGAGGATTCCTTTGTCCCCTTGAACGCCTGAGGCTCCATCTTCTTAAACTTCTGGATGTTACGCACCTTCGGTTGAGCAGCCTGCTGTTGTGGTTGCTGGGCAACACTCTTCATGGCTGTTAGGGCAACTTATTGGGCATTTTCTATTCCTGCCTCAGTATTTCTGTCTACTGTCTCTGGGCCTCTGCCTGAGCTTTTTGAGCCTCCATCATGCTTCTGAAGAGCTCGTGTAATAGCTGAGGAGGAGGAGAAAGGCTCTCCGATCCAACTGATAAGGCCTCCTGCGATGCGGGTGGTGTGGGGAGAGCACCATTGGCTCTAGAACCACGTGCTCTAGTCTTGGGTAGAATTCTAAAAGGTTGAAAACAATAAGAATTCAATTGATATGACACAAGATAATATAGTATTCAAGAAGAAAAATCAACTATAAAAGAGGTTTGATTGCCCGAAAAAAATTAATAAGGGTTAGTAAGTTGAGTATATGGGATCCATAATTATGATTGAGTATTTTCATATTCCTTGCATGTATATCCTATGGAAGGCTCATAGTCGTACATCTCACTTGAGTACCACTACGAGTTTGCAATCTTGTGCAAAACCTGACCTGCATGGGCCACCATAAAAAATGTGTCATGACCCGCACCCTGGATTTGGGCATGAGTCATGAGTACGTCCAGCCTACGCCGCAGTGTCAGTGGTAGAATAATGTACAATAAGCCACAAGTATAATTTATAACCCACAACATATATATATATATATATATATATATATATATATATATATATATATATATATATATATATATATATATACTCAATCACATGTGCTAGTTTAATTGAATATACCAGAGATAATAAAAAATAATAGTCTCGATGCGGGTCCAAGAAGTCTCCCCAAAAAAGACTAAATATCCAAGGAACAATATTCAAAATACTCTAAAAAAATTATCAAAGAAAAATCCGGTCCAAAATAACTAACAAAACTACTACTCTACTAAACTACTCCATCGCAGATGGGGTCTGAGCTGCTAACTCTCTATGATCCTCCTGAAGGGCAAAATCATGCTTAGTTATGTTGCTTACATACGGTCCATAATGTATAGGGATCGCATCCTCATCGTAGTCACCTGTGGTCCTTAGATGTGGTTGGATCAGGTCCTAATTCAGAGTCCAAATCCTCAATACGGTTCTAACACAAGAAACTGGAATACATTTGGAGTCCGGAGCTATCCGCAATGGCTTCTGGAAGATCGAAGAACCCTAGATGATACCGCGGCTTGGACATATGGCGAAGATCCACGACATCCCGCCCAAAATCAGACAGATCCGGGTTAGCCTGGCTCAGATTCAGCCTAGAGCTTGGCTCGGCTTACGAGTCCGAGTCTGACTCGAACTTAGTGACCCGCGTGGGTGCGCTCCCAAGACTAGCAGCATGGCCCGCTGTCTCCGTCCAACCGTTGATATGTGAGCCCCACCCTTGGCTGACTGGGTAGGATTAGAGCTGACTAGATAATTAATTAGTATATGAGTTTTTAATTACCAAAAAATATTTATTTAATCAGTTTTAGCCTAATATAACTCCTAATAAATAATAAAAATACTCATAAAACTCCCAAAAAATTCTAGAAAATACATTTGATTATTTATAACCTAAATAAAAGTTTGGAATATTTTTAATTATGTTTGACACTAAAATAAATTCTTGAAAGTCTTAGGAAATTAGTGTTACTAGTTTTAATTAACTAAAAATTGTAGAAAAATTTTAGTAGCCCCAAATTAACCTAATAACAACATTTAAGCTAGAATTCTAGGATATAGAGGTTACACTCCTCCTCCTCCTGATCAGCATTAGTCCTAGGTTGGATAAATAGTTATGAGTTTGTGTGAATTTGGTACATTTTTGGGAATTTGTGTGACATTGGCCCATTTTTTGGTATGTTCTATATATTCTTTTTATGACACGAGAATATTTATTTCAGAATTTTATGTATGTTTGAATTTTTATGACATTGTGTCATGACCCGCACCCGGTATAGGGGTACGAGAGCGTGGGTACGTCTAGCCTACGCCGCAGCATCGGCAGTAGAACGCTGTCTGGGTCAAGCACTATCTAAACAATCTCGCACTAGTATCCAACTCCATAAGGAGACACGGATAACACTATATAAATAACAACATACTCAATCACATAACGATAGCACGATTAGAATTCGAAGAAATAAATAAAAATACAACACAAGTCTAAACTTTAAATAATCTAACTTAACATAAACCAAGTCTGAAATAAGATTTGCCGGAGACAAATCTGGTACCAAATAATATGCTAAAGGAACTAACTAGACAACTAATGATTCCGGCTATACCTCCCGGAATCACGACTGCACTACTAAGACCAAGACTGCAGCTACTCACCCTGTGGTCCACCAGTGTCAGATACCAGTCCTCTAGGCATAGTCTGGAAAATATTTTCCAGTCGGGAAGGAGCAAAGTACATTTCTAAATAGCAGTTCTATATCAATGATATAAACTATGTAGCAGTATATAGATGGAAATATATAAGATGCATGTATATGTACGAGAAACATACAATAAAGGATATACTGGAAATACTGTAAGTAAATGTAGGAAAAGAAACAATATGTCAATGAGCAAGAATCCTATGACTAAGTGTGTGAGTACTAGCTTTAACATGTGATCGGCTTGGGACTGGTAAACTCATTACATTGGTTAGCGATCATCCTTGAGGTCAGGCTAATCCGTAGGAATAGCTATGATGCGAGTAATAGTCAGGCTAACCATATGTAACAGTGATGAGGCATGTAATGGTAAGGCTGCACCGACGTGAGGCGTGGGTGAGCTATGATGCATATAGAGTTGGGTACGATCACATATCTACACTAAAATACTCCCCACCCCCGACTGGTATAGTAGATCCAATCATGGTACGCTATGGCACGGGATTCCCTAGGGAGGTAGCAAATATCCCCAAAAATCAGTGTCTGTACATGTACAAGATAACAATAAAACAAGACTTGTACAAGCTACACCATGAACAAGGAATAACATCTCATGACGAGATCCGTATATACCAATCTGTGTAACCATCATGTCAAGAGCATGGATATTTACACTAGATACAGTGAACATAGGGGATATCATAAATAAGAAACTAATCAGAAAATATACTCGCCTTGGGTCCTTAGCTGGTAAAACCAATGTCCTGTCCCAGAGTATCGTCTGGAGAATCCGACAGTCCTATAGACATATCAAATACAACATTTGCATCAGGTGCTACACTAACACGACACAAAACATAACTCAGGGCTATGCCAGGTATGGCACTGGTCAAACTAGGGTCAGTGTGCGTCAAGTTGCACGGGCGTCGCATCTGAGATTGCTGGGCAAGACAGACGATCAAAACGGTACTGGGTTTGCCAGTACGTCAGTGTACGTGTGGCAGTCTGCTATCAGTTCACGGGATCTTAGATCAGGTGTAGTTACGGGGTGTGCGTATCTACACTCGGGTCATCCAGTAGAGATAT